>JAVYIG010001370.1:0-348085 GCA_035222895.1 Strongylocentrotus droebachiensis
GGCAGCGAGGACGGGGGTACAATTCGTAAGAAACTATTTAGCGGCGAATGAGCGGGGGGGGGGGTACTGAGCACTCAATTGTTGTTGCTCAACGGGGATGACGGTTTGGAGCACTATTTCTTTTTTAATCAAAACCCCCCTCCCCTCCCCTTGAGCAAAAAAACAAAACAAATAATCATCTTTTGTTTTAAACCTATATTTGGGGCCAGGGGTGGGGGCCCGGGGCCCTCCACCCTGGATCCGCCCCTGATCGCGGTTTTTGTATTAGTTCTCTATTATGACGCACACCCTCAGACAGTCTTCAGGCCCGATACCCACAAGGGGCGTTTTGAACGCTGATTGTTGAGATCAATATAATCAAATGCAGTTAGTAGCAGTAGTAAATCAAAAAAAGTTAAAGTAAAAGGTTCTATGTCATTTTCGAAATTACGAGCACTATTTCACTTTGATTATAATAACACGACCAGAACCTCTTTCGAGAAAATCCATCTCAGGCAGGCTATGTCAATGACCTTGTGAGTAACCTATTGAATTTGAACGTGCTTTCTATGTGATATACAAAAGGTATTTAAATCGCCCTTGAGTTGATTTTTTCCTGAAAATAGTTGCAATCGTATTCATTACAATAGGAAACATTCGGATGAACCTTTGGGAAAAACGACATGTAACCGGTACAAGACTTAGTCCAAGTGTACGAAACATCAGCACAGATAACTCGTATACAGGTTATTGAAATATTATTATGTAACTCCTTCTGTAGAAATTTTAAATTCTCACCCATTTGTGTTGTATATGGTTTTCATGACGCGAAGGAAAATGTTAAAGATATTGATTTACTACTTCATTATGCTTTATTTGCAATCTATAAAGCGAGTGTTGTAAATCAATTTAATAAAAATGTACATGTAGTAACAAAAATAATAAGCAAATATTTTTTGTTTATGTTGAAATACAGACTAGAAGTAGAGGAAAATAAAGCTAAGACAACAGATTTGAATATTACTAAGTGGAGTAAGATAGTTACTGATTTACAGGAAATGCAATTACAATCTGCTCTCAAGTAAATACAGATTTATAATTTGATTTGATCTCATTTAAACATGCGATTAAGAGCTTGTTATGAATATTTATGTATGATGTTATCCGTGATTTATCTGAATAAAGATTTATTTCAAACAACAAAACAAAACAAAAAACTCGTATACAGGTTAACTCTCTGTATTCAAAATAATATTATTTGCATTTATTGACATTTTTCTTCATTTCATACATTCATTACAACAACAAAATCCTTTTTGATGGTGCATTATGACAAAGTTGAAACAAAATCTACGACCCATTTACAAACAATTTGTTGGAAGGCCATTCTACAATCTCCAAAATTTAAATTTGTCAATCAATTACACTATAATAACTGAAACATATTCGACAAAACAAAATTCATTTATTATATACAACATTTTCACTACTATACATACACTGTCGCTCATATAGTTGGAATATTTTTGTTTTACCCCAATTTATGGAATTATTTAAAAAATAATTTAAAAATAATCGATTTGGATAATAGTATACATTCTCAGATTTTATTGAATATTGATTTGACAATGTGTGTTTTTCGTTCCCGCCCGCCTCCTTTTCTTTTCTTACTATTTACTATTTAGGAAAAAAGCCTGTGATATAAATTATGTTTAAATAGCTTATAAAGTGATACACATCATTTGTTTTGTCATACATTGCATCAGTATACTCACATTGCACACTATATGTGAATAAATAACCTTGGCCAGCTATAAGCAAGGCAGCCATCTTGGAAAAAAATTCCAACAAATGCAACATAGTAATTAGTAATACCCTGCCTCCTCCTTTTTCAAAAAGTCCGGTTGAGTTCCCTTTTAGAGTGATCCCGGGGGACGGGGGGACACGTCCCCCCCCCCTTCGATTTTTAAGGAAGGATCGTCCCCCCCCCCCCCCGGAAAATTTGAAAAAGTGCAAAAAAAGATGTATAGCAAATACTGACTAAAGACTGCAACACAAGACCGCGCTCGTTCACTTTGCTCCCTCGCACTGGCGTACTAATATCTTTGTGGTTTGAGAATTTTTTCAGGATTTTTTGCATGTTAGAGGGTAAGTACAGTGGAAGGAAGATAATAAGTAACATTTCATACCAAATTACGCAATTTGTTAATCAACCTTCAAACATACTGCAGACATTGCAGCTGTGATGTCCGAATATAAAAGATTTGTAGGAAAATGAAAGTTTTAGAATTGAACGAATATTGGAAACTTAAATATGATTTTGTTTGAAAGCATTGCCAAATCTACATTTAAATGATTTTCCCACTCTTGCCATCTGTATGTACATATACATGATTCAATGGAGAGTATGGTGTTCTCCCATAGTTCTTGACCTGGTTAGCCTTACGATTAGACACTTTGAGAGCGATACAGAGACCGATGATAATTGTTACTAAGATTCCAATGGCACACGAATAACCCACGTGTAATACAACAACGTTTGACATGTGGTTCTTCTTTGTCTTATGTCTAACCACTGCAACAGGACAGGGGTCTGTGAGGTTTCTATATGGATCCCATGTGTAGTCCATTCATTTGCATCTATCAACAGATTGTCCTACAACAACAACAATAGCGCAACAAAATGCAGGCTGAGAATACCTCATCCTCATGATCTCCTTTAAAATATCGTTACCATCTCTAGGTAAATCGTTAGGGGGCACCCATATTCCATTCTGGTAGCAAATGATTTCCCCAACCAAACTACCAGACTGGGCTGTGCATTCTAATGAGCGCCAGTCATCAGCAACATTCTCCTCTCCCCACCCGCAAGACGCCTTACCAGGTGGATAATCAACTCTCAAGCCAACTATTGCGCTCTGGAAGAAAAAGTTATCCCCGGTATATGCAAATAAAAAATATGCGCCTTCGTCAGACCTTAGGACAGGGGTGAACAGTATTTTCATCAAACAGTTCTTTTTTCTAATGTCATAGTGAGTTGCGAGCTTTTGATTTTCAAGCAATGACAATGATTCTGGAATGGCAGAATTGTAAAAAGGAGCATCTCTTCCATGCTGTAAAATGACCTTTGAACTGTTACAAGGGTAACTGAAATTAAGTTGTATCTCTTCCCCTTCCATAGCACTCACTCTTATGATATTACCCTTGGTTATTGCAACTGAACTGAGAATAAAGATGAAGGTGCTAATTCTACACAGAACTCCTGAAAGCTTCACCATTTTTCGTAAAAGCGTCGGTACAAGACAGTGTTGCAAATAATAGCTTAAGAAATTACACAACACAAAAAACTTGTTTTGCTGTGCCGGGTAACTCGAACATGATACATCAATGAAACCTATGTATATCAGACAGGTATGGAAATATATATTTTTTGAAGAAAAAAAAAATTATGAATATTCATCAAATATGCAAATTAGGTCATTTCAGCTAATTATATATATGGGAAAGTCAAACTGTTCATTTTGTTGGCATTTTTAAAAATCATATATTTATCGATCATATTTACACCAAATATTAACATTAAATTCCAAATATTTTTCCAATTCCAAAAAAATATGGCGATGGAAATTACTTGGATCACCGTTACAGCTTCTTCCTCATATATGTTTCACAAATTATTCAGAAAAACCGAATAAATGATAAGAATCTGCAGACTTTCAGCTAACATCACAGTTTAGTTTCTTTCTTGGCAATTGAAAATATTATCAAAACACAACGAGTGACTCATTTTATTATTATTATGGTGACCGTGAAGGTGATACTATGTTTAGCTGCACACAAGTCAATAGTCTTTTTACATGACACTGCAAAATGCCCGCCAAACCAGTGAGACTGTGAGAGAATACACCAGATGATGATTTGTAACTATCAGCTTCTCGAAGCCGAGTCTGGTCACACCTTTCTTTTAATTGATCTTCACTGTTTATTGCTCTTGATGAAAATATTCCAGTCGTATCCGATCTATCTCCAGGCACTTATTCTTAAACCGAGTTTTTCAAAATAACGTACGAAATTGTTCAACAAAATTATCTTTGTCCGCAGATGTCACTCCACGTTGTTCCTGTCTGGATAATATCCGTCCTAGGTATCCTGGGAAAAAGAATAGTGAAATACATTTTGAGAAATCAGATATAACTCAAAATTACAAAACTTGATGGAATGATCTCATTTTCACTTGTTCTGGATTAATGCTTTTCCATATTCTTATTCCCCAATATGGAGCTCAAAATTAACGAAATCTTCATTTATCTTTTTAAGTCGAAAAATTAAGGTAGGTAAGAGAAAGTTTTGTTTCTTTTCTGTTCAAATGTTGAACCTTTACATCTGCCATTTCATGATATCGTGGCTATGGGAGCAGTCGGGTCAATTTAGGGTCCCCTCCCCCTCCTAAAAATACAACAAAAGGTTTTTTAACGGTTTCCAGTAGCGTTTGACCGCAGAAACAACTTAATAAAAATCTAAGAAAATCAGACCCCCTGAAAGTGGTTGTTTCAAAATGGAGTCCAGGGAGGTGTTTCACAAAGATCCTAAGTCGAACTCATCCCTAAGTTGGACTTAAAAGTTATGGAAAGCCATTAGCGTCCTTGAAAATATTTTGTAAAAGTTATTTTAAAAGGCATAAAAGGTTGATTCAAATCATTCATATTTTCTATCATCAAGGAGATTTCATGTTCTTGATGTGGAATTTATAAAAAAAAGTCTAAAATACTTGAATTTCTGCTTTTGAATATATATCATTTTAAGGCACCAATGGCTGTCCATAATTTTTAAGTCCAACTTAGAGATAAGTTCTACTTAGCATCTTTGTGAAACACTCCCCAGGATGTTTAGCCAGTTCAGTCAAATATACTGTGCGAATGACTGGAGATAGAATCTAAAATTACTCTTCGCGGTATTTTCGGATTGCTGGAGCTGTATTTTGAAACAAGTCAAAGCGAGAAAAAAAAGTGAAAAAAATGGAACAGCGATAACACTAAAAGAACAAGAACAGCAACGTACATAACTTGAGGCCAACGTCTTTTACTATGAATACGTCTTAGATTGGTCTTAAATTGTGCTTGTTATTTTTTTCAGTTTTATTTTCCATGCTACAGAGTTAGTGCAGTAGAAGGAATATAATAAGTTACTTTTCATACAAAAATTACGCTGTTTTTTTTTCATCAACCTTCATCAATGTTACCGAGTCACTTTAAGCCATATTGATATTGTTAAGTTATTCGATAACATCATTCAGTTTGATTTGATTGGAGATATATCTTATTAATGAAACAGTGTAAAGGTTATAGTCTCAAACAAACCTTCATCATTAAACTTCAAGCCTACTCACACATGATATATTGCGACACTTTCAATGCTACTTACACTCTTAAAAATGTCTAGTCAGATTTGACTAGAAACTAGTCAAATCTGACTAGAATAAAGGATCCCAGGGGCACTTACTAGTTTCTAGTCCTTTTGAACCGAAAAAACATGTCACGAACGATAATGGATTAGATTACTAGTCAGAATTGTTTGAAAATGGATAGATTTCTAGTCATAATGACTAAAATCTAGTCAAAAAATGTGACTAGAAAATCTGATCAAAATCTGACTAGGTATTTTTAAGAGTGTATTATTTCATGTTCATGTATATACAATCGGCAACAGTTTCAATATAAAATGTAAGTTCTTCTCACTTAAAATAATTGGTCTGGAAAATAAAAAATTATTTGCCCATTGTTGTATATTGTATTACATTTTCACTAACGGTGAATTTACATTGTAATGCAATTTTCAAGTTTCCCAGGTTTACTTAGGAGAATAGAAGATTGATATTGTTAAGTTGTTCGATACCATCACTCAGTTTGATTTGATTGGAGATAATAATCTCATTAATGAAACAGTGTAAAGGCTATATAGTCTCAAACAAACCTACACCATTAAACTTCAAGCTCACTCACACATGATATATTGCGACACTTTCAATGCTACTTATTATTTCAAGTTCATGTATATACAAACGGCAACAGTTTCAATATAAAATGTAAGTTCTTCTCACTTAAATAAGTGGTCTGGAAAAAACAATTATTTGCCCATTGTTGTATATTATGCTACATTTTCCATGACGATGAATAAACATTGTAACGCAATTTTCAGGAAAACCTTTCTTGTCATTTGTTATATTTTGTTATATGAATTTTAAAAAAAAATCGTTACGCTTATCGATAGGATAATGCGTCAAATAATAAAATCATTGCGTGCTTTTATTAACCGGACTAGACATTCAAGATGGATAAAACATGTATACACTATTGCCAGCAAGTTTTTCAACAAAGAATTCAGGAATTGAACAACATTGTACATTTTAGTCAGGACAGATAACACTCTTAGTTGGACTGTAACAGTTGTCTTCTAAAGTCTTCCATATAAATATAAATTTTAAAGAGGTCAATAATCATTATGAAAACACCACTTTCGTAAGGTTGACACACCAATATTGTGCACATATTATGTAACGATTTAAAATTGTTTTTTCTTTGGGGGACGGGGGGGGGCAATCCAGAAAGGGACCGATATGTCAAAAATTGGGTACTGGCCCATGGACTGTGGCCTAAAATTAAGGTTTACTGATAGGTCGCTTCACAAAAAGGGCATGCATAGTCCTCTTGTGTCGATACTCTTGTGAGCAAAACACAAAACACATCGCATCCATGAAGTTTTTGTGTCTGTGTCCTTCCCTGGCTTTTCACACGACACATACCTCATTTTGCGAGATGCCCCCACCTTCCGAGGATCTATTCCGTTGGGCACAGCTAGAGCGTTCTACAATTTAAAGCGAAACGTGCGAGTCAGGGGCGGCGATCCCGGGGGACGGGGGACACGTCCCCCCTCAATTGTTTAGGGGGGTCGTCCTCCCCGGAAAATTTGAAAAAGTGCACACCAAAAATGTTTAGCTAATACTGACTAAAGACTGAAACATACTTTTAGGCTCTAGAGGGCCCAAGAGTGCAGCGTTTAGACGGATAAAAATGCAAAAATCTTCTCGCTCCCTCGCATAATATCCTTCAAAATGTACAAGTAAATATTTTAGAAAATATGTATTCTGTAGGTATCACGTATTACAGTTTACACTGTATGTTTACAAGATTAGGAGTTATAGAAATAGATCAGTGCTAAAAGAAGGGATATTCAGCTTGCTCTTTTAAGAAGTCCCTTCCTGGCCTACTTAATACTAAAATTGACCTAATAAATACTTACAACGCTTCGGACTGCACACTAAATACCGGCAAAGTAAATGCGAAGTGTGAAAACAAATATATTGCTTGTTTTTATACTACAGTGCGTCACAGAAAAAACGAAACCGAGAATCATCGATGTTTTATTATAACTTAGTCACAATTGTAATTAATAAATGACACATATTTGTAAAGGTTAGATGCTCCTCTTTCACTTGAAGCATATTTTACGCATGAGTGATTAAAAGCAATTTGAAGAGAGGAAACCAAAAATTCGTTTGACGGACGGTATGGGAATTTCAAAGAGAAAATCACATTTCTACAAAGTTCATTTTTTGTCCTTTCATATGACACCGCAATCAGCGGAAAATGAGCAGGGAATAACACAGTTCTGTTTGTTTGAAGTAATGCTTGCATTTTCATAATTTGATTAAACAAATTCGTGTTCACTGGGGGCGAATGGCGTTCTAAAAATTGACGCCATAGCTGTTATAATTGTGTGGGAACCAGTAACAGACCAGCCAAGACACGATCTTTTGTTACCTTTGACGGCATTTTTGAGGTAATGCAAAAATACTTTTAAACATTTTGTTACTTGAAATGACTCAAATTTTATTCATAATAAAACAGACATCTGAAGTTGGTCGGTGCTTAATGTTTGCTTTATGTTGTTGATAAATCATAATATTCCCTAACATTCCAATATTTCTCGATTCGTTTTCATTATAACGGCCCAGCGATCTTAATGGCACCCAGACAGATTATTATACCCGATGGTCCCAGCAAACAGAGAGTAATCATTTGAAATTAAGCAAACTCCGAGCAAACTACTACTAGGAAGAAGAAGAAGATGAAGCACAAGGGGGAGGAGGAGAATCCTTTCAGCGATATCAGTAATTATTTTCACTATGATCGAGGCATACACATGCATATTACATGTACATACTCCATGGCAAAAACGAAATAAAACCAACAAAAAGGGCACTTTCTGGAGAAAAAAAAAGGGGCACCTCCAAAGAAACAATCTCAAAGTAAAAATATACCATTTTTTTGACATTGGTATATACCTCTATAATTGTGATTACATTATCAGGGATGATTTCAATTTTGTTTCTCTTTATACATAAAATGAAGATTTTTGTTAAGCATCATACCTTGCAGTTCGGTGTGATGGTCTGAAAATTCATTTGCGAGCGAGCAAAGAGAGCACGGAAAAAAGTTAAGATTTGTGAAGTCGCAGAGCGAAAAATTACATCTTATAAAGAGGAAAAACCCAATCCTATATGGGGTTATAAGCTCATTCTCATAACAGAAGACTGAAAAGACCTTTGATAAGTATCATAATTATGACATCTAAAAATGCGAGCGAGCGATCTTTGGGGGATATTGCTTTTAGTCGCTTGAAATTAGGGGCACGTTTAATGATGAGAGGAAAAGGGGACACTTATCGAAGAGGATGACACTTATTAGAAAAGAAAAGGAGCACGTGTCAATGTACAACGGGTAATTATCAGAGGTGAAAATGGGGCACTTCTTACAAAGATAAAGGGGCACTTTTTCCTATGTAAAAAGGGGCACTTTTGGGTTCTTGAAAAAGTGGGGGCACTGTACCTCCCCTGCCCCCCTCCCCCCGGGAGCGCCGCCTCTGGTTCAGGGACAAGCATAGTACTAGTGTTTTATATCTCAGTCGGAAGAGCACCGTAGGTAGGTAGGTCTCGGGTTCGAATCCCGCTGGAATTCCATTTTTGCCCTATTGTAATCACAATCACAATTCTGGTCAGTTTCTTTATAAAGTTTGAATTAATCTTTACTTTTGCAAAAGGTATACCAAGAAAAGCTTTATTTGAAGTTGAAATGATCCATAATTTAGGTAGTTTCAAATTAATGTTCACATTCACATGAGACGTGCCACAAATGGCATGCACACAAACTAACACGGGTTTGTGGAAATATCCAAAACAAACACCAACAGAGTCTAAAATAAACTTTGTTTCAGTAACAAATCAAAACACATTAAAGGTGAAATACAAAGAAAATCACAAATGATATGTCAACTAATGTATCACTAGAAACTGTTAAGCTAACAGATGGCCATCGTACAAGTTTTAGATCAACTACATATCGGGTGATTTATAAAAAAAAAATACAACCACCTCCATAGCAGCTGGGATATACGAGAGATTCGCCAGAAAAATAACGATGTTTTAATGACGTCACAATATGGACCAATACTGCCCAAGCAGACGACATCCCATAAAGAATGAACATAATTGCAAAGCTCCGATTTGTCAAATTATAATGAGTTTAGTATATATAAATGTAATGGCATGTCAAACCATTCAAAAGGGGATATGACCCGATTCTGATAACTGAAATCTTTTGCTTGTAAATACACAGGATAGGGGTAATTAACAGTCAAAGAAACCAGACTTTCAAATTGAAAAAAAAACCCGGAATGATATTAAGGACGGCATTTGTTCCCTCTTGAAACGCCGAACATACCGCGGTGTGTGCAGCTGAATATACAATGGCGTCTTATTTTGTTTACAAGCGACAGGTTCCTTTATTTTTGTATCGCAGCATTTGTCATCAAAACAAAACCATGCGCGGGGTTTAGAGTGAGGCAATAGATTATACATTTAGCCTGACGGTAGTGAAGTTAGAGAAAGAACTCAAGAGAAGATGGAAAAACAGGCACTGAAAATGTGTGAGATGTCATGGGACATCGTCTGCTTGTGCAAATCATGTCCATACTGTGATCTCACACATCTCAGCAGCGTTCGGAGAGCTCTTCAGGTGCTATGCCGAGGCTGTATTTAAGCGTTTTGTAATTTATAATAATCATTACTTCGGATGTTTCCAAGCATTGAATTTTGATAACCTTGTCGAATCAAAGTTTCAACTTTGCAATAATGAAAATAAAGTTAGTTTTTAAAATCAATGAATATCTACTATCAGAATTTTAAAAATGCATGCTTCTTTTTCTTATAGGTGAATGGAAATGCAAGATATGGAACAGAGTATGAGCGTTGTGACTTTTTCCATCGCCAACCTATGATGTATATTTACACACTTTGTCACAATCAACGTTAAAAACTTCTCATTAAAAAAATCAATTATCTTCTCAGATTAAAAAAAAAAGCATTTGCAGAACTTACATTAATACGGCTAGGTCATTTTTCTTATATGTGATATAGAATAGAAACTAATTAAAATAAATGGTGAAAGGCTTTTATGATGATATCAGGAAGATGAGCAAAACATTGGCACAAACAAGAACATTTAGCAATGATTTTGAGTCATCAATCAGCACAACAAAAACATACAACATTGGAGGCAAAAGTAAAAATCTGGTTATGAATCTTTCTTAAAGAAATTATATTTACCCCCATTTAAAGGTACTATGTCCCATTTGCAGGCCCAAAAAATGAAAAAGTTAAATTCCAACTTCATTTGAAAGATAATACTAATTTAGAACTTCCCTAAAAAAGATGGGGCTTGAAAATGTCTTCAAGTGGGAAAATAACGACTTTTAGTTGTCAAATCGACTTAGGGGCTATAGAGCCAATAAGTAATAGTCTTGATTTTCAGACAATTGTACCGAATGGTCATATGTTTTATGCTGCGCAAAGATTTAATCAGTATAATTTTGGCCATCACAAGAAGTGGGTTATTGATGTAGACAAATGCTCATGTACCCTTTACAACTTTTTTCATGTATGTTATTACCAAGGAGGAAAGCTAGTATCTCTTTGTTATTACCAAAGAAGAAAAAAGCCAGTCAGTCACTCAATAGAGGCTGACAGTGAAGTCTAGCAAGTAAAGGTGTTTCCTTGCATAATTTGAATATGAGGACACTGCTAACGTTTAAATTTCACAGATAGGACATACATGACATATTCATAATTCCTGCAAAGTTCTACAGAATTCGAGGTTGGCTGCCAAAGCGACATAGTACCTTTAGCAAGTGGTTACATGATTAAATTAGAAAGACATTTCGGGAAATGCTGCAGTCCTCGGCTGCATTTTTACGGGCCACTCTGTACAATGATTCCACCAATAGAGCATGTCAATCGAGATTTTCCTGATCTAGTATGATCACTGTCCTGATGATCTCATGAAATATGTTAATCCCATTATAAAAAAGTAAACAAAATCGTCTTGTTTGGAGACCAGAAATAATTTTTCAGGCGTTCTATGACTTTTGACCACAACTGTAAGGCATTTCCATCAGTCACAATAATTTACTCTTAAAAATGCATACCGGTAAGAACTTTGATGGCAATCAAATAAATAAAGTAAGCAAGTAAACAGCAGCAATTCAAAAAGAACACCAATACATGTCGAACACAACTCAACTTAATGTAATATAGACAAGATATTTAGGCAGGAAGTTGGAACAGCTAATTATCTTTTAAAACAGCGGAACTCAACAAATTCAAATTATGCCCCCCTTTTTATCTGATGTTTTGATTCAAATACATAATTTAGCATGTAACCAGGGATATGAGAGTTATGTAACGTATGTCACCTCTCGCTATAACGAGATATCGCCAGGTGTCTTCCACTCAGAAGTTTAGTGAGATTTAAACTGGTAATCTATCACAATTATGACCTTTAAAATGCGTTCAGACTGGTACTTGGCATTTCACTATTTTTTTAGTCTTTCACAAGTGCAAAAGAAAGTTAAAGAAACAAGAAAACAAACAAAACCAAAACTGCCATAATCTCCAGAGTATATATCTCCCTTTTGTCAGTTCATACATGCTACATGTATTTATAGGTACTTGTAACAATTACTGATGACAAAGAAACTTACAGTTCTTCCTATTCTGTGAAGTGTTTTACTTCCATTAATGTATTTATGATTGTTATTTTTTTAAAGATCAACTACCCTCAACATCGCAGAAAAGATAGAGCTGGTTTGATGTCAATTCCCAGCGGTTAATAGCATCATAGACATATTGACAAAGAGACAGACAGATGAAGTGTAGAACATCCTCCTCCCTTTGTGGTAAATCACATTACAATTATCTAAAATACAAAGCCTTAACATTGTCAACCTGATGAAATTCATGTTGCCAACAATGAACCATCATGACAATATGAGGATACATAGCATAATCATCAATATGACATAAAAAAGTTATTGCTTCCACTGAACAGAATGGTCATACATGTAAGTGCTGTCTGTGGGGTGCACACATTCCTACTACCGGTATGTGGCAGTATATGATTATTACAATACCAACTGTTGAACAGTGTCGAAAGTATTCTATTTATGCATGTCTCCATTTTGTTCCGTCCCTAAATTATAATAGAAATACACTACCACATAAATTGAGTTTGTGTATCTGTCATTATCCTTGTTCAAATCGCATTGTTATCAGATTTAAACACATGGTTGTTGTAATTAATTCATTTATTTTCAGATACAAAAATCTGAAAAATCTATATGGACCACCCCTTTGACAAATTGACATATGATTGAATTTTCAGTCCAAGTGGTGTTTTTTTGTTGCTTTACCCCATCCAAGAGAACATCAGTTTAAGTAGCACTGCCTGCACATTGCAGTGTTCTTCACTGCAGCTTCTTTTTAATAAAGCAAACACCTGTTTGGTTATATTGTGACTGTTTGACTGTAATACAACAGCAACAATAACAATCAATTGCCATAAGGTACTTGAAGTCTGTATGCTCTCAGGAACTCGGATCATGCACATGCTCGGGTAGGCGCAGGCGCGGATCCAGGATTTCTTAGGGATGGGGGCCCAAATTTGAAATCAATTAGAAATTTAGTGTGCTGAAATATGAAAATCGTGCCGGCCAATATTTCGCTCAGTGGGGGGGGGGGGGGGGGGGGGGTGGGGGGGGCACTAATTTTTTTATTTTTTTTTATTTTTGCTCCCAAAAATTTGAAAACCGCGCCGGCCAAAAATTCGCTCACAGTGGGGGGGGGGGGGTGGGTTTTTTTTTTCTCCATTAGTTGACCCGACCAGAGCGCAACATATGAAGCGAGGCTGATAATAACTTTTCTTGAATTATTGAACCCTTTAGAACACTACTTATAATTGGAACTCATATCATTTTGTGAGATCCCAAAGCATCATAAATAAGGGATCAAAACGTCTGATCTTTAGCAATCTTTCGCATATTAAACCCTTAAAAAAAACTCTATTTGAAATGAATCGTACCATGCGAATTGGAGACCAATAAAAAAAAGCGTCAAGAGTAATACATTTAATTTCATTTCTCTTTCTCTCCTTTGCAATCCTACCCTAGCATCTTACGCCCCTTCGGGTGCAGCGCTGGGCGTATTCCCCAAAAGAGACGCCACTGATTGTACATAATGTTAGTAGGCAGGCATACAGTCGTTAAAATCAGATAATTTTTAATGTGAAACGTACCAAGAACTTTTTACTGTATATATACCTGTGGTCATTCTGGTTGCAATCCATCTTTCATATAAAAAGCGATGTGCAATTTCTGCTTTTAAAAAGAAATTATACAAGACGAATTCCAAGATTGATACTCCCTTGTCCGTCTGACGGAGTCAACGTCATGAACGTGTAATGTAGAGAAGATATTTGATTGAAATGCGACATGATCGTATGTGTGTACTTTTCCCCTCTTTTTCTGATGTGTTTTTCTTCCTATGCTCACGTACAAAAGATTGACGGCGTTCCAGTAACAATAGTTTCCAACCCAGGCGACTATACAGTGCGTCCCAGAAAAAACGAAACCGAGAACTATCGATGTTTTATCATAACTTAGGCACATTTATAATTAATAAATGACACATATTTGAGTAGTATCAAATGAAAGAGAAGGATCTTACAAAGCCTTACAAATATGTGTCAATTGTCAATTATAATTGTGATTAAGTTATGATAAAACATCGATAATTCTCGGTTTCGTTTTTTCTGGGACGCACTGTATTATCGAGTATTTGCGTTTTGACACCATTTAAAAGGTGAATGACTTCGCGGTTTATTGATTGTTTAATTTTCATTTTATTCGATTCAATTTTATTTACCGAATATAAATACATATGAATCATAACATACATGATAACACAACAAAATGAATTCGAAAGGAACACCCTGCTCAGCTGTATCATTATATTTTTTTAGATTTGCACGTCGACAACGTGGACTGTTACGTGCGACGTCCTTTTAAGGCACTGTGACTTCCTTTTAAGGCACTGCCAATAGTTTTTTTTATTATTATTCCAAACAATACAAATCAATCTTAGAAATAAAATACAGTTGTTTTTCCTTGACACGAATTCAAAACATTTTCATTACATAGATTGTACGATTGGTGAAAACAAAAATGAAATCAGTTGTAACATAAAACAAATAACCCCATCCAACCAAACACACTACTACCCCCTTCCCATCATGCGACGCACACACCACCCGACCACACTTCCACCACACACCGTTCCTAGCCTCCTCAGAATACCCCCAAATTGGAGCGACAGACAAACAGAAACAATCTCTTTAAAAAAATTGTTTTAATCATTTAAACGAGGCTACAATAGCCACAATAGCCAAGTGTTAAAAGTTCATGAAAACTTCACTTGTTCCCACCCATTATTCGAACTAATTGATTTATTTGTATTCTAACTACTTGTAGCTAATGCCAAAATCCACACACATACACACACACCCACGCACACACACGCACACACACACACACACACCACTACACGTTTATGGCGTCAAACGTGGACGAAGTTTATTACTTGTGTGTGTGTGCATGGGAATTGCCTGCAACCGCGGACCACTCCATAGAAAACTACATTCAACCCCGGACGTACCTGCTATGGGATGATAGCAGGTAGCGCGTTTTTCCCGCGCAGTCATCGAAGGGGGCGCTGTGACATTTCGCGATACACATAGAACTGATCCACTCGATGTTGGCTACACGCTGCGACATCTAATATTCAAACGCCCCCTACGTCGTAAATTTTATACGGCGAAAACCAGGATCGCAACCGTGGACGGTCCCCCATTGCAGGTACGTCCGCGGTTTGAGGGTAGTTTTCTATGGAAAGGTCCGCGGTTGATGGCGTTTTCCCACGCACACACCCATACACACACATACACAAGAGCATACTCACACAAACATTCACACAAACACACACACACACTCACACGCACTTGTAGATACTGGCTCAACTAACCACACACACATCGGCTCAACTAACACCACACCCACCATTTTGTATTCATCGTGGTGAAAAGTGAAAGTCTTACTAGACACAAATCAAATAATAAGGTTAAAATGATATACAATGATACTCCTTTCAACTGTATCATGATAGTCAGTTAATTCTATAAGGTGGAGAAAATATGAGGACATGTCCACTTTTCAACAGCAAAATCAAATTTTGTTGATTTACACAAGCTTGTAGTCTGCATCCTTGTGTCAAATTTAGCACATACCATAAGGTAACACCAGATAGCAGCATTTAATTTGTTTAATGGTCATGGTTTATTTTAGAGGGGGTGGCTCAACTAACCTGAGTCTCCACCAAAGTCATCCCAATTTGATTTTCTATTTACATTTATTATGTTTACAATGACATTATGATTGTTAAATGTTATGTTTATTTCCATCGGTAATCTTTTGGTACACATTCGGAAGGGTCTTTTTTAAACAACTACATTAACTGAATTGTTTGATTATGTTTATATCTGAGATGTAATAAGTACAGGCAGGCGCGGATCCAGGGGGGGGCAAGCGGGCCTTGCCCCCCCCCCCCCCCCTCCCACCCCGCAAAAAAAAAAAAAGGAGAGAGAGAGAAGGAAAGAAGGGAAAGGGAAAGAGGAGAGAAAGGGAAAAAAGAAGAGGAAGAAGAAAAGAAAAGAGGAAAGAAGTAGATCGGGGGGGGGGGGCAAAAGGACTTGCCTCCCAGGCTGTTGCCCCCCCCCCCAATCAAAAAATAAAAGAGGAAGAAGAAAAGAAAAAAAAGGGATAACGACACAACAAATCGTCTACTTTCTCTAATGATTTAATGAAACGTAAGCTTCCGCTTAGCGCGGGAGGGGGAAAACTAAATTAAGACGAGGATTATTTTTTGGAAACGGTACAACAAATCGTCTTCTTTCTCTAATAATTTATTGAAATGTCAAAGCTTCCGCGTTTCGCGGAGGGGGGAGGGGGAAACTCGCCCCTCCCTGCACCCACCCACCCCCAATTACGTCACTGCTGGTCACCATTACGAACCAATATTTGGCTCGCATAATTTCAAATTTTGCCCCCCCCCCCCCCCCTAAGAAATCCTGGATCCGCGCCTGATGTATATACAACGGCAACAGTTATAAAATGTAAGTTCTTTGTTAATTAAATCATTGGTCTGGAAACAATTATTTGCCCATTGTTGTGTATTGTATTACATTTTCACTGACAATGAATTCACATTGTAATGCAATTTTCAAGTTTCCCAGGCTTATTTAGGAGAACAGAAGATTGATGTTGTTTAGTTGTACGATAACATCACTCAGTTTGATTTGATCTGATTGGAGATATATCTCATTAAAAACAGAGTAAAGGCTATACAGTATCAAACAAACCTACACCATTAAACTTCAAGCTCACTCACACATGATTTATACTTATTATTTAAAGTTCATGTTTATAAAAAGGGCAACAGCTTCAATATTAAACGTTATTAAATCATTGGTCTGGAAAATGTTAATGCCCATTGTTGTATTTTATACAACATTTTCCATAACGATGAATATACATTGTGTAATGCAATTTTCAGGAAAACCATACTTGCCATTACTGTTATATTTGTTATATGATACTAAAGCAAATCGTTTCGCTTATCGATAAGATAAATCAATGTGAAGTACGTGTCAAATAATGAAATCATTACGTGCTATTTTTAACCGGACTAGAAATTTGAAATGTATAAAAAATGTATACAATATTGACAGCAAGCAAGTTTTTTAAACAAAGAATTCAGAAATTGAACAACATTGCACATTTTAGTCTACACGGCATGCTCTACACCCTTAGTTGGACTGTAAACAGTTGTCTTCTTAAGTCTTCCATATAAATATAAATTTAAAGGAGGTCAATAATCATTATGAAAACACCACTTTCGTAAGGTTGGCACATCAATATATATTGTGCACACATGTAACAATGTGATAAATTTTTTTCTTGGGGGGGGGGGGAGGGGAGGAGGGCAATCCAAAAAGGGACTGATATGTGAACATTAATATTGATAGGTCGCTTTACAAAAGGGGCATACATAGTCCTTTTTTGTGGATAGTTTTTTGAGCAAAACACAAAACAGGTCACATCGCACCCATGGAGGTTTTGGCCCGAATTTACAAAGGAGGTTTGTCGACAAATCTAGGTTTATGTGCTTCATATGACGCGTTTCGATGCGTTTCAGACCAAGGTTTAGACAAACCTTTGTCTGAAACGCGTCATATAATTATGACGCACATAAACATAGGTTTGTCTAAAAACCTCCTTTGTGAATTCGGGCCTTTGTGTCTGTGTCCTTCCCTGGCTTTGCACACGACACATTTTTTTCCCCATGTCTTTTGCGAGATGCCCCACATTCCGAGAATTTATTCTCTTGGACACAGCTAGAGCGTTCTGCAATTGAAAGCGAAATGTGCGAGTCAGGGGCGGCGATCCCGGGGAAGGACGGGGTACACGTCTTCCCTCAATTTTCTGAGGGGGATCGTCCCCCATGGATAATTTGAAAAAGTGCACACCAACAAAATGTATAGCAAATACTGACTAAAGACTGCAACACGCTTTAAGGCTCTGGTGGGCCCAACAGTACAGCGTTTAGACTAATAGAAATGCTAAAATCTTCTCGCTCGATCGCTACGCTCCTTCGCATAATATCCTAAAAATTTACAAGTAAATATTGTAGAAAATGTGTATTCTGTTGGTATCAGTTTACTCTGTATGTTAACAAGATTAAAAGTTATAGAAATAGATCAGTGTTCCAAAAATTAATATTCAGCTTGCTCTTTTAAGAAGTCCCTTCCTGCTCAGTACTTACTAAAAATTTACCTAGTAAATCGTTACAACCCTTCGGACTGCACACTAGATATCGGAAAAGTAAAAGTGAAGCGTGAAAAAAGTATATTGCTTGTTTTTATGCTGTAGTTTTGCTAAAGAATGTAATTTTGTAACACAACAAAACTTCAAAAACCTGTAAGGGGTTTACATATAAGACTTATCATACAGCTTTATGGGGGTATTCCCTTCCGTCACCTCCGCCTCTTTCACTGGCGTACTGATTGGGGGGGGGGGGCAGTAACCCCCCCCCCCCCAATACAATTTAAACATGGGTTATGTTTAATTTGATACCAGTGATTTACAAGTATTGCTAAAATGGCAGTATTTTTTCATGAGCTCCCGGGGCCTCTACCCCCTGGAACCCACCAAGGCCGTAATTAAATGCCTAAAGTCCTTGAGCTTTCGGGGGCTCTGCCCTCTGGACTCAACCAAGGGGCCTAAGGCGGGTCCCTAGGTGCGTCTTTCTTTCTCCATATCCTCTGCACTCTCCTTATGTATTTTTTGTTTTCCCTTTTCTATTACCTGCCCTTCCCTGGGTAAAAGAAAAGAAAAGAAAGGGGATATCATTTACAATTTTCCCGCCGGTGGATCGAGGAGGGGCAAAAGGCCCTTACCTCCGCCCGCCCCCGCTATAACAAAGAGAGAAAGAAGGAAAGGGGAAAGAGGAGAGCTAAAAGGGAACAAAAAAGAGGAAGAAGAAAAGAAAAGGGTGGAAATAACGGAAGATCAGTTCCGGTTAATCCCGCCAACAACATGTGGATCGGGGTGGGGGCCGAAAGGCCCTTTGCCCCCCCCCCCCACCCTCCCCCCCCCCCCCCCTCGGCAAACCTTAAGGAGGAGAGAAAGGAAAAAAGAGAAAGAAGAAAAGGGGGCACTGGCGTACTGATAGGGGGGGGGGCTTGGGGGAATTCAAATTCAAACGTGGTTTATTTCTAATTCCATACAAATAATGCTGAAATCTTTCCGAGATTTTTCCTCAGTTTTTAGTAAATTACACTTTTGTATGCATTTGTTGGAAAATGACAAATTCCTAAATTTACAGCCAGGCAAGAAACATGATTCTTGAGAAAAGTTAGGGCCCGGGGATCGGCTGGAATCGCAAACCTCGAGCTCCCCCCCCCCCCTCCACTTTTTTGAAAAGGTATAGTAAAGAAAAATAGAAATAAAGAGAGCAAGAAAGAAAGAATAGTTAACTAGCTGCTCATCTGACCGAAATTAAACGCCTAAAAACCCCTGAGCTTCCGGGGTTCCGTCCCTTGCACCCCGCCTAGTCTATAGACTCCCCTGGATGCTAATCTGACGGAAATGTAATGCCTAAAACCCCTGTTTTCTGAGGGATTCGCCCGCTGGACCTCACGCCAATTAGTGTCCTGCCAGTGTCACAAATAAAGTATAAAAATATGTACATCTGACCGTAATCAAATGCCTAAAACCCCTGAGCTTCCCGGGTCGGACAAGGTATCAAAATTTGTTTATCTGATCGCAGGCGCGTAGCCAGGGGGGGGGGGGGGGGTAGAAAAAATAGAGAGAAGAGGAAAGGAAGAGGACGTAGGGAGAAAAAGGAGCAGACAAAAACATCTTTGAAATTCAGACAAGAATTAAGAGTATAGAGAACGGTACAACGAATCGTCTTCTATCTCTAATAATTTAATGAAACGTCAAAGCTTCCGCGCTTCGCGGAGGGGGGGGGGGGGGGCTGAATTAATACAAGGATTAAGAGTATAGAGAACGGTACAACGAATCGTCTTCTATCTCTAATAATTTAATGAAACGTCAAAGCTACCGCGCTTCGCGGAGGGGGACTGAATTAAGACAAGGATTAAGAGTCGAGAACGATACAACGAATCGTCTTCTTTCACTAATAGTTTAATGAAACGTCAAAGCTTCCGCGCTGCGCGGAGGGGGGGGGGCTGAATTTAGACAAGGATTAAGAGTCGAGAACGGTACAACGAATTGTCTTCTTTCTCTAATACTTTAATGAAACGTCATATATAGCTTCCGCGCTTTGCAGAGGAGGGATGGGGAAACTCGCCCCTCCCTACATTCCCTGCATTACGTCACTGCTGGTCACCATTACGTACCAATATTTGGCTCGCATAATTTCAAATTTGCCCCCCCCCTAAGAAATCCTGGATCCGCGCCTGAGTACAGGTTTGTTTTTCTTCCTTTTCATAGGCCTTTGGCCTTTGTCCCCCAATATTTTGATATTTATGTTCTGTTGTGTTATTTGTTTGAATTGACTTGTAAATGTTTGTTATTGTGATTTTTATCGGAATGTGAAATTAAAATAAATTGAAAATTTCATATGGGACCTGTTTGTATAAAGATGAAGAATGAAGAATGAGCATGGTAGGAATACATGTCTAGTATTTAAGTGGGATTTCATACTGGCCAAGTTGTAAAGGTTGCTGGTTCCAAACAATTTTGAGCTGTGAGCCATAATGTTTGCCCCACCTAGCAACTGTTAATGTATGCACAAGTTTAAATGAGTTCTAATCAAGGCGAGACGATGTGGATGGAAGTGGTTTGATAGAGTGTGAAAGAAAACATTTACAATAAACGTAATGAAAATGTAAATTTTGAATAGCGCTATTAATTTAAATGTGGACATTATTAGAGAGGGGATCATAATTAAGGCTTGTTCACGTACGGAGAGGTAAACTGCTGCGGATTTTTTATAAAACGTGTAAATAGGGACTTTTAGATTGAGTGGACGAGAACGGCGTGAACGTCCGCTGATCATGCGTGTATATGGCAAGCCGCTTTAACATTTATTCCTATTTCTTGATATCAATAATTATTGCTTTACAACAGAAAGTCATTTCTTCATATCAAGAATTGAATTCTTGATATCAAGAAATAGGAATAAATGTTAAAACGGCTTGCCATGGACACGCATGATCAGTGGACGTTCACGCCGTTCTCGTCCACTCAATCTAAAAGTCCCTATTAAGTGGCAACAAAGGTCCTACACATATTCACTGAGCTCTAAGATACAGCAATTTGAAGTGAATTACACTTCTTTCTTTTTAAGGAACACCAACAACAACCGCCGCAGTTTACCTCGACATGTGTGAATGAGGGGTCTTTATGGGATCTTGTTAACAGCTTCAAGAAGGTTCTTTTCTTCGCAACCAACTGACGATAGAATTTATTTTAAAATAAAATCTTAATTTGTATACACATCCAGTCTACACAAGGCTCGTACAAACTCTAGCTTTATTAACAATCGTAATAATTTATTAATAATTCAATGCATACATAATCATGTTTAAATACTTCATACAAATACAAATCTCAAACACTCGTGTATTGCTCGGCAATGTATATCAATAACAGGCAATAGACAGGGTTGCTAACATATTCAGATTTTACGCATAATTGTTAAGCTTGCCCGAGGCTTGCCAACATAGCAACAAGTAATGTATGCAGACTGGAACTCGTGTACTGTAGTTCATTCATTAATAGGGACTTTTAGATTTGCGTGGATTGATACATGTGACGTCCATTCAAGGCAATGCATTAAAAGGACGTCGATCGTAGCAATCCACGTTGTCGTTGTCCAAATCTAAAAGTCCCTAATAACAGATTAATGGAACAACTCGTCACTAAGTACCCAGGAAAGAAACATCCATAAATTTGAGTGCATTAGGAAACCAGTCTATTGTCGTCTTTTGTATGAATCAACTACATGTACATACATAAGAAATGTGTGACGGTATTGTATAATTGTACAGTGTAGTACAACGTAAGTCCACTTCACACGAGGTGTTATTATAATAAGGGAGTTTACAGATAGCACATGGTACAAATGACCTCAAATATCCACAGATCTTTTACACATGGAGAAGTCCCACTTTGAGCCTATTAGAATAATAACTGCCAAAGTCCTAGATGTGCTTCATGAATACCTTTTGTTTGCCCTCTTGAAAAGAATACTTCCACCTGCGTATCATAGAATGTACCGTTGGTGCATAAATGAATAATGTTACATAACTTTCATGAGCGCATATCCAGTATTCATCTCTGTGGGTTTTACCATTTTGGTACAAATGACCTTTATCTGCTCATGCGCAGATTGTATCTGTAAACTCCCTTATTGGGATATTCAAGGACATCCGGGCATGTAGATGCAGATAACCGGTCCTGGAGACGCTGGCTTAGCGCTCAGTTGTGCATTAATTGGTCCAAAAGCAACTTTTGACGGAAAAACTGATCTCGCACTCTCCACAATGTACATAGAACATGGGCGTGTCAAGTAAGTGTTCGTTCAAATATGCAGCGGTAAGCCGCGTCATTTTTTAAACAAACAATTTAATATCATGTAAATGAATGGCAGCTGAGCGATAAAAATGTTATATGAGTATTAACTGAGCTCTGTGTTAAACGATAAAGAAATGTGAAGTATATTACATCTACGTCAACATCAAATAAACCGCCGCGGTTGACCGCGTTATATCTAACCGATGCTCCAGGCGCGGTCATTGGTTATTGTCTCATGAATTCTATACATTACACAATGCGGTTGGCGTCATGTGCGGTGGAGAAATTTCACCTCGTGTGCAGGGACATTATTCATGCTACACAGTACAACTCCTTCACTATACCAAAACATGATTGACTGATGATAGATCTTGGATAGATCTTCCTGAAAGCCTTTAAATCGAAAGCCATGGTAACGCTTCTTTTTTGCTTTTGTATTCTAAAAAAAATGTTGACGTTAATTACAGTAAAGTGGAAACGTTTATACTGTTTACATCCATCGTAATTTCAATAGAACGACTTGTCCCATTAATATGATGTATGAAATAAAAAATTCACTTCATGTATATATTTTTTTTTAACAGTCTAGCTAATTGCTTTCATGAGTGGATTGTCATTTATCATGTTTTTGATTTTTGTTTATGTTTATATACTGAGATATTTCAATAAAATAATAGAAATTTATCACAACGCTTCAGTACAGATATAATTAGAAAATAATAACATAATCACTGACCATGTTAAACTCGTTTCAATTTGACTCCAGATCTCACCATGTTCATGTTATGATATGAATATATAACCACGAATTCATTACGAAAACATTATTTTTCTGTTTAATATATCAACGTACATAAACGTAGAGAACTCGCGCTAGTTAATAGTAAGAAAGATGATACAAAACTTTCACGAAAACATTCAAAATCTTCGTATTTCCTTTAGAATAAGAATTTCAGTTCCAGCATGAACACTTTTCTGGGCCCTGTTTCATAAAACTTGATATCAATAACACGTTACAAGCTATGGTTAAAAGCTACTGAAATCATGGCATCTGATTGGCTGAGAACAAATTTGTCATAGAAATCTAGCATTTGTTATAGATAACAAGTTTTATGAAACGGGCCCCTGATCCTGAATAGTGCATTTATCTATCAAGATCACGTGTTTACAGAGAAGCAAGACATTCAATCACATCTCACTCACCTGCTCAATTTAATTTCGAATTAAATACATTTTTGTGAAATATTATTAAAAAAACAAGAAATCAACATAACACACATTTGAATGATGTAACTAAAATTACTTAAGATCAATTGACATAGACATAGAATTATGTTGGTCCTTACGGGTTAACGTCAGTGACTGGCGCGGTATGGGACGTACGATGTTTCCGGTCATGCGATGATTTTGGTATCATAATAATATTTGGTTGTTATTTTTGTTTACCTGACTGCTAAGAAAGCATAAATGCTTGTAAGTAAGCAACCAGACGGCCGACAGCTTTAGGTCCTCTCCGAGGGACCTGGTAATGAGGATTAATGCCTTACCAAAGGGCACTAGCATCGACTTGGTTTCGAACCCGGGTCATCGGATTACGAGACCACTGCTCTACCGACTGAGCTATCGCGCCTCCTCCTCTGGTATAACATATATTGACTAGAAAATTTTCAAGCTAAAAGTGCCGAACACATACCTTTATCAGAATACATATGGGAGTTGTACTTTTACGAGACTTGATTCAAGTAGGAAGGATTTTGTAGGTTTACTAATACTTTGCTTATAATATTCATGACTGAAATATCAGTAAAATCCTCTCGAAAAGCAATTCAAGTAACAGAACTAAAGATAAGCTTACATGTTAGTCTCTCTGTTGATGTAATTCATCTTCCATCCATTATTATCGTCGTGATCTTTTAGATCCCTTGTTGACCATACATTGCGAGACAAACGAATACCACTAGCTATATTATTTTCGATACATTAGTATCTTGCTTGTCAGGCAAGCCTCAGGCAAGCATTCAACTTGATAGAAACAACTTACTCATATCAAAGATATGCAATCAATTGAATAGATTGAATACGCCGATTATTAAAGTGGTCCAATAAACATCATAGTATTTTTTCCCTCTGCATTGAATCTCTTATACATCATCAGAATCAACACCAAAATGATAATTCGGCCTTTTTCACATTCTCCGCAATTTACACATATTACAGTGAATAAAATCAAAAGATGACTCGGTAAATGAGCATAAAAAACATTTGCAAATCAAGACATCCTTTTGGTATGTACTTTTGGTCACGATATATTTATATTGCACACTAAAAAGGATTACGCTAAATTGACGGGGGGATTACATTCCCCCGAAATTTATTATAATATTTATAAACATTCAGCACTTATAACGTTCCAGGAAGGCATTAACTAATATTTGATAATGACTATTCTAACGCTAATGATAACATGTGTATTCTACATAATACATGTACATGAATACTGGGTAGGAAATCATATAGATGGCGCCCTGTACCATAGCAGTCACACTAAAGTTGATCTTAGAATCATGCGTTTATTATTTGCAAGGTGGCTACACATTGGTTCAACGTAGATGGCTCTGTTCAGCGTAACTTTTCAGAGCCATCTATAGACAAGAGTTTGGCCAAATTGGTTTATGTTTTGTGCCTGCCCAACAATGGGCTGTTCGCCATGTTAAGCCCACTTTGAACTGGGTTGGCCAAACTCTTTGGTTTGATGTCAGAGTCCCTTGCATGGTACATCCACGATGAACAAATTAATAGAGTAGAGTTGTTGCTTCAGTCCTAATGTCTTCTTATATTGATCAACTATCGAAAATAAGTATCTAATTCAAATAATAACACTGTAAAAAAAAAACTACAGAGAAATGATAATAAGTGACTTGTACAATGTAACAAAAATATACAACATTATGTGAGTATCATACAACTAAATATACATTGAATCATATATAATTAAACAATTAAATAAGGTTCCACCGCCTAAAATGGAAAAAAACAAATCTCATGAATAATATGTTTAATAATAACTACCAACAAAAGGTAAATTGATTAAATGTTGTATAAGGGATCGACAGTGCACAAGTAGAAAATTGACTTGGAAGATTTTGAGCAATTTCTGCTCGGTACAAATGTTCACCTTTCATTTGAATATAATCTTTCTTGGTCTTACTTATTTGCTCTTTTGATACAGTTTGTCGACGATTCTTGATTCAATAACACCAGCAACTAGGCGGGAGAAAGATCCGTATTTATTTATTCTAAGCCAACGGCTCACTCTAGACCAGAGACGCTAAGTATAATAATTACGACAACCATTAACTTGAACTCCATTTGTTTCCAACTGCTATTACGCAGTATATCAATTCAAGCGCGATAAGCGCTTGTGTATTCTAATCAAAAGAATTCGAACGCAATTTGATAACAAAATTTAATGGACGTCCATGTCGGAAATCTATTTTGTTTAAGGAGTCTTCTCCCAACTTTTTTTACCAGAAATTATATCTAAATTATACTCTTGATAATTGGCATAGTTGTGCTTCACTGAAGATTAAGATGTTTTGATGACAACCATAGTTTTGTGACCTGGTCATTCTTCAACTGTGGCCCAAGTTACACTGTTTTGACAATGCTGATATACAATTTAGTTCAATTGAGGTGCTTGCAAGGAACATCCTGACCTTCTATCCTTCATAGAGGGATAATCCGGTTAATATCTTAATATTGATAATTAAAAAAAAAACTTTACTGATAATTATGTCCAAAGAATAATTGTTTAACGAAGGATTTGAGCGTTTTCGTCATATTATATCTCTTCAGAGTTCAAATCTTCCTTTTACTCTGACGATATTGACTTTATTCTCGAAGTCTCGTTGTCTCGTCCTTCTCCCCTATAACCAACTCTCTCTCTCCTTCTCTCTCTCTCTCTCTCTCTGTTTATTTCACACTACCACTCACGACATCCCTTTTCCAAATCTATCTCTACCCATCCTCGATGGATAATGAAAATGGAACAGTTTTTTCCTTTTATACCGATGACGCAATTAAGACTGGGTCCGCAAAAAGGTAAGGGTTTCTCAGGGAGCTCGAGCGCCCTCACTCTAAACGTCCAAAAGGGCTGGCGCCCGCGATGAAGGGCACTTTGCTCAGATTGCGGCACACCCCCTCTTCTAAAATCATTCTGCATCAGCTGTTATTTGGTCCTTTACATAATATTTAAGGTGTACCTGGGGTAACAGCATGCGTGCCCTGCCCCTGCTCTTCACCTCAATCTCTGCTGCGTACACTACTCTCCTGCAGATCCACAATTGTCAACTCTGCAATCTGCTTGCGTAAAAAACATCGTCACAAGAACTACCAAAATGTCATCTTAACTATACTTCAAACTCCACTTCCCCGGCTGAGTTCCTTCTGATGGCGCCAAAGTGTTGTGGCGAACGAT
The DNA here is from genome assembly GCA_035222895.1 of Strongylocentrotus droebachiensis. Lineage (NCBI taxonomy): Eukaryota > Metazoa > Echinodermata > Echinoidea > Camarodonta > Strongylocentrotidae > Strongylocentrotus > Strongylocentrotus droebachiensis. The sequence goes on from JAVYIG010001370.1 coordinate 27,062, forward strand.
TGTATTTCAGCGAAGAATAGTCCCGATTCCCGCCGTTTCCATGGTTATGATCGCTCGTGCCAGCACGTGACGGCACCGATGGTGTTACGTAACGCTGGTTACTTCCGTGATGACCGGATTGTTGGTTAAGGTTCAGTGCAACTGGTATGCCGATACCGCTATCCGGTGTGGTTTGTGGATGCAAACTGGTGCGCTTCTTCTCCTCCGTCTGAGAGGTCAAATACTTCTGGGCCAACCGCTTCTCAACTTTTCTCTTGTCACGCAAGTAATATATGGCCCCGAGAATAATCAGATTAAGGAGGAGAAGAAAACCGCCAATAGCGATCACCATACTAAGTTCCACTAAGAAACCTTTCTTTTCCTGTTTATCCGTTTCCAACGCGTTCGATTCGGTTCCTGACGGAGTTATATTATCCGCGCCCGGTACTCGGTTATCAATATCTGTCTCAAACGGATCGGTCATTGGCGAAATAGCCGAGGTTACTGGCTGTATCGCCGAAGTCAAGGAGTGTGTCACTTGTCCGCCTCCCGGATTGCTGATCGGTGGTCCTGGAAGAAACGGATTGTTATTAACTGTCGGTTCGAAAGCAAACTTTTGCTCAATTCTGGGAACAAGCTGTTCCCAAAGGCTTATCTTATGGACGCGGTAGAAATCCTTTGCTTTCGGGTTGGAGGCGAGGTAGATCATTTGTTGTCTGCCGACGGTGTAACGGGGCCAGTCTTCCATGGTCTCAAAGTTGAACTCGACGACGAAGTTTCGATGGATATCCGTTGAGCTTTGAGGCCTCGGACTGTTTGGATTTCTGTGGATATCAAAGATCAACATGAATTGACATTAACATTACTTAATAATGAACGTTCAGATGATTTGTAATTTTGACCTGAACTGAATTTAAGTTAACTTTTTTGTTTTGTTGTTCGTTTAGGTTGGTCTAACATCCCCTTCCCGACGTACAATTTTGACATTTCTTATATTTCTGTGGTGTACAGCCCGACTTCATCCATCTAAAAAATAATAATAATGGGCTTCCCGAGTGGGGGCATCATTTGCATTGTATTATACAAGAAAGTGTAGTTCGTGCACCAGATTTTCGATGTAACTTATATATTGTGAATTTCGCAGACACACTTCGGACTTCAAAGACCTGTGTCTACGAAATGGCGACCGGTGTCCAATAGCCATTATGTCTCTTGCACATTTGCCAGACTCAGGACTGCTTTAGCGTTAACGCTAAAAGAGCCGTAACGCCTCGTGTGCAGGAGGTATCAAAATAATAACATTTCTCAATACGCACCCGGATTTGGCAAAGTTAGTCCAGTAGTTCATGGTTGCCAGAGACAGCGCAGCCTCAGCTGACGAGTACGACTCGGTAAAGATCCCGATCGACAGATTGGATACAGGAGCTCCGAAAACATAAGGGACTTCTTCTAAATGCACCGCACCTACAGTTGCAAAGAACGATTGAACAAATAAAGCAATTAATTCCTATTACAAGAATGTTCACACACACAAAATTGATTTAATCAAATTAATTGTAATTATTATAAATGCAACAGAAACAAACAAATGATGACATGATGCTATCTTCAATAAAATACTCATAACGTCGTTTAAAGCAGTCCTTTTCAAAATTGTGGTCGCAATGTTCTGGTGGTTTCCATTACAATTGCAGAATACCCCTGCACACAATTATCCCTAAGATAAGCAATACCATAGGGCCTAACCCTGACCTTAACCCTAACCCTAATATTTACCATCACGCTAATCCTAACCCTAACCATCATCATAAACCCGACCCTCACCCTAACCATGAACCCTAACCCTAACTTCAACTTTAAGCCCAAACCTAACCATGACCCTGACCCCGAACCTCATCCTGAATTCGACTGTGACCCTGACCTTAACCCTAACCCTGACCATAACCTTTACCCGAATACATTGTACTAATCAAAGCGTTGTGAGGTATTCTGCAGCTTAGCCTATAATTATATTCTAACCTGCCCATCGTGGATAGATGCTTCTTCTGGGTCTATGTGGGAACATGTAGAGCCAGGCATCAATGCCCGCCTCGTCAGCCATCTTGAGTGAACTAATGCAGGGCGCCACCCATTGGTGGTCCGTCAGTATGTCCTGGAGACTGTCCTTGAGTGTAAAAGCGTTGCCTTCGCCGCCTCCCCAGTCCATGTATTCGTAGTAGATGACATCACGAATGACGCTACTGGCAAAGATGCAACCCAATTATTGCCGCACGAATACGGGGGGGGGGGGGTAAATAGAAGATGGATAACGAAAAGAGAAGGATAGAAAGGACATCGAAGAGGACGAGAGGTGTGAAGATGGAAAGAGATGCGGATAGTGAGACCGAAACCGGAGATGAACAAGAAAGATGGATATAGATAGGGGACAGGAAAGAAGGAAAGATCAAGTTGGCATGAGAAGGGTTAAACAAAAAAGAGATAAATATAGAGGGGATATAGACGGGAAGAAAATGGGGGTATAAAGAGAAGCGAAGCCGGAGAGAAGACGGAAAGAAATGCAGGCATCGTGAAGGTAAACATAAGAATGAGAGAAAGAGAGAGCGAGATAGAAATAATAAACGGTGAGTGTGTAGAGAGGGAGAGGGGTATCCAAAGAACAAGGCCCAGAGACGCATAGATAGAGAGAAGAGTTAGCATGATGAAGGGGGTGGGAGGACGAGAGACAGAGGGCCAGATAAACAGACGATCATGTGGGAAAGATAAAGAGAAGGGGAAAGAGAGATATGCCAATAAAGAACAAGGCCAAGAGATACAAAGATAGACAGAAGAGCAGGCATGATGGAGGGAACGAGGTGGAGAATCCAAAAAGGGAGAGGAGAAGGGGAGGACAAAGTGCCATGTTAGTATACGGGAGTTGGGATGGTCATACAAGTCATGCACCGATAGATAATTAGACAAAGTACCTCATGATCCCATAACCCATGCATTAGGAGTACGTAAATTTCAAAACTGAGAGGAACGTAAAAGCCCATTGCAAACGAGACGCAATTTCGATTACGTTTATAGCTGCGCTAATTAAGCAATCGAATTAAATTAGCCCATACGACAGCAGTAATTTAATTAATCTTTACACAGTGCATTTTGTATCCACTTTATGCACGAAACCTCTGTCACATGAGCCGTCAAATGCGGGGACAGTCACTGTCGTTAGACTGCGTCAGCTACTAAAGCGGTCTTTGGCGCGCCATATGAGAATGACATCGTACTTAGAGGGAATGCAAAATTAACAATGCAAACACTGCGTTGAATTACTGACGCATGCGATATTTGTTTTCGTCGGCTTCACTGGCGTAGCTGACATAGGATTGCGTCAGCAAATGGAGTGGCCTTTGACGCACGAGTTGTGATGATGGTTTCATACAAAAAGTGAACACGAAATGAACGGCGCTATAACACTGCCTTGAATTACTGAAGCATGCACTTACTGCCTCGTGAGTCCATAATTAGCGCAAATAATGACGCAATAGAAAATGACGCCTCGTGCGCGCAGGCATTATACATGTAACAGGAACCACGGGCAAACCCACATATGACCCACTTAACAATCACCTTGGTTAAACGATGTAGACGTAGAATGAGACGATCCAATCAAGTTACAATAGTCAACCATGCCATTTACCCATGCAATTATATGTGTTATGAATGAAGGATCAAGATTAGTGGTAACAGTTTACAAGAATCGTGCGATGGTCACGTGATAATGTTGTGACAAAAATGGACATTTCCAACGTGAATCAACAGGGAACAGTTACAATGAATTAGATCACCGACAAAGAAAGGTGAGGAATTGTGTTACGATACGAGTAGGTTAAGTGAGTGAGTGAAATTATGCCGTTCTATGTCTTATGTGAAGTACGTAAGAATTTCATGAATTAGAGCACTGCAATCATTCTTACTTTAATAAATTACGGTCCCCACTTATCAAAGGAAAATGGACTTTAACAGATCTGACTTGTACAATTCACTTTGGGAAATGAACTTTTCTTATGAACTTTTAGTTTGTCTTTTTTTTCTTTATTCATGGTGATCTTGTTATTCTTCTTCTTCTCCTTCTCCTTTTTCTTCTTCTTTTTTCGTCTTCTTCTTCCCAATCTTCATCGTCTTTTCTTCACCATCATCATCATGAACATCATCATCTTGTTGTTGTTTTTGGAGTTGTTCTTGTTCTTTTTCTTCTTTATCTTCTTCTTCCTTTACGGTCAAGTTTTGGATCGTTGTTTTTTAATTTTAAAAAACATATTCTATGACAAATAGACCATACCTTGCTTTCATGTTGCCTCCAAAGTTGTTCTGCACGAACCCATCGAGAATGTCGTCAAAAACTTCCAGCTCCATCCGCCCCACGACATCGGTTTCCTCCGCAATGTACGAGAATGCTTCGTTTCTTACGACCCCGCTCAGGTACGCGAAGTCATCGCGTCCGATGTCGCGCTCGCCCGCAATCAGCTGTCCCCACATGATACTGGGATCGGCGGCTATGACGTCCTCGTCGACAACTGGGGCGAAAGCGAACATGTAGAGCGGAGACTGGAAGTCGAGGTTGATCAGGTCGCTGTAGGGGAGACCTCGCAGACATTCGACCATTTGGAGGTTGGTTTCGGCCTCGCAGCCGACGTGTTCAGCTAAGAGCTTCGCGAAGCGGGCTGGTTCACGAGACAGCGCCCATGGAGCATTGGCGGATCCACTCTCTGCTATGACGCCAGCTATAAGACCTATTGTAGTATCATTATGAGTATATAAGAATCAAGCAAAACTAGAAACTGTTCATATATATATTTATATTTATATTCGGACCCCTCGACAGAAAAGGTTTTCTAAAATGACACTGCTGACCAGGGCTATCCCGTATTTACCATTTAGGCCTACTCATGTTGTTATTTATGTTATTTTTATATTGGTAAATAAATTCAAATCAAATCAACTATGAAATTATGTGTATTCATAGTACATGCATGATGCGTTACCAAGAAAGAGAGAGGTAAATAGTAAAAAAAAATTAGGGTGGTGTGTATTTGCATCTCAAAATTAACAATGGGATCAAGATTAGGATAAAGTTTGAGATTCGGGATTAGGATCGAGATAATCGAACACGTGGTGATAAATTAAAATGTGCCTCAGGCCCCAGATTACACAACAATGTCTCTTGTATGCCATAAACTACACGAATATTTCATTTACTTTGCTTTTGAGATACTTTATTTGGTTTTAGACCTCTCTTCTTTGTTTACATACATGTGCATTTCATGATCTATGTAAAAAGATTAATTGAATAAGAAATGAGGTTGTCCCATTATTAAAATGTATACACAAATCAAAAACGTTGTGTGCACTTCCACTGTAAAAAAAACACACAAGTTGGTTCATAACTGGCCTAACAGGAAGGTAAACTATTTATCCAAGCAACCTTTGGTGAAGCCTGTGCCCAATTTGGTAATGTTTTGCCAAACAATATTTTCACCCAATATTTTGTTTTAATGCTCCTAGTCATACTTTGACGTCATCAACGATAAACGTCGAAAATGAAAGATTTGTAGATTTGGCGATGCTGGTCAACATGACATATGTGGCGTTCCGATGACAACAAGGATGAGTTCGTATTGATGTCTTCGCTCGTCCCAGAGGGGATGTTTATTGAGGATTGGACTATTATTTGTCGGTTTGTATACAAGCAATTGACTTTTATAGCACCTTCGTGGATCGAGGAGACCAAGGTGCTACCCCAATCCTTCCCATTATAGCTATTAGATATACAGATGACTTTTCCTTCATGTTAACATTCTCATACATCATTTACAGTGACTCGGTAACATTGTTGAAGGTTGATGACAAAAATTGCTTAATTTTTGTATAAAATGTTACTTACTATATTCCTTCTACTATACTAACCCTCTGACATGCAAAAAATCCTGAACAAATTCTCAAACCTCAAAGATATCTGGGCTATCCAGCCGTTTATTTTATCTTGTTATTCATTATTCTATTTGTTATTATATTACTGAATGCATGATGTCTTTTATACGGAAATAAAACAAACAAACAAACAAATATATATGGTTTTCTTTGAAGGCGTCGATGTGAGGCACCCTCTACCAGTGATTAACAGTAAATTCTCCCAACCATTTTTGAATTTTCCCAACCGTTTTTCCATGAGAAAAATACATAAAACAGGCTATAAAAATCTGTCAACACTTAACTGTCTGGAATGGAATGTAGGGCCATTTTATTGCTTTGTGACGATTAACATTCACCTAAAATATAATTAAATTGTCCTTGCCTTGATGCTGAACAGGCTTTGACAAGTAGCAGAATAGAAGTAGAATAATTAGTTGGGAGAATTAAGGAATCGATCAGATCAGTTTTTCCCAATTTGTACCATGAATAATGATCCGTTTTCACTCAAATTTTCAGATTATCTTTAATTGTACATCTAGCATTGAAGTCACTACCTTAGCACCACTATCTCTCATCTGAACCATGTTACAAAGTCCCTTTAAGAATAATGCACCCGCATTCAGGAGCAAAGAATGTTACAATACCCCTCCCCCCTGCTTTTTGGAGAAAAAAAATGGGGGGGGGGGGGGGGGCTCTTACAACGATATACCAAAAGTCATAAATGTATTACGTTTGGAAAATTACCTTTACCTATAACAGAAATAATTAAATATACCAAAATCTTACTTATATCACAATATTTTATCTCGTACAACATTTGGTTTATTTGATTGTTATGAGAAGAGATATAGTAGGGACAAATAAACCAAACTCAAACCAATATTATACGTCATAAACAGCTAGCATGTCCTATAACGATTATAATTATTTTAATGAAAAATTGCAAAATCTGCAAGATCTGCGATAGGCCATGATAAATTAAATGAATACAAATTTTAAAAGCAGACTATGTAAAGCATCACCAACTTGATTGCAAGCAACTTTTCCAAACAAAACCTAGGCTCAAATACCAAGTTGAATATGACAAATGATCATAAAATGAAAAGCCTAAAATCTGGGAAATGAAAAGAAAAAAAATTGTATCGTAAACTAAGGGGAGCAAAATAAAACTAGTGTTGAGTTTTGAGATTTCCTTCTTGTAAAGTTGTGTTAAATGAAATTATAATTAGTAACCCTTTCTAACAAAAATCACTTTTACATGACGTGGAATCGCATCGAAGTATTCCACGAAGGCCCTTTACCACAAACTATTACCTTTTGTGTGATTCGAAAACATGAGTAGTCCGCTGCAAGCCGCTCCGCTTCCGACACCAAATAGGGTAATTTGGTCGGGGTCCCCGCCAAACACGCCAATATTCTGATGAATCCACTTAATGGCTGCTATTTGATCCATGAGGCCGTAGTTCCCCCTCGCTGCTGAATCGGCCGTGCTCAGAAAACCTGGAAAATATGGATTGAAGAGGTGCCGGAGGATATATTCAATTTTGTCATACACATGCAGTAGTATTTGCACTATTCTGGGCCCCGTCTCATAAAAAACCGCGAACAAACTAATCCCCTCTCCCACCCTTAATGACTGAGAAGGGACGACTTAGTAATAGTAAAAATGACACTTTTTCACCAAAATAGGGGCACTTTCGTCTCTAAAATAATAGGGGAGCGTGCCCCCCCCCCCCCGCCCCCACAATCACATCTGGCTTGGCTGCACTTCCCCTTTTTCTGAACTTGCATACAAAATGAGCACCCCCCCCCCCACCCACACACACCCTTAAATAGTGAAAAGCAAACACGATTACGAAGACTTTCGAGAAATCATACTAGGGCAGCCTGATCGGTTTGTCCGTCACCTAGTATAATGTGGGAGTATTACAATGACTTATTGAACATGGCTTCTTAATAAAGGTTGCACTTGATTTCTCGAAAGTCTTAGAACTAGAATAGAAACCAATTCGTACAAAAAAGGGGGTGCTGCCCCCTTTCATCCACCACCCCTGGTTTGGCTTGACATTCCTATTTTTACGACTTATCAGACAAGACATGCTAGAGAAATCATGTCTTTCAATGAACTGAGAGACTCCAGTGATGCTCGAAAACTAAACATTCTAAACATATATACATCCCCGATGATATGCCCTGGTGCCACGCTTCGGTGCCAAAGTTTATCTTACCTAAAATTCCCAGGCGGTAATTTACTGTTATCACAATGACACCGCCGTAGCTTGCCAAGATGCTGCCGTCATACATATTAGCCGATCCTTCATCGTACGTATCACCGTGAATATGAACCATTACTGCCAAAGGGTCCATGCTCTGGGTTTCATCTAAAAGAATGACAAGAAGGAGGAGGAGGAGAAGGAGGAGAAGGAGGAAGAGGAGAGGGAGGAGGAGGAGGAGGAGAGGGAGGAGGAGGAGGAGGAGAGGGAGGAGGAGGAGGAGGAGAAGAAGGAAGAGGAGGAGGAGGAGGAGAGGGAGGAGGAGGAGGAGGAGAAGGAGGAGTAGGAGGAGAAGAAGAAGAAGAAGGAGGAGGAGGAGGAGGAGGAGAATGAGAAGGAGGAGGAGGAGAAGAGGGAGGAGGAGGAGGAGAAGAAGAAGAAGAAGAAGAAGAAGAAGAAGAAGAAGGAGGAGGAGGAGGAGGAGGAGGAAAAGGAGGAAAAGGAGGAAAAGGAGAAAGAGAAAAAGAGAGTGAGGAAGAGAAAAAGAGAGTGAGGAAGAGAAAAAGAGAGAGAGGGGGAGCAAAAACACGAAAAGTTAGACGAGTGCACTTGGATGACATTTCAATATTTGAGCAATGTATTTCATGCGATTGCACGTAATTGACCTCCATCTAGGTTTATACAGAATTCATCGAATGTCGGGAGGTACAGGATTCCATTTCACAACGAGCTCTCCACTCGATTGTTTATGTGCGGATAATATACATATAACATACAGAATATCAACGGATTTAGGATATACAAAATGGAAAAGGTGCTCAAAATGTAAAATGAAACAAAAGTCGAGGCTCTTCAAGATATCTCCAGTTAAAGACAAATGAGATAGTGTGTTTGCAAAACATGTTTAGAAAAATACCATGGTAGTGCATGAACGTGGTATATTATTGAAAATGCTTCATCAGCAACCATCTATTTATTTCTTTGCATTCAAATACATAACGGCATGTCATTATTATCCATTGTTAGGGTTCAACCTCTCCCCTCAATGCTACCCGCTTAATTGTATGTAAATTAAGGAATTTGGTTGAATGCATTGGGTAGTTATAGGCTCCACTGTACTCTACATAGCTCCACCAGGTGTAGTGGGCGGTTTACCTTACCTAGCAGTTTAGTGTAACTGTCTGTACTGAAGTCATACAGGCAGGACCTATGGGTTGCAGGTGAATGAAAGTTGAAGTTTCAAAGACATTGTATTTTGCGCTGCAAGTCTAAGTTCCATGGAGTATCGAGATCACCAGAACCGACATTGTGGCCTGCCCCGATTCCCTGCATTTAGTCAACCAACTCAAACTGTAAGTTGAATCCATATTTGTATTCATTTTCCTTATGATAAATTACACGTTTTTATTTGTCATTGACAGAGTCAAGGTCACAAGTGAACCTTTGAATTAGAGATAAAGAATGCAGACTGTAATTCATATCATAGTTCATAATAATAATAATAATAATTACAGTGCTTATATAGTGCCTAATACTTACTTTGTCAGAAGTCTCTAAGCGCTCTACAATAATGCAGCATAATTACCCTGGCTTTAGCAGTGCAGCTGTTACGCGCGCTGCGTTTCAAGGAATAAATTCCTACCCGATACCCATTTACTTCACCTGGGTGGAGTGTGGCAAATGTAGATCAATAGTTCATAGTCACCCGAGTTTACCCAGTTGTGACATCCATGAACCTTCATACAATTATGACATGTATTTTAAGGCTTTGAAAAACAACCGTTGATCCAAGTCAATGTTGGAAAGTAATTTTCATTCTGTGTGGTATTTCCGAGTATCTCTAATGTAAAGACCTCCCAGATTGCTCATTGTAATGTAAACATGGTACGGAAGAAGTTGAATCTTAATGTCGTCCTCATAATCGTGATGTTATTTTTCGTGCTGGTAGCCGGTTTAAATATCAATCTTATGCATTTCATCCAACAAATAATATTTCTTACACCCCGTCTACTAAAAAACATTCAACAGTTTAGATGTCACTTCGTTCTTCATAAAGTCTCAATTTCCTTCCTGCTTCCTGAATAATTTTGTGTGTCTTTTTATACAGAATGAAATACCTTTTTTTCAGTATCTCAGCTTTCTTGGTGCAACATGTTATACTCTGGGTGCAGTGCTGTAGATAAAGGTTTACGCCTTTCTTAATGTTAAATAGTGTGTAAAAGCTGATGACAAATAAACATGGTAGTAAAGGCTCATGTTTTTGTTTTAAACAGGAAGGGGGTAAAGGCAATAGTCCTAGTTTAACCGCCTACCGACTATATTCCTGAGCTCAAGGAATCCTATGCGTGCCTATCGATGCCTGTTCAGATGAGACTTAATATATATTATAACATATTCCTGAACAATCTTTACTCCATTTCTTGTACATACTACGTCTATCTACGCACACGAAACTGATCTTTGAATAGGAGATTGGCGGTAATGTGCACATACCTTCAGATTACACAAGGAATAGTGCCCCTCTATCAAGGGACACTAACAAGGAATACGTTACACCGCCCTCAGGCGTTCATCGGAAATAGGAATGTGCCGAATATAAGGAAATATTAGGATACAATCTTTTCAGGACTCTCGTGTCAAGATATAGTCATTACATCCCCGTTAAACTTTAATTCTCTCTTCTCTTTCACAAAATCCTTTTTTGTTTGTTAACAGCAGCAGTCGAAACAATGTCCCACTCTGTATATAAAGATAGAGAGGGAAAGAGAGTGGGAAAGGGAGAGAGAGAGAGAGAGAGAGAGGGGAGACAGACAACTTGTCTGCAAACTTTCAAGCGATCGAAAATATTTTGAAAACTGCAGTGAGCTTATGAAATACTTGTATCAAATTTGTCTCTTTTTTTTTTTATTTTTTTTTACGGCCCTAAATGTCTGTTTTTGTTTTTATTATCAAAACGCAAGAATAATCCCCTTGAACACGTTGATGTGCATCGATACTCAATCTTTATTTTAACATTTAAATGATAATTTAAGTAACTTAGGCAACTTAAAATTAATAACTGAATGTGTAATATACGTTGGTGCTTTGGCATTTAATATTATCATACCACGCATGATTGTGTACGAGGACATATCATGAGCAAAAAAAAGACTCTTTGAAAACACGAACCATGTGCATTTCTACACGTAGCATTAAAGTGGACATAGTAGATTGGCATGCCTCAAACAATCTTGAATATTTGATGACGAATCATTCCTCAAACTGCAAATCTTCCCGCGAAAACCACAAATACTGCAAGACAACTTAATACTAGGAGAGTCGCTTGTCCCGAATCCCTCTTGTCGTCGTATTGATATAGGATTATCGAAAATTGCATTGCTTATGGTTTCTGTGATATAAATGGCATTTTAGTGGGAGAAAGGGATGAATTCCTCCAGAAAAGATTGACATATTCAATCATCGGTCCCGAGATGGCCGGATTTAAAGAAGAAAAATGACATCACTGTGTGGTTGTTTTTTCCTTTAAAAGAAAGGCGTGTAAAATTCTTTTTGAGTATTTTGTAAATTTGAATTATTGTACAAATACAATGGCAAAGTTTAAGAATAAACTTTTCTTTACTCACTCTCGTCACCTTTTTTATTGAAATTTCGAATAAAAACATGATATCATATTCTTGACATTATTAGAGTACTTAACAAGAACGTTCTTATTAATATGTATAACAAAGGAGTTACCGAAAACGCATACAAGTCGTAAAGTATGCATGGGAAATACTTAAGAGATACAAAACAGATACAGTAAGGGACGGGGCTAAATAGGTATATAATGGAGATATAAGAGGTATATAAGGGAGTAAGAGATATATAAGAGATACATAATGGGTACATAAGGGGTAAATAAGAGATACATAAGGGATGATAAGAGATATATAAGGGATAAGTAAGGAAAGCACCATCTTCATAGAACACTGTCTATCCTTCTTTTTTCATATTAATCCCATGTGATGGCGACGATATGTCACCCTTTGCTACTCTTCGCAAGATCCTGGCCATATTTAATCGCTCTTGCATTCTTTAACTTTTCCCTTGTTTCGCGAGCCCCCGAAGATGTATTTACCAAGCGTGATGTACGAACATGACATGTCTGTATACCGATCCCAGATGGTGCGCCCGATGGGTAAATGTCAACCCGGAATGTGGAAGATCGGATCCAAACAACTCCCGCCAAACTATAGGGTGACGTAATCCTTTACGAGAATATTGTTTGGCCAAATGTCTGGTTTTATGACTTATATTTAATCTGTAAGTCAGACTTGAGAAGTTTCCTGGCTGGGTCAACCTTCAACATAAAGGCTAAGAGATAGTACATACACATTGGAAAAAGCTAAATTCCTTCCACTGATTACTGTGTGGAATCCAGTTATAAGGCATGTCCTAGTTATCGGTTTTTAAGCAAGATACCTTTGGACATGAGATAGAGTTCACGAGAACTTGTTTAATAGTTTCATTTTGCATTCGTAGCTTTTCATTGGTTATAGAGTTTTATGGCTCTGTAGTTCTATTGTGTGAAATGATGCGCTTATAGTTTAGCATTTCAACTGTAATATTTTTTAAATGGAATGGTAAAAAAGTAAATTTTCTAAGATAGAGGTGCACAGGCAGTTGGTAACGAAATTTCTTGTGATAAGCAGATAACGTTAAGCATTTCGTCCATTCTCAAAATAACAGTTTCATAAGGATTGACCAAACTGGGTAAAAAATTATGAAAATTGTTATACTTAACATGATATGTTAATATATATGCTCAATACAATATCTTTAAACCTATCATTTATAATTTCTGAATGTATATTTTGTTTCCAAAATAATTGAGATAATTGTAAAAGATTCTACCCATGAATAGCCACATGCGATTAATTATGTGGTTATCAGTCTTACTACATTTATATTAGGAGATAACCCCCTCACCATACAGTAATGAAATATATATTGTTATGAAAAGTAAAAGACAAGATTTAGTCCAGCTGAGGTAAATAAGGATTTATAAAGTAATTTTGTTGATGGTTTAGATTTGATTTTGGTTGTTTTATATTTTGGTCGAAAAAGTTTATTATAGAAACCAATGGTTTCATATCTTCCCCTGATAGCAGTGAGTCATATTCCAAATGTAACTTAAATTCCAAGATAGACTTAAGAGGTGTACGGAGTAATCCTAATCAAGCAATTTTATGGTTTGGAATGGCAGATCAGAAAGAAAAAATTATATCAATAAGTGGTTTTTAAACAATTATACGTTCATATCTACACAAGATACACCAAATTATTGTATGTGAAGGGAAATTGGTTGTTTACATTTTTGATTACATGAGGGGAACAGCTAAGTTCATGAGCTAATCAAATGAATATTTAAGAAGTAAGAGGATCAAAGGAAAGTTTATTTGATTGATAAATGCATTCAAACACTAATAGCTTTACATCTACTCCTGATACTGTTCCTTTCGTGTTTATCTTGCAATTTGTTTGGAAACTGCAACGGCACATAAAGAGCATCTCTCGTATGTGTGCTTTACAAAGCATTGAAATATACTTCACCCTGAAGGGTAAAATCTTTCTTTTTATTTTAATTCTATAGCTCTTTTGTCTTTTTAAAATTCTATAGCTCTTTTGCCTTTTTAAAATTCTATAGTTCTTTTGTCTTTTTAAAATTCTATAGCTCTTTTGTCTTTTTAAAATTCTATAGCTCTTTTGCCTTTTTTTATGGTGAAATGACTCATGTGTCGTTATATAATAATTTTGTTGACTGTTGATGTACAGATCAACGTCATTCGCCAAAAAAAATCTTGACATGCTGTATGACACTTATTGAATTTCCGTGTTTTTAACTAAAAAATAATGATTTACGCTGGATGAAATTAGAAATGAATCCTCGTTTCTTGTCTGATACTTGATTAGGATGTGTAAGTGAGTTTACACAAGAATTTTGTGGATAAGCAATTATGCATGGACCCCCGATAGAGATCATCAGAAGACCTTGATGTATTTACCTTATCCTACATGCATGTATAATCCTTGCCCCCGCCAGACGCACTGACGTGCGGGAGACACATTGCACTCATCATTAGCCAAGACGCGGTACGCGGCAGCCCGTATCGGTAAGATTGTCAATTGATGAGGATACGTCACTCCCTGGCACGATACCATGCCATCACTGTCAACAACTTGTATGATTTTTACAGGGATAGATGCTACATGATGACATCATAGATGTTGATACACAAAACAGAGCCATACATTGCCAAATATGCCGCGTCAATCAATACTGTCTATTTCTGAGCTCGTTTTGACGGCAGTTCATCAGGCAAATGTGTTACCCAAATAAAGTTCAAATAAGGTAGTATCACATGTGTGGGTTAATCCAAATAACATCATGTCATAGCCCCAAAATATACAACTGAATGTCGACATCCAAATATAAATAGCATGAATTAAAATAGCTCAAATTAATTCAATTAATGATGAATTAAAGGAAGAAGTATATTAAGCACGATTCCCTTTTTATATTAACCGACATTTTTCGTATCCTTTATTATCAAACTAAAAACATACTGAATGGATACATATTTTTGTCTTAGTCTCTACAAATGCAAAAAGTACCTGTAAAAGTTGTAGGAGATAGAATGATTGGACTTCAGCTATTCAGAGCACCTTTTTTTTCTTCAATCCTCTATTTCTCAATAACAATAATCTGTTAGTAAAATTTAATAAACAAATAATTAAAAAAAGAATGGATACCAAGATAACCATCGTTAATACAGAAGACGAACAAACCGTGTTTTTAGCCTGATTGCTAGATGTAATTGTACATTTTCATTTGTATAAGTATTGAATGTCACAGTAAAAAAATCATTTTCTACGATTCGATTCAGGATCATGCCGGAAGAAAGGGAAGGAGGGCCAACTGGTTTACATTTTGTTTAATTCTATTTTAACCACTTGTTTGAAAGTTTCTCGATTCATTGAAAAATGGGGCCATATTAATAAACTTTGAACCCCATGGTAAATCATATGTATTCTTGGAACTATCAAACACTCGAAGGTTAATTTACTGATAGAGGTAATGGGGGAGAGACAAAGTTTGAAGAAAGATGGGACTTTCCTTAAATGAAGTTTTTGTTTAATGATTTCATTAATTTTGATCATCTTTTGTTTTCCATTTATACGACATATTATAACGATGGCTTAGAAATAGGCAAATAGCACGTCCAATCTGATCCCTTTCTAAAGCTTCTTTTTCCTGCCTTTACGGGACTTTCTTTGAATGCACTGTTTTCTTTGCGATTTCATTAAGTTTAATCATCTTCTGTTTTTCATTTCTACGACACATTAAAACGATGGCTAAGATAATATCACGTCCACTCTTCTCCCTTTCCAAAGCTTCCCTATTCCCACCTCGTGTGGTTTAACATTCACCAGTCACCTCGCGCCACCCATAACTGATGGCGGTCTTCACTACCCAAGCAGGTGGCTTCAGCAATGTAAAAACCAGGCACCATACAAACGCCAGATGGCCTCACCGGTATACATCGGCACGCGAGGATTATGTAAAGGATACACTATACTATGCATACCGCCAGAGGGAGGTTTTGTCGCATATCCTCGTTTGGGAGGTTATCGGGCTTGTACGTTACACACTCCGAGATGGATACACACAGAGCGTAGTCTAGAAGCACAGACCCTGTTTTTATAATAATTGTGTCTTGGAGGTGTATATTGTCTCTTGAATGAAGCCTCTCCTAGAGTACTACCGGTCGTGCCAATTCAAAAGCATCAACTGTAGAAAAGGGCCTGTGGAGTTCAATGTATCTCCAAAGTCTTAATTGCTCAGACACTCTGCCATAGATTAGGACTGACAACGGTTTGTGCCTGCAGACTACGCATAATTCTCCTTGGCGTATATTTGTGTACAGTGGCCAGAGGTCGGTGCACGCACGCCGTCGCGTTACCCACACGCACACCTCACTCACACGCACACTTTTACACTCACATGCACACAATATCAACTGCCTCTAAATAAAGCTCCATTGACAGTAGATATAATGTAAACTAAACAACATTGAATAAATACAAGCGGAGATGTTTTGAGACTATTTTAAAATTTGAAACACAATAAAAAAATTAATGACACCTTAAAATTACTACATGTACGTAAATAACACTCAATATAAAATAAAAAAAGAACTGTGTTGCAGTAAAAAGATATGATTGATAAAAGCTGTAGTCTTTGAATCATCTGAGAAATGGAGACTAGGTTGTGTAAATTGATTTTTTTTTTTTGGCCCTTGTTCATATTTTGTTCGGTTGGTTATTTTCAACGCTTGCTTGTCCTTAAATTACATATTTTGGCGATGGTTGCTCAGTTTGCCTGGTATTCCAGCCTTCCTCTCGTAAACATGTCTAGCTAAAAACGAATATTAATGACTTTTGCGGTGTAATCATACACTTCGAAGTAAATTCTTCTAGATTAGACTTATCTCTCTTTGCTCCTCCAATCACCGCTTCAGCCTGTGTTTGCCTCACCGTTGAGTCTACATTTCCCTTGCAAGGACAAATAATTCTATTTCAGGAGCAATGTATCCTCGAAAACCTTTCTCTTAAAGGTATGATCCCTTAATGACACGATCGCAAAACTTTCAAGAAATGGACTCAAAAGCAATTCAGTTTTTGTCGATCGCAACCAGATTATATCATTATCAATGTGATGTTCACGCAATTCAATTCGTGTAGGAAAAGGTCATCGATATTGCCGATTTAATAGCGGACTGATATTTAGAAGTCTTTGAGAATGTGTCATAGTCCGATTTGAGCATTTTGTGTGTTGGTGTTTCGTTCTGCGCTTTTTTTGCTGGTTGACAAAACCAATCAATTGTATTGAACACAACTCAGAGTTAGTTTTAGTCAGTATCCCTTGAAACACAATGACTAGAATCCAAGATTACCTTTGAAGAAAAGATTGAGGTCTGGTAAAAATGAGAAACCTATTTCTGAGCATTCCTCAATTGTATGTCAGTTTAGAAGATAGTATCAAAGTAGAAAATGTCCCCTGAAAGGTATTGCTCTTGAAATACTTTCATGTTTGAAATGTGAGAATAAAGAATTGAAAGTTTGAACCAAACTTTGATGCCAGGCTTGTATGTAGTCCAATATATATCCATCTTAGTACATTTTATTTCCAGTGAGAATGATTCAACTTCTTTTCATTTACATCATTCCAAAACCCCACAATGTATATCAACTCTTATCCTATACATAAACAACCTTTCCCTGTTGCTTCTGGTTTCTTTCAAAATGTAACCACGTCATCAGTACTCAGTAGTCGATCCAACAGAGCTAAAATACCAAGAGAGGACCAGTCACTACGCCCTCTAACATTGCCTTGCGAAAATCATCCAACGACGATTGAAACGCCATTAAATTTGAACAACAACAACAAGTACTCAACTTTCTTTATATATCATGGTGATTTCTTGTCATGCGATTTCACTGTGAAACAAACTGTCCAGAAGTAAACTGTAAAGGTTGATCATGTAATATATAATAATTCATGGGTACTGTGAGATTTGGAATGATCTGAATGAAAAAAGCTCAATCTCAAAATCACATCCACTGCACATAAACATTGATATATAGGACTACACAAGCATGTGGCATGAAAGTTTAGTCCGAACAGATTTTTTGCTTGTCATATTTCTAAAATGAGTTCATTTAATTTGAAGAGATATTATTTTCAGGAGACATTTCTTATTTGTAAGTCAGTTCTTCAAAACTAAAACACAAATATCAATCTTCAAAACTAACATAACAAGAATGTGGAACGTGCAATAAAATCTTTTTCAACTTGATCTGGGGGGGGGGGGGCGTTTCACAAGTCCCATTCTCAATGACAAATAACAAAAAGCAGTGACAAAGCTGCTGATAACCAATCAGAAGCAAGGATTTCAGTAGCTTGTAACAAAAATTGTCATTTGTCACTGATGACAAGTTTTGTGAAAGGCCCCCAGAACTCAACTTTCTCTTTAAACCTTTCCACTTGCGGTAATTTGTCTCCCCGGTGTGTCAAACATATCCTCCCAAAGCTAAATCTGTCCTGAAGGTCCACTAACAACCTCGACACCACATCGTAATCCGGTAAGCTACCTCCTCTCCGGGATAAGAGTCAAGATCACGACCAAGAGGAGATATACATCTTCTTTGAGATTTGACATTATATAGCCAAGGAGACGCTTGGGGTGGTATGTAGATGAAAGGACAACTGCGTTCGTTCTTTCAGGGGGGTGTCCCATTATGGTGTTGCTTTATCCTCTAAAAATATTGCATAAGTATTTTGAAATATGTAAAATGACGACAAAAAAACTCGAGTTTTGTTTAGAGAGCAAAGAATACATTGAAGGGTTATACAAATGGAGGGACAACTGTGTTCTACCCACGAGCTTTATAATGTTGCTTCATCCCTAGAACATAGAGTGATGTGGATTTTTTTTTTGTTTTTTTGTAAAGAATACAGATAATGTTCGGCTTTTCTTTTTGTAAGGAGAAGTAAATTGAAATCGCAGCAGAGTATTTCAGACGTCAATAACTTTATACATCCAATTTTTAGTAGTCTTTCACGAGCCAGATGCCATATCTCTCCCCGTTTGTAAGTTTCCTATATAACTGTACTTTACTTGGGCTCTCGAAACAAATACAAATTAAATATTCCTCTTTTGTTTAGATATATCTTCTTTTCCCTTGGTTCCTCATTATCAGAGGGGAGAATAATAATAAACGTGTTCATAAGAAAGGAAGGAAGAGAGGGGTGGTTCGTTGTACATTACTTACTTTTATCTTGACAAGAAAATCTAAATTCGCTTTTCCCCGGAGAACAAGAAAGCAGACAAAATAATTCCGTAAATCTTTGTTACTATCTTTGATACAATGTTTACATTCCAATGTAAGTATGCGAGGTTGCTTTCGGGACTAAGTAAGACATTTTTGTAATCAAAATGCAGAAATCAAGTACCCCATCTTCAACTTAACAAATACCTAAAACATATTGAATGCATCGAATGTGTGTTCAAACATGGATTGGACACATGAAATGGAATAGAACTCATTCAAAATGATTATGTATCACTCACTTTCTAAAGATTACTTTATTCTTTTCATGTGTAGCTTGACGTGCACATCACGTTGTGTATTGGGAATCCTAAAATCGACAGCTGCTTTTAATATAAGAAATCAATCTGCTAAGTTGATAGTTTTTCGTACGTCGAATAGATTTTGCAAGGTTTTAAATATATTAAAGTTAAGAGGAAACTAAATTAAAGTCTGTGTTAAAAATGACTTAATGATGATGAAATGATATCAACTAAAATACAACATTGCACAAGCGTTGTTTTTTCTACAATATTTATATCTTTCTAAAGTATATACCTATTTGTATTCCAAAGGGACAAAACAGGGGCTATAAATAGATCTTTAGCTAAAGGCCACTCGGTCGATGTTCCTGAGCTTTTAATTGGAAAAACAAATGAAACATACCATTGAAAATTTTGATTTCACCCTTGAATTGAACTGGGCATCGTCACCGATTTGATGAAGAAAAATCATTTTCAACGACATCGCACTTGCTTACAAATCTATCTACAGCCATGGTTGCCTGAATCTGTAATATAAATTTCACATGTGAGCGGTTCCTTATAATGAGGAATGACAAGTCACACGTACCCACGTTGTAAATGCACATGTACCTGAAATGGTCGTTACGTATTTGGTGTGCAATTTGCCTGGAGCGCCAAAGCGAGAGTTTCATTTCGTGTGTTTCATCTTTCCTTCTCGACCTGGCCTTCTCCGTGTACCTGCGTGTATGATATGCGTGTCGTTGTATTACATGCTAGGTATTCTTCAAATGTCGAGATTGCCTCTGCTCATTTCAAGTATCTCTCTACACCCTACTCTTCCTCTCTCTCTCTCTCTCTCTCTCTCTCTCTCTTTTTTTCTCTCTTTCTCTTTCTCTCTTCCTCTTTCTCTTTTCTCACACACAGACACTCTCCTACTTGCTCTCTCTCTCTCAATTTCTTTTCTCACACACCGACACTCTTTTACTTGCTCTCTCTATCTCTTTCTCTCTCATACGATCTTTGACTTGATCTCTATATCTTTATCTATCACACACTTCCCTAACCGTTCCTTTTATCTGTCATTCTCATTTCTCTCAACAACTCTTTCGCTTGTTCTCTCGCTCTTATTTCTTTCTCTCTCATTTCTTTCTCTCTCATATATTCCTTCACTTGTTTTCTCTATATAAAAGTTCTTGCTCTCTCAATGTCTTTTTCTTTCTCTCACACACCATCCGCGTCACCTTTAAAGACAAAGCTTTCTTTTCATCCCAGGCTCCATTTTGTTTACACGTTTTATTTTCCCTATCTCTCATTCTCATGATGCATACTCCCTTAAAATCGTGCTAAAATCGTTTTTATTCTTCAAAAGGTGCCATCGCGTGAGTTGTCTTGTTTATTTTACTTGTAAGGTGTCATGGTGCCACTTATTGTCTGCAAATACGATGTAATATCACATGACTATAGATTGCAACACTCGAATTGAGTCATGCATTTCGATCGGCTGAGAAATATTATATGACAATGGTAATGAAGACGAATGTTAATATTTAGACTACGATAATAAAATATATACACTCACCCCATTGCTCGAGTTAATTATACTCTCACTTTTAGTTCTACAATTGTACAAAATATGAACCGTGCTTAATTTATTACAACATGTTTCTACCAATCCCTTTCGACTGTTTCCTCTAAGTTTAGGTCTCTCTCCCTCTATCTATCTTTCATTCCTCCCTCCCTCGCTCTCTTCTCACCTCTCCTTATCTCTGTCTCTTTCTCTCTTGTTTCTCCTCTCCTCAAACCCTCACCTACTTTTCTCTCCATCTCTCTAGTACTTTCTCCGCCCGCCTCCCCCCCCCCCCCGCCCTCTCTTCGTAACCTCAATTTCCCTTAGCATCTTATTTCCCCCATTTATATCTAGGTTGTTATTTTTACGCCGCGCAGATTGCTCGGGGCCCATTGTTCCACAATAACAGAGGATCATTTTTCCCTCCAAGACTTGATTTTAGACGATGCTTTTAATATGTAATGTAATTAGATACGGACACATAACTCTTTATCAAAACAAAAAGAGGATGGTAAAGATGTCAAACAAAATTATCGAGCCAGGAAGGCATTATTGGAAAGGTCACGGCCATGCTTTCTGACCGTAACAGACTGCTCAAGAGAATTCAAGCAAAACTAATAATTTTGTCATTTTCCCGCCAAGACCTCATTGCTACATGGGAAGGGGGTGGTAGAATGCAGGGCAGCCTTACATTTTTTAAATGGTCTTTGATTTCATCTAGGCTCATAATAAATTACATCCTCTTTTTCTATGTCCTATCTACATATAATAAGCTTTAAAAATGATGTTCATTAATAGTACATAACGATTCGATTATGCATTTATTTACTTATGCAGTTATTTAGATATATTTGAGAACACAGCAGGCGAAAGGAAGAAAATCATGTTTTGTTTTAATCGTGCAATAATTGATGAATGGAATGATGCTATGAAATGATAACTGGGAAATGCAAAGGACAACAATGGAAGTGTCAATTTAGGGGAAGGATACAGCCTACATCCCTGTATATGCCTTAGTGCAATACAAAGAACTTTATTTCACTTATCAAAATATATGAATCCATACCTCCTTTCACCAGCACATTAAATGAATGTGATAGAAAAGCCCTTTGCATGCAGACATTGATATTAAAAAGGTTGGAGGAAAAAAAAAATCAAGAAGATAGAGTAGTGCAATTGGATGAGGATATGCTAGTAGGCAAACTTCAGAAGCCCTTTTTAATTTCACTGACGACACTGACTACACTTAATATTTTTACAGCTCCATGCATTCACTCAAGGCCGATTACGAATCATTTCCATTTTCAAAAAGAACAAAACAAAGAGCGATCATATTCTTCATAAAATTCGGCAAAAGGCGATAATGGAAGCTTGTGACCAGATGAAAAAAAAAGAAGAAGACACAGTAACGGTCGGGGTGACATTTATCAGTCGTGTGATAATTAAATTGGTTTCTCATTTGTTCCTATCGAGGCGTGGCAAATTCAACGAGTCGTGGAAAATAGGAGGGAGGTCCGACATATTCAATTTTCAATAAAGTTACCGAAACTACACTAAAAGCGGAAGCTGAACGAAGTCAGGAAACAGAATGTGTAACGAGGGAAATTGAAGAGGTAGTGATGGTGTTCTAAAATGAGTGGGGTGAGGAAAGAATGGTTTATCAATTATTTCTCACAGCTTTCGGATGAAATGAACCGGGACAGAATTGATGAGGACAGTAGACAGAGTTGAAGTCGGATTATTTATCAGTAACGCGTGAGAGGCATCAGAGATCGTCGGTAGGTGGTATTTAATTACAGGTCCGGTTTTCTGCTATTTGTGTTCACGCTCCCCAGTGCATGGTCATTCCTGGATGTCATCAACCATGGACTGCAATAATCATATTGTGAAATATCAATTTCTTTACTACTTACAACAAAGAAACTGTGAGAATATTGTGATGTCTTCGGCACTGTGTCGAAGATTCTTGACTCTCATACGACAGGGCATGGGTTCGATCCTTGCTAGGTGCTTTCATTGTTGGAACCAGATGTTTTTCTCCTCACCCATGTATATTAATTGTGCACCTGGCAATGCTGGGGCAATGTTAATTGTAGCACTGTCGGAAAGAGCATTATTTTAATACTCATGGAGTATAGGCAAATAAAACGTTATTGGTGTAAGTGGTATTATTACATTTGTATTGTTTTCAATAGAACGGGAAGGTAGTGACGAACGAGCGATTACATAAGTGGGGGCTGATGTCTAGACCCTTCTTGAGTCTCGGAGAGAAGGGGGATGTTCCACTTAAAAAACTTTAATTCCATGTTCTCATACACCCCCCCCCCCCCCATCCCAAGGTTGCACGACACAAGTCATGTTCCTGCGACAATTGCTCCGCTCCGTCTATTTCCTACTCTAACCAAACTCCAAAAACTTCAACCCTTCACTTGACACACTCTAATCTTGTACATGTACAGTACTTTTGACAGAACAAAATCCGGAGCTAAACCGGATCACCCCTGCAACCCCAATCACATTCATGACTCACAACCGTTCAAGATGATAGAGCAAAAAGAGACAAATGTAATCACTCTGTCACAGAGCGTCCATGAAATCGTAATCAAAATTCAATATGGGCACCAGATTAATTTGCAAGTCAAGAATAACTGATTGTGAGGTATGCTGTAAAATAGAAATTGGAATCATAAAATGCATGAGCAAGACACTTTATTATTCTCCAAAATTGAGAGTTGCAATAGACTACATCAACGAGTATGATGGTGATCACGACATGAGACTTGAACGAAGGGGGGGGGGGGGTATAAGAAATGTCTGTGACTCTTACCCAGTCATGTGGTAAGAATGAATTTACCCTAATTATTCTTTATCAGAGGTATGCCAGAAATGATAGTCAGCTCCAATCGGATGTGAGTGATCACAGTTGAAGCGGGGACATTTCTAGGGGAAATTTCACCGTTACAATTAGGAGATATCAGAGGTAATGTCTTCTGACAACCCCTCGTTCGAATCTGTAAGTTTTTTTCTCTTTGTATTACGTAGAGCCATGTGGAATGTGAGCTCAGCACAGATTGATATAATCATAGATATTCAAAAGTCAAAGGTAACATATTTTTCGTATTGGCCTATTGACATTCGGGGCTTCGTGAGCGCATTGGGTAAAATGTAATTTAGATTGATCAAGCAGTCTGGAAGCCACATCATTATCCGTATGATTCGATCGGTCACATCGATGCGCAATGTACAAGAGCTTCTATGGACATGATGGGATGCGTCCAATAATCTTGTCCATAAAAGGGTTTACAAGGGGTTCCAAATCGTACATGATTTATATTAAAAAATAACGTTCTATAGCTATTTTCGTCGGATCTTAAATAATCAATCAAAAAGCAAAGGTCAAAAGAAGCATTCACCGAAATAAGCGAACATTTGGCTGTTGTTGTCATGGTTATTTCAAATAGATAAGCATACATAAATTTCTTCGTAGAAGATTTGTGTTAAATCTGACCGATTCTATCTTCTTTTACAAATATCTAAATGAATTCCTTATCAATATACAAAGTACATACATTACATATGCATAATAAAATGTATGTTACAGGGACAAAATATCTTAAAATGTTACCGCCATAAGGCATTCAATTACATTTGTCTGAAGTGATGAAGGACTCGTCCCATCGGACTGTCTACCAATTTACGCCTTGAACTCCAATCTGTTAGAACATACTTGAAACCATACCCCACCTTAATAAAAGGCACTTATTGAGGAAAATCAGCCGCGTATATATACACACCTGAAGACCGGCCGATGACGTCAATGGTGAGAATCCGTGACAGGGTTTTTATGATTGTGACTTCGAAGATACCACCGATAGGAATTTCCTTTGATAAACACCGAGAAATGCTTTCATTCAATCATGATCGACGGGCGGCGCGTACACGGAAAACATGGAGTTGCCAATTTGAGGATGTTTTGATATAGCGCGAAACACGATGTAAGCAAATAAGATGATTAATGAATTGACCCCCCCCCCCCCTCGTGCCTCCCTAGCAGTTTGTATCGAAATTCCAATATAGTATATTCATTTCATGTTTTGTCATCATCAGTAACATCACTATTGCAAGTAAAAACACTGATGACAATTGTTTTTGTTGTTTTAGGGGTGGTGGTGGTGATGGTGGTGGTGGTGGTTGCGGTGGTGGTGGTGGTGGTGGTGTTGGTGGTGGGGTGGAGGTGGCGATGGTGGTAATCATGGTGGTGCAGATGATGATGATAATGCCGATGGTGAAGATGACGATGATGATGATGATGACATTGGTGGTGGTGGTGGTGGTGGTGGTGGTGTTGTAGGTGGTGATTTAATTATCTTGTCTGATGCACCATCTCGTTAAAGCTTAGAATAGGTCAAAGCAAACATACTGAAAATTGATTAATACATGAAAAGTCACAATTTTATACCATATTATCCATCGAATAGCCAAGTAATGCTAAAAATGAACCAGATGGTATTATGACGTAAAAGCAGAAAGATTGGTATTGAATTTACCCTCCCGAAGAACACTATGAGATAACCAAATTCAGGATGGAGCTGTGCCAAGTTTTATGAAGAACACTGTTTTTTTTTTTTTTTGGGGGGGGGGTAGTGTTAAAACAAGAGAAAATCGAGCCCACTGAAATTCCTTTATAAGATGTCTATGACAAAAAAAAGAAAAATTTATTTTATATCTGCACTAATTTAGTAACAAATATGTGCTGAAATTATTTCGGGAATTAGCTTTAATCTATGCGTATTTACTTATTTCATAAACCATTGTAAAGTAATTTTTGTAATTTATGTAAGATGCTGCAGGTGGGATCGTTGAAGATTTAGTTGGTGATCTCTCTCTTTCTCTCTTTCTCTCTTTCATTTTTTTCTTCTCCTTCTTTTTTTTCTCTTTTGTCATAATCCTTTG
The DNA here is from genome assembly GCA_035222895.1 of Strongylocentrotus droebachiensis. Lineage (NCBI taxonomy): Eukaryota > Metazoa > Echinodermata > Echinoidea > Camarodonta > Strongylocentrotidae > Strongylocentrotus > Strongylocentrotus droebachiensis. The sequence continues at coordinate 52,882 of JAVYIG010001370.1, forward strand.
AAAGTTCTTATGTTGCATTAATTGTGTATACATCTGGCTATAGGTAGGTGTAGTTGTTAGTTTCATTAATCATCTCTCTCTCTTGCTACATAAAATATTCTATTGCTACATTTTTTATACCGTATATTCACACGACCGTAAAGAAATGAATGAAGCGATACATGACTTCAATGTACTGGTGCCATAAACTGAGATACAATTTACTACCATTATAATATTGAAATAGATTATTGTCATTTGATTCCATCTAGCAGTGACTGATTACGTTGTCGCATGCTCATTAGACATGAAGCGTCAGTGCGATTGCGTTATTCATTGCGCTAATACAAGCATGTTTAGACCATTGGCCGATACACCAGTAACTTAATGCAATGTTTGCCCTATTTGGTTTGCATTTACTTTTTGTCAGATGACACACTGACATGGTGCGCCAAAGACCGTGCCAATGACAGACGCATTCGTGCGTCAGCAAATGACGCTTCATGTCCAACGGGCATAACATAGATAGACAAAGGCACTAGCGTCATTTGGCACATGCTTTGACATAATTCCTTAACAGGAAAGAGGGAGGGAGTTAATGTCTCGTAATAAGGAGCGACGAACTCTGAAAACATTTTCCCGGCGCCAGATCCTTTTTAAGAGTGTCATTTTCAGTCTGGAAACAATTTACCAACAACATTTTTCTAAAACCTAGAGCGTGATTCAATAATGGATTCAGTAATCTCTACCCAGCCTAAATCATTACTTTATCTTTGTTATGGAATCATATCGTGTAAGAGAAACTTAAGTAGTATGCCAAATTGCCCATTAGATTGATATACTTGATAGATCAGTGTCTGTCTAAAGTTACGAATATTCAACGAGCGAATGTCTAAAGTGGCGGGTATATGTATACAGCGGACTCGTAATGATTCCTGTAGATAATACAGCGTCCAGAACACATTATACCGTCGAGGTAATTTTAGCGTGGAAGTGTATACCTCGTTGACTTAAAGATCGATGTACTTAATAAATCACTGTCCCCCTTATAGTAAGAATGCTTTAACAAGGCAGCGCATAATATTGCATGATATGTGCAAGCAGTAAGCGTACCTGGACATTAGCTTGAGGGGGAGGGGCAAAATTACCGAGCATCGATCCATAGTCCACATATTTAAGAAAGAAAGCTACTTAATTTGCGTGGACACACTCTAATATGCTAAAGTGATAAATCGCCATTTAAATGGGCCGAGCAGTGACAACTTTTCAAAAATGTAAGATTTACAAATTTAACGTGCTAGATCCAACCTTTATAGTTTTGGATCCGGCATGTTCAAAGTGGTAATCCACCATTTTGAAAACGTGTTCACTCCTCGTCCTTGATATAAATCTTTTAGTTTTTGAGTGCAGGAGGTAGTACGAAGGTCAGAAATAATTGACTAGTAGGTGTCACACTGTCCCTCTTGCTCCCTTCAAACACGCCATAGTATGTGTATGTATACATCGGGCTAGAAAGAGTTCGGTTCGAGTAGCCTGAGCAAGCGTTAATATATATATACACGTGACCAGATGGAAAATCAATGTCGTCGTTTTGGGAAGAACAGCGGCAGATGGTGCAATGAAATCGGGTAAATTAGCGTGATTGCACGTTTCCAAAACATCACCTCATTATGAATATAGCGTTTATAATAGCAGCCAATAAAGACTTGAACGGAGTATAGAAGCTGCTAAAGCTCAAACTAATAGTCTCCTGACCCCAAAGGTCTCACGACATTGACAATGGATTTATCTATTATTATGATAGAGCCGAGTCATGATATTGCAATTGTGAAACTGAGAAACGGTCTAGAAGCTATTGGGTGTGGTTCGTTATGCAGCTATGCAGGATAAATGTGGTTTCGGAGGTTTTGGAAATATCCAATTGAAAACAAATTGAGTCAATCATATTTATTTTTGAAATATCACATGGAGAGAAAGGCACTGTACACTTATTAGGTGTATTGGGACTACACACACGTCGCATCTAAACCAAAGGTTCAGACTATTTCTACTCATATTTGTAAGTCAAGCAAAATGTGTTTTAAAAGTCAGTGCACCTACCATTATATTCTTCCACATTGAAATAAAAGAAAAAGAAAGATAATTACATTTACCTTTAACAGTTCTTAGCGTTTTCTTTGATACATTTACATACTAGACGTTTATCCATGCCTTCATGTGTAGGGTATATCTGATTTTGGCACCTATCATTAAGTTCAGAGGAAAGTGTGCCCCCATTACCCCCCCCCCCCCTCCCTTCCTCCTTCTCGGCAGCATATTTGGACATAAAGGGAAATGTTCGAAAACCCATGTAAACTATATTAAAACAATTTATTGGGTTTATATTTTCGGTCTCTCCCTCTCTCTCTCCATCTCTCCCTTTCTCTCCCTTTCTCTCTCTTTCTCTCTGTTTATTTGTTTGTTTGTTTGTTTGTTTGCGCTTACTTGTCAGAATAATATTTTGATATTGTGGCATCTCCCCCCCCCCCCCCCCCACCCCACCCCACTCCTCCCCTCAATAGGCTCCCTGCATCCACCACTGCCACCGTTCTTCACGTACCGCAGGCCTAGAGGGGTGATCATTTTAGACCTTCATCTTTGATAATCGAATGGTTTGCATTCATTAGATCACTGATAGCTTTTATTGAATAAGCACCTGCCATGTTATCAATTATGAACCACTAAAGAATCAGCAATGACAGACGAGGTGCGAAATAGCAGTCACACTCCCCTAGGGGTTTATCTCCTTCTCTTCCCTCTCTCTCTGTCTCTCTGTCTCTCTCTCTCTCTCTCTCTCTCTCTCCAATACACAATCTTTCTCTTGCTCTATTATTCTTACTTGCTGATTTTTCTTTATTTTGCCATTCTCCTTGAAGTTTATCCTTCTCTTTCGATCCTTTATTCTATATTTTTAACCTTCTCTCTATATTTCCGTTTCTTTCTGCTCCCTCTCTCCATCTCCCTCCCTTCCTCTCTCTTTCTCTCTCTCTCTTTCTCTCTCTTTCTCTCTCTCTCTCTCTTTCTCTATCTGTCTCTCTCTTTCTCATCCCTCTTTCTCTCTCTCTCTCTCTTTCTCACTCTCTCCCTCTTTTTCTTTCCCACTCTCTCTCTCTATTCATCTTTCTCTGCCCACCGATCCCCGTTCTCCCTTCTAATGCTCGCGCCCAATCTTCTTTCGTTGTCTCCTTAGAGGAACTGATTTATTGATAACTCCATCACTACCATTTACAAGGCTAACTGCCCATCATATTGTTGTCTCTTCTTCTTTATCAGTATTTCATTCGTCTCAATGCACAATTAAGTGGCTATTGAATACGGTATTTGCTAGCTCTAATTGTAAATATAGTTCAGTCGAATACTTTTCGCCGTTGAGCGTCCTTCTACGGTTTTACTATGCTTTATTAAATTCTATGGAGTATTTTCGCAATAAAGTGCAATTAACTGTTTATTTCACAATTTGACGTACATATCATATATATATATATATATATACATATTGTAACATTGATAGAATCTGGCGTTTCTTGTTGGAAATTTAAAATTTAAAATTTAAAATTTCCTATTAAAGAAAATACATATAAGGGTTTATATTATATATATTGTTTATATTATATATATTTATATATAAATATATATACACACACACAAATTTATCCCGGAGTGTATTTCAACTTGCTGATGGTTTCACTGTGTCCTTAGAATCGATTTTAATCGAAAACGTCTTAGTTTTATGAGCCCTAATCCAAATAATGTTTAAAAACAGTAAATATTTTACAATGCTGTAAAGAGGATGGGACACATATACGATACAGATGACGTAGATCTTTGAGCTTTCTCTGTCAAGTTAAGATTTGACAAAAAGGTTCTGCGTTTGAATATAATGTTCGTGTAATAACTCATTTTGATTGTACATTTAGACATCATAAAATCTAATCTTCGATACACTTCTGACATGTCAATTTTTTTTCTCCAAACTAGCAATGTCATGTCCTGGTTGATCTCTTTGGGGTGTTTTTTTTGTTTGTTTGTTTTTTGTTTGGGGGATGGCTTTTGACCTCTTAATAATGGGGTAAGGCCAACATGAAAATGTATGGATTCAGCTGATTGATATTACTGCGTTTAGGCAGTTTCGGGGCATCTAGGCTCCCCTTTTATACTTTGAACATGAAAAACCCATAATATGGAGAGCAAACATTAAGGACACATTCCTGTAGGCCTAACGAGAATGTTGCCTTTTCCATTTTCTCCCTTTTGGCGGTAGTTGGCGGATCTTCAAAAGCGACATGCTTTCAAATATTCCTTTGTTCCGCTTTGTTTTTCATCTCTGGGTACCCTCGGAGCACTCGGCCCGGATAAACCCGGACACGATCAGATAAGAACGATCTGCAATCTCGGTAAATTTGGTAAGTGCATGTGATGGTGAAGCGCACATTGTAGAATTTTAGTGGTGTATATACTTGGGGTTATGTGAGAGGTAGATGGGAAAAGCAAGCAATTTCTGATGCCTCGAATGGCTGGTGAATGTAGTACAAGCTTGTGTGCTAATTTATTCCAACTTTGACTTTGCTTATGTGAACTTTACGTTTTGGGCCGTCGTGTAGCAGGAGAAATAGGAGCAGACACTGTAGTATTAGAGGTAGTGAAAATAGTAGTAATCCTTATACTAGGAGGAGGGGATGTTATCATAATCAATTAAACTCTGTAAATTCAGAGTAGAAGTAGAGGTAGTAGTAGTGGTGTTGGTGATGTTTGTAGTAAAAGTAGAAGTAGTATTAGTAGAAGTAGTAGTAGTAGTAGTGGTAGTGGTACTAGTAGTAGTTGTAGTAGAAGCAGTAGTAGAAGTAGTAGCAGCAGTAGAAGTAGTAGCAGCAGTATAATACTAGAAGTGGTAGTAGTGGCACTAGTAGTGGTAGAAGTGGTAGTAGTAGTAGTAGTAGTAGTAGTAGTAGTAGTAGTAGTAGAAGAAACAGTAGTAGTAAAAGTAACAAATAGCAGTAGTAGTAGTAGTAGTAGTGGTTTTGGTGATGTTTGTAGTAAAAGTAGAAGTAGTAGTAGAAGTAGTAGTAGTAGTAGTAGTGGTACTAGTATTAGTTGTAGTAGAAGCAGTAGTAGTAGTAGTAGTAGTAGTAGTAGTAGTAGTAGTAGTAGTAGTAGTGGTGGTAGTAGTAGTGGTACCAGTATTAGTTGTAGTAGAAGTAGTAGCAGTAGGAGAAGTAGTAGTAGTAGTAGTAGTAGTAGTAGTAGAAGTAACAGTAGTAGTAGAAGTAACAGTAGTAGTAGTATTGGTAGTAGTAGCAGCATTAGTAGTAGTAGTAGTAGTAGTAGTAGTAGTGGTGGTGGTGGTAGTAGTAGCAGTTTTTTTCAATGCTCATTTTGCTTAACTGGTCACTAACTCATAGTCTCAAAAGATAACTATAAAAGAGAATAGTAAAATCAAGTGAATATGGTATCTGTTAGATAACATTATGTGAGTTGTATTTCATTGTACGTTGTCCAACAAAACCAATTAAATTTGTAAAGTATTACGTTTTCTAAGAACCACATTAATAACATTTGGAATTTACTTTAAAAGATTATTATTATTATTGTTATTATTATTACATTGCATTTAAGGTGAATTTTGAAACAGGTAGTTCTAAGAACCACACTGCAACCATACTTTTGTACTGTACAGAGATTCACTTCCACTGCCTAACATGAAGACAGACAATGTAGGGCTCCAAACCACGTAGATTTAGTAAGAATATAGCGATCTCAGATATGATGTACGCCCCCGGAGGAAATGAAATTAAGAAGAGTAAATTGAATGGTCTGATCTAATACACCGAATTGTTATCTTGACTCTAGAAATAGTCACGTGACTTAGCCTGACTTCCAGACGAAGTGATTTTCTCCTCTCATAGGAATTGTGTTTATAACTGAGTGCGGATGGAATGAAGGACAATAATCCCAACCAACTTATTACACTGTTCTAGTATGGAGTGATAGGAGCTTTAGTCTATACGCTAAAACTCCAAACTCAACCAGTCACAATTTTATTCAGAGAATGAAAAACTCTCCAACCCGGGTTCGAAGGCTACGCAAACCTGGATAACGGGATGAGAGTATCAGTTTTATTTTGACCGTAAAATTCTGGAGTGCTCATAAACGATGTGTATTGCATAGCTGAGTCAAGTAGCCATGCAATACTTAGTAAGACCTCAAATAGGTATCCATTTCTGAAGTGCACCTCAATTCAGGATCGTCAGGATAGCCTACGACCAAGAACAAAATTGAATGGCATATTTGACTTTCAACTATGGATGCTTGTGCTTGTGCAAATGTGCATTTGATATATTTCTACCTCTGATCCCTTGTCGATTTATTGTCTTGCAAAAGATATTGTTTTTCATTCCACTTTCCAGAAATATTTGTTAATATAGAATATATTCTTTAATTTCTTTGTCATGTGCTCCAAGTCAAATTTTTTACACAAGAGAAATATCTCATTGATTTTTGTAAGGTAACCTTTTCTTTGCCAAAATAAAACAGTCACCATCTGATCGTAAGGCAGTTTCAATAGTATATCTAGTACTGGCGAATGCATTCGACATATACAATAACCTAAGCCAAATGACGTGATGTGGTAGGGATGTTGATGTACTAGAGATTTGAACCCTGCTCCCTGTGGTTCACCATCTGGTGATTTATCCATTACCCTAAACCACGTTCACATATAGCCCGTCGCACACGAGGCGTCATTTCTCTGACGTATGCCTGCGTCAGCGACTGACGTGGTGTTTGACGCACCTTTGGAAGGTGAAATCTTCCAAAATGTAAATTAAAATTGAATAAGGCAAACATTAGTAGGAAAACAAAAATCGTCGCCTGCTCGTAGGAAGGCCATAGGACCTAAGGTTGTATTTTCTATGGGAGTAACGTCATCTTAGTGGGCAGCTAGCACTATGAACATGACGGACAAAGAAAGAGGACAAAATATACAGTTCCTCATTCTACCCTCAACAATTGCTGTGGTAGACAAAGGAACATCCCTTCACTGCTATTATGTAAAAATGTGTAGAACAGGTGTCACATGCATATTCACCAGTTCTACACATTTTTACAAAATAGCAGTGAAGGGATGTTCCTTTATCTACCTGAGGAACTGTATATTTTGTCCTCTTTCTTTGTCCGTCATATTCATAGTGTAGCGAATTATTGGCGCATGCACTACTTTTCTTCCTGGACTTAATCAGCGTAGGTAATAGGGCAATCGAACTGACGCCCAGGTTGCAAGGGGCAAAGAGGAGCTAACTGACGGATCTTTTCACACTGCACTTTACGCTCTACGGTGAGAGCCGCTGATAAAAAGGCTAAAGGAAATTGAGAAAGGCCGTTTGGATGGTGGTTTGAGTGGGCAATTCAGAGGGTGGTTCTTGCCAGAGTGGTGCTTCAAGAATATGACATTACTGTGAAGTAGGATGTCCTCTGTTTTCAACTATCTTGAGTCTATTGGAAGTAAGCCATGGTTCCGGGAAAGCATTGAAGAATGAGAAGTGATAGGGAATTCCCTACCAGTCTCTCAAAATCTATGATATAAATAAGGAACGTCTGTTCATTAAGGCGCATTCTCCATATAATAATACATTTGATTTCTTTGAAAAGAATGTTTTATGTCACCAGGAGCAATATGTGTTTTAAAAATATGCACACTGATGATTATTTCTTTAACAATCGACTTACAGTCAATCGAACAAGATCAATTGTATCTCCAAACTTGCTGCAATTTAGTATATTTTACCAGGCATTGTATCTATATGAAACATAACATTTATTGCATGTTACTATTTATAACAAAGCTACGACGTATCGAAGGAGATACGATTGGAAATTAGAACCTTGAAACCTTGAACTATTTTTATAACATGGCAAGGATTTCACTTAGTCTACTTCATGAAAATGGGCCACTGTGCCATATTAAAAATTGATATGCAGTTTGAAAACATGAAGAAATGTTTCAAAGATAGGCAAGAAGACTAGGCTATTTAACAAGTATGGCTATTGAACGTAAGCATACATAGCAATGTTCGTGATGCACTGAGCATTGATAGATGCACACATAGTAAAGGTTGGTGATGCACTGAGCCTCTTGACAGTCCAATAATGGATGATAATGCAAACAAAAGGATGTTATCTCCAGAGAGGGGAAGCAGTGACATGAAGATGCGCTCGGAAGGTCAGGTATTGTTTATATCTAATGCGGTGGCGTATCCAAGTGTTATTAGGGGCGCCCCTACCCCATTCTCACCTCATCTCAATTTAGTTTGTTTATACTTAAGGTAATGGCGGATGCAATGGGTGCAAGGGGTACCCCTAACCCAGCCCTACCTCACCATAAGTTGGGGAATCTTTAAGTTTAAAGGTATTCTGTAATGGCTGTTGAATACGAGTAGTCATTTTGTAGAGCTGCGCTGATAACTGATACGGTCTTTGACGCGCCGTGTGAGAGTTGCTTTGCAAAAGATGCGAGTGCAAAGAGCAATCCAAGCATTGCGTTGAATCAGTGGCATATAGGCTAATTTACTTCAAGGGATTTATTATTGCAGGTGATGACGCCATCGAAATGACGCCGTTAGTGGCCAACCTAATCTCAGCATCCTTTCGAAATCCATTCCCACTCACACACACGCAGAAACACACATTTGCATCCATGAACCGTTTTGGGGTGGCAGATGTGCCCCTCTCCCAAACCCGACCCCTCACCTGAAATCCTGGATCCGCCACTGTGTAAGGTAATGTTTGACGTACGCTAAAGGTTATTGGCCTACATCGCGTAGACGTGGTTAATCCCTTGATTAAATAACCATCTTGGGGTATAGAAATAAAGATCCTTGCCGTGAAAGACCAGTCTCGATTTGGTCATTTCATTAGGAGTTCATTATAATCCTTCACCATAGGCAGACTGCATGGCATTTTTACATTGTGATTTCACAGAAGATGCCAGTAAAATCTGAAGTCATAAATGAGTAAATGTAACGCTATAAGGGTCATTATCCTAAAGTGTTGCCATATTATCAGAGATAGATCTTAGGCGACAAGTCGAAAATTGTTGTTTTAAAAAGTGGCTTGTGTGTTAAAAATGACAATTCAATATCATCTATTCAAGAAAAAAGCTATAGATCTCTTCAAGTGCCTGTCATCACTCAATTAGACTTTGCTCCTTACAATGTATATTAGATTAAATGAAATTAATGAGATGAGCCTTACAGTGGTTAAAACCCAAAGTTCCCAATGTGTGCGTGTGTGTGTGTGTGTGAGGACATTGAACATAATTATAAGCATGGATGCGAGAGGGGGGGTTGGTGTGTTTGCTTGGTGGTGCATGCGCCTATAGTGCCCATATATATTTTGTTCAATCCAATTCCTTTATTAAACAAGAAACATTGAACAAAGTATACACTTCTTTCTTCTAGTTTCGTAGTATTTGGTCTTTATATCTTATTCCCACCAAAGTGTGTGTGATTTTCCTGTTGCCATTTGCAAAGGGAGGCGGACGCAAGTAATGAGTATCGTCTTCTGGTGGAGAAAGTGTTTGCCAGATATATAATATGATGACCCATTGCCGGGCAACGCCAGTTGGCATAAACTGGAGTAATGACGCACGGCCAGTGTGCTGCTGAATGCAAATACAATTGGTAACCATTCTCGAGTATAATCATGAATAGTTGCTGTTTTAAGAAGCATCGATCACCAAGGACTTAATCATTAAGAATCCTTAGTGGTCAATTCCTGTTTAAGTTCATACTAATAATCATAACAAATAATGATAAGGATTGTAATATTAACAGTAATCATAATTATAATAGTAATAATAATGATGATTATAATAATAATAATAATAATAATAATAGTAATGATAATAATGATAATGATAATAATAATGATATTGATAGCACTAAGAATCATAATATTATTGTAAAAATGATATAGCAATAATAACTATTTTTTGACAAGGGTAGACTCATCAGAATTAAAACTGTTCGTCTTGAGGGCCCTACAAGCCAATTTAATTAAATTCGTTTATTTCACAACAAATTACATGAACAATTATATACCATTGAGAAGGTGTTAGATCTCACTTGATTTTGATCTTGTTCTGATCCTGGTCCTGATCCTCAAAAGGGATATATAGATGACCAATAAGAACCTTATCGTTCAAGAGAGGGAGAGTGTTGGTGTTTTCTTAAAGAATTTATTTCCACCCTTTAGCCTGAGTATATTTTGGGACATCACGGGTCCTTTAAAGTCAACATCTCCAAAAGATTAATGATCATCATTATGAATAATAATTTCTTCCTATTCTCGGGGCGTGTGTGCATTGCCACAAATCAATTAGAAACGCATTGTAGAAGGCGTGCGTTCGCGTGAAGACTTTTAAGCCACGTTTTTCCTCAATTCCTATCAAATATTCATGCACAAACCGAGGGTAACATGACGCAGGAAGACGAATTGTGTTACCTGCGTTTACATGGTTTACGATGATTGATATCATACAAGCCCGGGCTCGTAATTATATATATTGACGCCCTTTTTCAATCAATAAAATTCTCCTACAATGGTGACGCGTGCCGAATTGGTATCATCTTGACAGCCTGACAGGCTATTCATCAAATGGCATGTTAGGTGGCTGTTTGTTGCGGCTACATATTGTGATGAAGGGTGGGTAGGTAAGTGTGTGTGGGTGTGTGGGCGGGTGGATATTGGTTTTGTCTAACTATGATTGATATACTTGTGAAGATATCGTCCGTATGTTATTTATATATATATATATATATATATGTGTGTGTGTGTGTGTGTGTGCGTTTGTTTGGGTGTGGGTATGTGAGCGTGTGGGTGGGTGTGTGCGCTTGTAAATGTGCGTGAGTGTGAGCGCGTGTGAGTTCGTGTGAGTATGGGGTAGGTTTATACATGCGAATCCATGGTACGTACATGTAAATGCATGAGTGGGTGTATGTGCGTGCGTGCGAGCGCGTGTGTGTTTGTGTTTATGTGTGTGCGAAGCTACAGCAGGGGTAGGATAATATGATTAATTGATGTTATCTTCCCGATAGTAGAGACTAAATTCATTATCAGAAAAAGTCACATGGCTGAACGATCCTTCTGATGCGAATTGTCTGCATGGGCAAACGATTTACTGCAAAAACATGTATTAATATAAAAAGTGATTATTCTCAGACTTCACAATAACCTGCAGGACCTACTTTTGTATTTATTTTTTTCTAATAAACTCTTTATAATGTTTTTAGAAAGTGGATGAATTCTAGGTTAATAAGTAGTTATTATTGATCTTTTTTATATTTTTTTAACAATTGAAGTCTGAGATGATATTTTAGGAAACGATCGTAATTGCTTTGGCTTGACTTGTGCTGCACCTGAAGGTAAGGTAGTTGGACCTGTCTTACTTTACAGACGCACATCATGCGGTATTGCTATCCACGTTAGATGTGTACCTACTCTGTAGAAACAAACTGCATAGTCGCAGATTTCTCTACAGTAGTTATCCTCAATACTAGTCTATACGAGAGGAATAATAGGAAGTCAAACAAAACTTATCTTAACATTCTTATCCTCAGCTTTTTAAACACGGCAATTTTTTGCATCCTGTCCATTTTTACTCAGAAGATCTGCAAAAATGTTAGATTTCCCATCAAAGAGTGAGAAAAAGTTCTCATGAAAATGAGATGTATTTATTAACCTATATCAAATCATTGAATTTTGCAAACCTCTTCATTTTGAGTTATGTTCTTACTATATTTTCTGGACAAAATAACTAAGGGTAACCAATACACACGTTACCGCTTGTTGAAGCAACATGAATCAATGCATACAACATTTACTTCAACAAGACTAACATTTAGAGATCTAGTTTGTTTTTAAAGCATATTATGTTTTATCAATTTGTATGACTTTATAAGCATATATTGACAATTACATCAAGTGAAATCAGTCAAAAACTATTGAAATGTTTAAGCCCCACTGTGATACTTATGGCTACTTGCGCCCTCTCTTTATAGCAAACAATGCCTAATCGGTGCCTGTTGGTCCCCCATGGTCCCCTTTTTCTTATGTTAATTGAGAGATGATTCGATGAGACAACCACCTGTCAGTGACCTTGCAGGGAGGTCTAATACCCCTGGCTGAACTAGTGCAGACGGGCTTTAAATGTGGGCGTCAAGCTGTCAGTCTCACAGCCCGCAGCGTTGGAAGTAGTATAGATCTCCTCAGACGTCCACCGGATACCAGGGATGAAGTCCCCCGACATCGGCTTGGCCTTTCAGCTTGTTCGGTGATTAGGTTGTACGACATAGCCACTTTATCTAATATTTGGTAAGTGACTTGGGAATTTAAGCGCTAAGTACGTAGAGGGGAAATGTCACAGCGGGCGCGGCGAGCGCCACTAACTGAAGCAAATGAAGTGTGTCACACGTGGGGAATTGGCCTTAAAATTTCGCAATCAATGGCGGCATCCAGAATTGTCTGAAAAAAGACGGAATAATTGAACACCCCCCCCCCCCTCCCCTTCCCAAAGATATACCTAATCCAAAGTATTTAGGTAGTGTAACCAAATTAAGCGCCTTTGTAGATTTGTGTTCTCGTAGGGGCTGCCGAATTTATTTTGGTGTTGATCCGCCTATACACTGTTAAAAAGTTAAGCTGTAGTTGAAACTAGATGCATTGAATTTATGTTCAGAGTATTCTGTAACAAACAACATTTCAACAATTTCAAAATATGTCGATGAGTCTTGTTCAATGATGAAATGAATAATTAGTGATTGTGCTCGACGTAGGAAGACTCGGAGGTGACTGTTGCAATTGTGGCACATCAGACAGTGCTCAGGAAGTAACTCGAAGACTTTGTTGTTTGATTGAGGAGGAGGCGCGATAGCTCAGTTGGTAGAGCAGTGGTCTCGTAATCCAGTGACCCGGGTTCGAAACCAAGGCGATACGCTAGTGCCCTTTGGTAAGGCATTAATCCTCATTATCAGGTACCTCGGAGAGGACCTAAAGCCGTTGGCCGTCTGGTTGCTTACTTACAAGCATGTATGCTTTCTTAGCAGTCAGGTAAAATAACCACACAAAAAAAATCCTTAATCACCTAGTTTTAGCGACGAAACTAGAAACTTGACGAATTTTAAGTTGTCAATTATTTTCCTTGTTGCAAACATTCTTGGCAATCTTGTCGACACTTGTGGCCAGCTACCCTTCATTTAAATTGGTCGAGCCCCTTCTCTGATTTGTATGGCGAACACGTAGATCTTTCGAAAACGTGAGAAGCAGCTGTTTCACTGGCTCTGCTTTGGCTCTAGAAATGGAAGACATTGTCCCTATGGCTCTTCTAGAGGCCTGGATACGTTGTGTCCTATTTAGAAAGAATATCAAAATTCGGTGATAACCATTGGCAAGTTCTTGTCGTTATCCTTGTTCCCCCAGACGCGGCGGCAGCCCTTGAAGGGCATATTGTGTTGTAGGGCCTGTTCTAGAAAAAGTAGGAAATAATCTTTGCGAAGTCTCACCTTTTAATCACGAGTTGCTCTATTTACAACTTAGATTACACTTAAATATGCTATAAGCCTATATGTATATGCGAATCGTCTTGAACCACCGGACGTAATGCCGATCTATCATGTAAAACTTGTTGGTTAATGTCGTATTTGGAGCCACGAGGGAATTCCTTTACAGTATGTTAAAAACTTAAATATGCGCATCTCTTGTAAATTAGATATTTTGTGTGTTTTACGTAACTCAAGAGCGAAATGTGGACAAGGTGAATCAGAACATTGGTTGAATACTTTTAGATTTAAACTTTAATATGTCAGATTTCCAAGAAACAAAAATCGGGACAAATCAATTTATCACATAGGCCTACTAAAAAAATTACAAAACTTGGTAAGGGTATGAATAATTGAATCTGCACATACGTTATATTCCATAAGTTTTTAGTGAATTAAAAGAATTACATTACGTAACTATAACGCTTAATGAACTATGGATTACTTTGAATAATCATACTTAGTACGACAAGTACGAAGGGATGATAGTTATTTCGAATTGTTAAATGTGTCAAGTGGACTCATGATTATGTGTCCTCATAACCATCAAACCGTGCAGATGGAAAGCAGGTTGAACGATTGCACTTTGCTCACATCCTCCCCGTGGGTTGTAGAGTAGAGACCGGCCGTCGATAACTCTACACACAGCCGTCGCCATCTCCCAGCACCTCCTGCGACCATATCCCGTCAACCTTCCCGCGGCGCAAACAAGCTGATCGATACAAATCGATATCTCGCTGGCCATTTACGCCTGGCAAATTATGCAGTCACATTTGCATGGCGGCTGTATCCGTATGGATTTGGCAACATTTTAGCGTTATGACAGCCCGACGGGTGTTTTGATGTTCTCTGCCTCGTATTCCCCCTCCCCCACCCACCCACTTCTTTACTACCCCCACAAACATCCCTGACTTCAAAGGCTTTTACACATCTATTAACTCGAGGAGGGGGGGACACACGATGTTACACTTAATTGCACTTTGCGTTCGATTTGGAAATATTTTAGCGTTATTACAGCCCGACGGGTGTTTTTATGTTAACTGCATCACACTCACACCCCACCACCACCATCCTCCCCGACTACAAAGGGCTTTTAAACTTCTATAAACTGGGAGAAGGGTCTTTCGTTCTTTCACTTTATACCACCTTGTTCGGTGCGTTAAAAGACATCGCGCACGAGTGAAAGTGTTAGGGAAGGTCATTTAGTTTGCGTGATGCTATCATTGCGAGGACGTGACAAGCATGAGTTAACATAATTTCGAGATCGCAACTTGCGTGCAGTCAATTTTAATGTGCATATTAATCGTGGTAACAAAGGTTACGCGCCTCACCTTTTCCTATCAATATATTTTTTTCTATGCATAACATTATTGACACACAAAAATTAAAAGAACACCATTTTAGTGATGTCACTTTCATCTATCCAAAATGTAGGGTAATAGGGCACGGGACATATCAGTAGACCTAATTTTTAGGACTCTTTCTTTTATGCCTCCCGAAAATGAAATTTAGGAAAGTTATGTCTTTCAAGGACATTTCATTTATCCATTCCAAAATAGAGGTTTGGGGACATTTTACGAGTCTTTTTGAGGGCACTTTATCTTTATGTCACCGGATAAAAGGGTTTGATTATTACATTAGTTGCATTGTTTCAAGAATTGTATCAATTTCTCCCATGAACGAGTATCAAGATTCGAGGACGTTATATGTTATCTCTTTCAAAATAAGAGCTTCGAGGCCTATATCAGTATTTCAGAGAGCTATATTTTTATCTTTAGGGAGGAAAGGGGCCAAGGCTGTTTTTTTTTTTAATACACCCGACTTTTTCTTTACCCTACATCAGTATAACCGCTTCCTCTTGCAATATCTTAACAAGCCACAGCCAATGCATGACGGGTAAAAGGTAAAAGTCAGTGATGGTCGAGTTTGGCTTGCTAATTTGCAGGTGTGCCAAAGCCATCGTTGTTTTTTTCATGACAAAGAAAACATCCCCTCCCCCGCCCTTTCCCTTAAAAAGGGGGCGGTCTTAAAAGCGACGAGGTACTCTTGAAATACTGGGTTAACCATTTATTCATTCTTACCCATGTACCCTCATAATCTAGCCAATCGTTTTTTGTTTTTTAACAGAATCTGATCAAGTTGTGTTAAAGAGAGGGGAAACATACTGTTACACTCGTATCTTTATACCTGGAATGCTAGGAAATGTCCAATGGCTTTCATCAATGTTATTGGCTAGGAACAACGAGCCCTACAGATTCGCCATGTTTCGTTTTAATCAGTCTTCCCCCTTCGAATCGTCCTCATATCCTTCTCGCTTTATCTTAAACGGCCACATCCATAGGTAGATTAACTAACAGCATGAGAATCTGTATTAACAATTCGCTCGTTAATGGTTTTATGTAGTTTATACGCACTCGTTAAGCTATTTCAACTGTCAAAACGTCGATGTATGTTCTAATATTCCATCTTCCATTCTCTTTTTTCCTTTGCCCTCTACTTTATTTCACCTTGTTTTTTCAATGGATACATTAATCCATATTATATATTCGCCATACTATTTCTAACCCTCGTTTTATCTTGCCCTCTCTACATTTCATCCTCAAATCCCGTTTCCTCATCTTTCAATCTCTGCTTCCATTCTCATTCATCATACCTCCCACAGCCTTCTACATAATGGAGATGCATAGCATAGCATGATTTCAGCCATTGATGTGGTGTTGGGGGGGGGGGCACGACATCCCAGAGGAAGGGGGGACTTTGGTTTTAATCTGAAAGGAAATGCAAATTTACAATGCCGCTTATTAGGGAGATGTGCAGGAAGTGTGCCATCGTCATGATCGTAATATTCTTTTACCGTCCTTTTCCCTTTCTCTCTTTTATTGCATGTCTTTTCTTCTCTTTCATTCGTTATTCGATGGGGAACGTGTCCCCATCCCCCCCCCCCCCCGGTCCCTTGTATCTAACTCACTTCAGAGATGCGTTACCCAACAAACTGACTGGAAACTGACTGGAAACCGTCACGTTTGGTAAACTAACGATAGATATCTCTTTCCGATTCGCGTAGAATCGCATCTATCAACTCTTCTAGTCCGGGTTACCTTCTGTCTCTATCGTTTAAACTCTTCCTCCTCCTCCCTCCATACAAGCTGCAACTGTTGAGAACAATTTCTCTTGAATTGGGCTTCCCTCCTCACAGCTTCCAATCAATATAACCAGTTTGTGGGTCGCGTGTGTGTGGATGCATCCATATCCAAGATGTATGGGGGAAGAAATAAATCTTATACCCGTATCTCTCTATACGTTCGCCTGGTTTAGAAGAATCTTCTTGGTTCTTACCGCATTATGTATAGGTGGGACTGTGTTGATCAAACCGGCCTTGAGGTTTTGTCTTTAATCTACTTAGCCCATTTCTCGGGCATGTTATTGCATGACGGCCGTCATGTATTTTGAGGGTGGAATATAAAAAATAACATCGTAGTTGTGATCTTATTGTTCGTGCCAGAAAAAAAGGGAAGAAAAATATCAACATGCCCTATAATAGGTAATGTAACAGGCTCAAACAAATATATATGTGCATGTTATTCCAATCATTTTAAAATGTATTCAAATGAAGTACCTCATTCTTCAAGTATTAAAATTATTTTGTTATTGATTTTAACAGCTGACATTTTTCGTTTAGCCAGTTTAGCAGAAAGCTTGTATTATTTTTCATATTTCACTTAAACTAACCCACGAATGCTGTCTTAAAGCAAACTGATCAGGATAATCGATTGGAAAGACTTTCGAGAAATTAACTCGATACCATATTATGTCCCATCAACTCAATAAGGGAGTTTACAGATAGCACATGGTACAAATGACCCCAAATATCCACAGATCGTTTACACATGGAGAAGTTCCACTTTGAGCATCTTAGAATAATAACTGCCAAAGTCCTAGATATGCTTCATGAATACCTTTTGTTTGCCCTCTTGAAAAGAATACTTTCACCTGCGTATCTTAGAATGTACCTTTGGTGCATAAATGAATAATGTTACATAACTTTCATGAGCGCATATCCAGTATTCATCTCTGGTGGGTTTTACCTTTTTGGTACAAATGACCTTTATCTGCCCATGCGCAGATTGTATCTGTAAACTCCCTTATACTCTATTATAATTATGTCCCATAGCAATCGTGTTCAGATTACGTAATATCTCACTGTTTGGTTTTCAAAGCTCAGAAGGTAGAGCTACTATGTCACTGAAAATATTTTGAAATAAAAGTAGCTGCGATTGTGTTACTAAAATAATGTGCGTGAACACTTAAAGCCCCACTGTCCTACTTGTAGGTACTTGCTCCCTCTATATAGAAAACTTCCCCAATCGGTGCCTGTTTGGTCCCCCATGATCCTCTTTTTCTTATGTTAGTTGAGAGCTGAGTTAATGAGATAGCCACCTGTCAGTGACCTCGCTGGCTCGCTGTGTGGTCTAATCCCCTCTGGCCCAGTAGTATTGACGGTCTTTAAGTCATAATTATATCACTAGAAGAAATCGAGAAAATTTCGTTATAAACTATATCCATTGAAAAGATTGCCTCGAATGTCATTATATCGTTTTGGATTCATGAGAAAGTCAAATGGCGGGTTTACTTTGGCTAACTAAAGCTACTAGGGACTTTTAGATTCTGCACGACGAGAACGTGGACTGCCCTTTTAAGGCAATGTGACGTCCTTTTAAGACACTGGCAGTGACGTCACATTGCCTTAAAAGGGCAGTCCACGTTCTCGTCGTGCAGAATCTAAAAGTCCCTATTAGCTACTATCGAAGACTAATTTCAAAGGACTGCAGGGCTATTTCCAATAAATGAGTACACACGCGTCGCAAGTTTCATCCACATGTTTCATTTCGTATGCAGAGGGTGCGCTGTGTTGATAACACGGTTTGCATATTGATCAGAAATTATTATTTCTTAATTCTTGTAAAGTATATCGGTATATACTTCAAAAACATATCAATAATCCACCTGTTATATTAATTTATGATGCGATTCAATAGAGGAAATATATTTCCATGTTGATGTTCAGCTCTGTTCTTCACAAACAAATTCGTTAGGTGAATGTTAATCTATCATTCATAATATTAGGTAACCAAGTACTACGGTCACAAAATTATTAAGAATAATTGATGGTGCGGAATACTCTTTAATCCAGCTCTCAATTCATGTAAAAGTGTCATTTATCAAACCATTGTTCATGATACATGGACCACAAAACCGATAAATGGTTTGATTAAGAAGTACAAATTGCAGGCTATGAATTTGAATGAAAAATTGATGAATGAATGTATCTCCGACTCACACGCAAAGCACGCCTTCGGCCTATCGGAGCGGCAGCCTCCTTAGCAGGCCGAGGTAGTAATTTCAATCTTCTCTTTCACCTTAAGCTGTCTGTGAATTATTAATGGTTTCCATTGTTTGATAACTGAATCATTATGGCCGAGCAAAGATAGATACACAAGCAATCACTTATTCCTTAATCTTATGCTTTCTTGTTCTGCTGTATCATCTATAGCGAGCCATGCATGGTTGGATTTGTGTACGCGATTAAATGCCGTCGCGTGTCGTGGAATCGGAAGTATCTGGAATTAATTCACAAAAAACAATGACATTATTTCCTTAAAGTAAAGTTGAGTTCTTGTCACGCGATTGCATTGTGAAAGAAACGGTGTGGTATCGATCAGAAAAGGTTGATTATCTAGTATATACAGTGTGTATTGACTGCAAGGTTCTGGAATCATCAAAATTATAAAAAATTGGCCCGGTCTTGGTCAAGTTACAAGCACTGTACACAGAAAGATGTTTATGGGATTACACGAACATGTGGCATAAAAATCAGTCCCGATTTGTATGCTGTAACATGCCATATTTAGAACATTAAGGCATTTAAAGAGCCATGCTTTTCAGGGAACAGTTTTTTTATCTGATGTTCTTCCACACTTGCATAACAACAATGATAACGCGCACAAATTATTGTTCACCTCTTCCCAGAACTCAACCTTCTCTTTAAAGTAAATCTTTACTACACATTAAATCGTGTCTTAATATGCAGGATATACCAAAATTTATTTTTAAAAAGCTCCTTTATTCAAGTTTTGAGCCAAGAAGGTAAGCTACTTTGTATAGTGAACTCGTACTAGTAAGAATTTTACCAATGTAATCTAATTTCCTGAATATGATGGTTTCAGCATAATCTGTCGGGCAGGACACTCCATTCGGATTTCAGTGAAAGCCATATTCCGCACGTAAATAGATCCTCCTTGAATACATACAATGTTATAAAGTAGAGCACCCATTGGTTTATTATTTATTCTTGGAGGTAGAGACATATCAGCTGAGCGATCTACCGGCAAAAAGAGATTTGTCAATAATACATTAATTGAATATGACACCAGGGACAATTTGTTAAAGTCAATTGGAAGTATCCACCCTTCGCGTTTGGATTCGTGCGCTGAAAATGTCAGGCCTATTAGCACAAGTTGTAACGTTATCCCGACAGGCTGACGCCAAAAGTCTTCCGCGGTTCTGGTCATGCCATTGCATTGTGAAAGAAACGGTGTGGAATCGACCAGAAAAGGTTGATCATCTAGCATATAATAATTTGTGTGTATTGCAAGGTTCTGGAATCATCAAAAATTATAAGAAATTCGGCCAAGTCTTGGTAAAGTTACAAACGCTGTACACAGAAAGATGGATATGGGACTACACGAACACGTGGAGTAAAAACCCCCGAGTTTTACGATGTTACATGACATATTTAGAATATGAAGGCATTTGAAGAGCCATGCTTTTCAGGGAACATGTCTTATCTGATGTTCTTCCACACTTGCAGAATGATAACGCTCACAAATTATTTTTCACCTATTCCCAGAACTCAACCTTCTCTTTAAAGAGAAAGACTAGTTTTGGTGAAGTTGACTAAAAATTAGGCGTCAGTCTTCTCTTTAAATTTGCATGAGAATGAATATCATAGTCGCATTGCCACATGAAAAGAGTTGCTTCCATTTGTTCATGGTGCCCTTAAATTCCAAATTGTGATTAATTTGTAATGCAACGCTTGTATTTAATCACATAGACCTCGATCAATGTGAAGTGCATTTTAATATTTATGATTTTCAGCAAGGTTAGGCCAACACCATATCACTTCGAGGATTCAAAAACCTCTCAATAAACACCACGTGATCAATCTTTCCCAATAAATTCGCAATGGTTCCTTTCACGGAGCAATCACATGGACAGGACTTAAATGTATCTTTGAAGGTTTTCAGATCCAAATTTTCCAATAAAAGCTGCCATGGTACTATAACAATGATGCTCCCAGTCAATTAAACATTCCACGATCTCAGTTGCTTAAATCAATCATTGTTAAAAGGTTGAATATGTCAAATTTTCTTTAAATACAGTGTCATTGTAATTAAGAAATAGGCATTTTCTATGAATTCAGCAAAAAGTGTCCTTTATGTACCAAAACTACAAATAACAGATGCAAAATGGACAAGAAAGTCAATACAAAATAGTTGAGTAAGCCTGATAAATAGAAAATAAAATCAAGCTGACAATCCCGAATATTGGAACACGTAGTCCCAAATAATGTTATGTAAGTGCTGGTTATTTCCGATGTTCGGCAAGCTTCCGTGCACGGCTTTCACATTTCATTCGTTGTCCAAGACACTGGAAGACAACCCATGTATACTGTAAGTTGAAGCCGTTCGGGTGACTTTTAGCCATTTTCTTTCTAAAAAGCAATTCCATTACCAAAAACTCAAGGTTAAATTTAATGTGTCTGAGAAAGAGAGAGATTGCAGAAGAGGAAAAGAGAAGAGTATGGAGGTGGAAAGGTTAGATGGAGGTAGGTCTACCATCGGATCATTTAAAGTCATCTTCCGCGAAGATGGAGATTACGATGGAGGGCTGTGGAGAAAAAATCACTCAAGAGCCGGTGGTTTGCATATCGGTGCCAAGTATAACCACCCCTCCCCCACACCCCCTTCCCCCACACCCATCCCCCTCATAATAGGCGATGGCATCACTCCTATACATTTTAAGTCTATTTGCGTACTCCCCTACGCTTAATAAGTGCACGCGAAAGAATTATAGAATATTAAATTATAAGTCTTTGTTGATTTTCTGTACAATCTCCGTTTCCGATATGCAATCCCCCTCCCCGATATGCCGATTCAATTTCTCTTCACTGCATGCTTTACTTCTCTCTCTCTCTCTCTCTCTCTCTCTCTCGTTCTCTGTTTCCCTCTATTTGCCTCTATCTTTCTTCTCATACCTATTTCTGTCTAATTGTGTTTCAATTTTCTCACTCTCTGTATCCTGAATCCACCCTCTCTCTCTCTCTCTCTTTCTCTCTCTCTCTCTCTCTTTCTATTTCATCCCCATTTATATTGCAATGAATAACATACATTATTAATGTGTTGATGATAACTTTCTTTTCAGAGTGATGTAGAATTCATTAAAACTTTCGCTTTTATTTTACTTGTGACCGTGAAACTGCAAACATGAGGCACTATATATACAAATCCAAAATTGACGGAGCGCCAAACCGTGTAATATGATTTCAAAAGGGTTACAAAACCGCACTTGTAATTGTCGGAACAAATATTGGCGAATATATTCACGCACTCCGTGCACGGCCTACGTTATGTATACACAATCTCTATTACCAATTTAAGGGGACTGGATGTGGCGGCTACAATTATTAGAATTCAAAGCGAGATGTTATCCCGGTTGTCAGTCTGACAAGCAGACCTATAATGCATAATGCCACATGAATTTGTTAGCGGTTTGGTGGGACAATAATTGATTTGCAAAATAAAAGAACCAACAAAATTAAAAACTAAAGCACTTTCGCAAGGATGTGAAAAAACACCACACTTATTCTGGCAGTACATGACAGATCAAAATTAATGTAACTCGATCAATCGTAAACTATGATGATGATAAAAACTCGAACGTGTTGAGGTTTATATGCTCTCAATGATAATCGCTTTGTTACACTTTTCGAGATTATTGGCTCACTTGTTGAGCAATTTAGACTTGCAAATGCCTAGATGTGGGTTATTATTCATGAGAGAAAGCAGTAGTTTGAAAGGATATCCGAGCGCGGGGGAATTGATAATCAACCAATCTGGTATATGTCTAGAGTTAAACTGGTTTATTTTCAATCTCGTAATGGGTGAGTATTTGCATATGTTCTAGATTATAAATCTATACTGCTTTGTCTGGGACACTGCCAATTGTTTCCTCCCGAGCATACATATCAATCATGTCACCAATGAATGCATTATATGTTTGAAGCTAGAAGAGCATTAACTCATATTATTTTTCTGCAATTGTTATTATCCCAGCAACTGCCAGGTAGCCATTTACACCTGAGTGGAGAGTGGCAAATGTGGATAAACGTCTTGCCAATTGCATTTAGTGCCAGGCTGGAATTCGAACCCTCAACCCTTGGATTGAGAGTCAAGGGACTGAACCACTACATCACGACACCTCCACATAATCGAAAGTGATAGTTTATATTTAGAAAGGTAGCTTGTCTAAAACTCATTAACTTAATCTTATATTATACGTATATTGAAGTCATTTTCTAAGCGACGTGTCGATATAATTGCATTTATACAGTTGACAAAAAATTCTTACACCTTGTAATCTTTGTATTCCAGAGACTAGAGATACTTGTATTTCCTTTCGTCTCTTCGTTTTGTTTATCTTTGCTTAAATATTGTTTAATTCATTGTAAAACGTTTTAATCAAAATCTTCACAACTTTTTGAAATTGCAACCCCGGGTCAGGGAGTAAGCGAGGTATCAAATTCTCAAACTACTCTTTAAACTCAATACCACAACATGCCAAATTCATCGCCCATTCCATACATACTGCATGGTCAATCGTGTTGCTATCACTGTTGTGAGACAATCATAAATAAGAATTCATCATAATTTTGTTTTGCTCGAGGGCATATCAGTATTCAAGAGGTAAGAGGTAAACGAATTCGACACCATAACTTAACCCGTACCCCCGACAAACACTTGAAGTATCTCCTCTTACATTGGGATGTCTTTAATAAATATGGATGACAACTTGGTGTTGCTGGTTGTTCTTCTTTCATCTTTTACTCGGCTGCTTGCTCTCCTTCGCCTCATTGCTTTTCGCCTCCCTGCTTTTCGCCTCCCTAACATTTACTTCTTTTCTCATCACCAACGTCTTGTCCTTCTATAATAAGTGTTAGTGGTAGAAAACTTTTGCATTTTGTATAGAAGTTTGTCTTCTTAAGCAAACGTTTTCTTTTCTTCTTCTTCTTCTAATACTCAATGTCTTCCTTGCTTCTTCAGTAACCTCTTTATCACTTCTTTCCTTCATTTTCTTCTCTTTTTAATTCCTTCTTCACTAAATTCTCCTTTTTATCTTCTTCAACCTCCTTCTTGTCTTTTTCTCTTGTGTCGGCGTCCTCTCCAGCTCATTCGTCTTCTCCTCTCCTCTTTTAACAACTTTTTTTTCTTTTTCTTTCTTCTTCTTTTGTACTCAATTAAAGGGATCGTTTAACAATGTTAAATCTGAGATACACGGCCCTACGTGTTATCAGTGTCTGTGATATGGTGTAATATTGAAGCCCTAAACAAATTGCGCTTCAAAATGATCAAGAAGTGCCTCAAAAAAGTAAAAATCTTTGAGTGACCGGTTTTACCATACTCGTTTTCCCCAATAGACTGTAGTGTCATGAAAACCGTCAGGCGAACGGTTTTTCAAAATTTGTAATTCCAATCATAAATATCTTGATAATCAGACAGGCGATCGGCTTGTAAAAGTCATGGGGTTTCTGACTGACCTAAAGGTTTATAATTATTATTGCATCATGAGCTTAATCCAGAATTTTGTTTCAGAATCTGAGACAAAGTTACCGGATCCCTTTAAGGCTTAACCCCCCCCCCCTCCCTCCTTCTTATTCACCTCCTTCTTCAACTCTTCTTCGTCAACTTCTTCTTCATCATCTTTTTTCCCCTTTTCTTCTTCCATCTTGTCAACATACCCTTCAAGTTTAGAGGAGGGTAGATGAAGGAGGGTAGGATGCAAGAGGGCCTGATAATACCTAGACTTCGCGGCGTCAAACCCCAATTTCAACATGTTCAATATCTGTTCTTATCGGAAACACTGTAATACTAGGCGTAAGAGTCATCCATCATTGTGATTTTAACAGAAAATAAAAGAAAGGCATCTAAAAGTGACTTTAGAAAATTGCATCAATTCATTTTCCAATCATCCTCCATCACTGGCCATATTTTGCTTCCATCTTTCGGAGAAATCCACAATCATGTGCATCGAGCCATGGCGAAACCATTTGGACTTTTATTACGTTAATAATGAATGCCAATCGAAGAGGCTTCGGGTTAGAATTTGATACATTAATTATAAATTGATAAAGATAATGGAAGGCCGTTTATTCCGCTAAAATTTAATATGTATATACATATAGATGTGTAATATCTACTAATGGTTAAGCTTTTTAAAAATAACGCGGTTTGGTTATAACTGGATGTTTACACAAAAAAGAAAGGGGGTAACGTTTCCAGACAACGTTCTATACCTGTGCATGATTGTTTTCACATGTTGATGGTGATGATGACGATGATGACGATGATAACGATGATGACAGCGATATTCATGTGGATTTTTTTTTTAAATAACGCACATCAAGTGTTGCGTTTTTGTATGTTTCGCTTTGTTTCTTTTGTTTCTTTTTTTGTTGTGTCTTTATATATGTGTTTTGTTTGTTTTGTGTATGTTATTTTCTTTGATCAGGGCTTACTTTCTACCGAATTTGCCACTTCCCTATGTTCAATAGTTTCAAACAACGAAAAGGGAGAATGAGAATTTTACCTATATCAACAGAGTCAAATACCCCCCCCCCCCCCAAAAAAAAAAAGATCGCTCTAACATTAATTTACAAAAAGGGTCTTAAAATCCCCCACCCAAGCCCTTGAAAACAGTCTATGAACGCACGTTCGATTCAGAATCCATTCAAATCGATGTCAAGAGTAATTTAATTAAACAAACTTCCCCTTCCTCCCCAACATGTCCATTTCATTTTCTTTAGTTCGATCCATGGCTGCGTGCGAAGGAAGACTGTTAGCCGAGAGAAGATTGGGTAAGCCCAAAAACAACATGGATTTGGAAGGGATCTAGATTAGATGTAAACCTACTCCACAGGCGAATTAGTCTCCGGAAATTGGCGTCTCAAGTGTGAGGTATCGCTAGATTGCTTTATACAACTGCTTAATCCGCGGTGCGCCTACGCCAGTTTATATATTCCCATATTCGAATACCTTTCCGGTAAGCTGTTTGCTGTCCATACGTTGTGACCTCTTAGGTCATGCTATTTATGTAAATCCGTATGGACAGCGAATTGCTACCTCGTTATGTCGCCCATACGCTGCGGTATCTTGCGTCACGTTTCTGTGCACGCCGTTATACCTCACATCGTATGAAAAGCGTTTTGATTTGACATTTCACTATTCAAGTGATGTAGTCGAGAAATATATAGTGACATTTGAGGTTAGATTTTACTATTAATTCACGTTTTACGCATTTCTATTAGTGAGAGCAATTTTGCGTATTCATGCCATATTTTAGTACTGTTTAATGTCGTCTCAATTTCTCCTTGAATTTAAGTTTGGACCTTCGTGCGTGTCACAAACATTTCTCTCGATATGCTATGATCGTTATTACCAGAGCTGCAAGCCTATACTTGACATTGACCTTGACAAACTTGACATAAATGTATACGCGTCCTTGGCTGTTGTCCTCCGCGCTTCTCTCTGGTCTTATCTTGATTGCCCTTGCTATTGCGAATGTTTCCAGCTAAGCAGACTTAGGCGGAAAGACGAGAGATGAGGGAGTTGGTGACCCGACTTAAAAATTGCTCCTGAGACGTACTTTGCTCCAGGCTTTATTTCTTTAAAGGTATATATTCCAATCAAGTTTTACGTTTGATCTCGGGTTCGGGTTAGGGTTAGGGTTAGACTTAGGGTTCCAATCAAGTTTTACGTTTGATCTAGGGTTCGGGTTATGGTTAGGGTTAGACTTAGGGTTCCAATCAAGTTTTACGTTTGATCTAGGGTTCGGGTTAGGGTTAGGATTAGACTTAGGGTTCCAGTTAAGTTTTTCGTTAGCTCTAGGGTTAGTGTATGCGTTAGGTTTAGTTCGGTTCGGAGTTGAAGTCACCATAGTAAATTTCGTCATGCAATGTAGGATTGACAGAGCATTCTGTAATCAGAGCGTGCGTCGTAGAACCACTGTTCCCTTAAATTCCGGTGAAATACATCAATCGTTACTACCACAACTGTAAGCCTTGCCCTTCCGATCTTGACATCCATGTATCCGCAACCTTGATTGCCATCCTTCATGCGTCCTCCCCCATCTTATTGCGTCTACTCTTGCATGCTCTGGCGCACGATTCCAGCTAAACAGGCTTAAACCCCAGCCACACCGCCAAAACGATTCCGCCCCGACGCCAAACCCACCGATCCCTGTCCGTGGAGGTAATGTAATGTTTTGTTCGGTCTGTATAGTCGGTCTTTTTGGTGTAACTCAACTGAAGCATCGGGCGCATAGCCGAGGGACGACTGAGGTATATCAATCAAGGCGAAGCAACATACATCTAGTTAAGCTGATTAGGCCGGTTTATTGAACCGATTAGTACTTGGCTACGTAGAGAGGGGGCGTCACGGAGAGGGAAACAGATAGAGAGAAGGGAAGAGAGGGAGGGAGGGAGAGAAAAGGAGAGGGTGAAAGAGAGAGGGGAGAATGAAACCACTTTAAGGCTTAGTGGCGTAGCGTAGGTAGATATATTGACGCTGGCACGATGGGGGAGATCTTGCTGGGTGGATTAATACGAATTAACAAGGACATCGCATTGGGAAGGGGGTGTGGGAGGGGTCGTATTATCATTTTTCCAAGTTCCTCTCCCATTCTTCCTCACGAAGAGAGAGAGAGAGAGAGAGAGAGACGGCTTAATATTATGAATGATAGCAGAAAGCACCCACGCAACCAGGGACGAAGCTAGACCACTTTCTCAATGGGGAGGGGGTCGCGGACTAAATCTGTCGACAACGTAGATGAAAAATGTCCGACAAACAAACCACAAAAGGACATCAACAGCTCTGAGACAACACTAAAGCATTAAGGGTTTTCATTCTGGATAATAGGGACTTTTAGATTTTTCACGACGAGAACGTGGACTGCCCTTTTAAGGCAGTGTGACATCCTTTTAAGACACTGGCAGTGACGTCACATTGCCTTAAAAGGGCAGTCCGCGTTCTCGTCGTGCAGAATCTAAACGTCCCTAATAGTGGGGGAACACGTAAGCTTATAGATACATTTTGAACCCTTCTGACTACAAAAGGAATATTTCAGTAATGCCATAATTATATCGGAGGTAATTAGCTACAATTGTTATCGACCCGTGTGTAGATTTTTGTAGCATTTTAAATTCAAATAGTTTCATGTGATGGGTGCAAGGGCGTGGCTAGAGAAGGTGTTGGGAGAATGTGACACCTCCATTGACAGAAAGGGTTTCTGTCAGCATGATTTATTAAGAAGCAGAAATATTATATAATGCCTCACCCCCCCCCCCCCTCCTTCAGCCTCTAACTCCTCTCCCCTTTCCTCTTCATTTTCTAATCCAGTAATTCGATCAAATCATCATTGACAATGAAGCTACACTTCCATTGTCTTCTTCTATTGGTTTCTCTCTCGTCTATCAAATAATGTACACGAATCGACATCCCCAAACATCATCACGACAACCTATTTCCCAAATTAACGTCAATTTATTACACATTAACCATTCATTCCCTTCACAAATCGCATCGGCGAGCATCAAATCGACTAACAATGATCAGTGAAATTACTTCGTGCAAAGTACCAAGAACTGTTTTCGCTTCGTCTATTCTCTTTTCTAGAGATGTCTCTCGTTCTCACTCTTTCTCTATATATCTCTCTTGTCCTCTAATTCTCTCTCTCTTTCTCTCTCTCCATCTATCTATCTATTCTACCTTCGCCTGTACGTATATCTTTCTGTTTCTCTCTATAATAATTATTAATAACCATTTATCTGTCTGTCTATCTATATAACTGATTAACTATATATATATATATATATATATATATATCTATATATTTAGATATGTGTATGTATCTCTTTATTCACCTATCTATCTATCTGTTTCTCTATTTGTATATGTGTATCTCTCTCTCTCTCTCTCTCTATTATGCAAATATCGCTCTCTCTCTCTCTCTCTCTCTCTCTCCCTCTCTCTCCCCTCTCTCTCTCTCTAGATATATATATGTGTGTGTGTGTGTGTGTGTGTGTGTGCGTGTGTTTCTCTATCTCTCTTTCTATCTTTATCTATCTCTTTCTCTCGCTCTCTCTAGCATGCCTACACTCTACACCCTCTCGTTCTTTTCTGCTTAGCTCTTCCCGTGATCTCCCCATAGACACAAACATTGACATTCTGAGTGAGTTAAATCAAATTTAGCTCGTCTCAATTCACTCGAAGGTAAATCCCCTGGCGGGAAAAGAATTCAACGTGAAAGGTAATAATATGGCGTCCCTCCCGAAAAGAATGGTATACGCAGGCGAGTAGTACCGGGTTTAGTTCAGTGTACACTATAATATGAAGACTGTATTTACCGAGCAACATTATGTATGTACAGATGTTGCTACTAATGCATAAAAATGCAGAAACACATGACGATACATAGCCCAGGAAAAATTGATTTACCATTTTTTGGTTAAATGAGGTCAACAAGATTCGACAGTTCCGTCTGCACAAAAATTATCACATCATCTATCTTTCTTCCCCAAACTGATACTACCCCTTTGAAATCGTTATAAATCTTTTGAATGCATTGTTACACTTGTAAGATCGCAAGCAACCGCTGATTTGACTGGCTAGCACGTTGATGATTTCCATACTCGAATCCAAAATATGGATTTATCACGAATATAAAATTTACCGTCATGATCTTAGAATGAAAAAAAAAATGTGATCAGAATTGGTGGCGTAGTAGTACGAGTTGCGATAACAAATTATAATTGGGTGGACATATAATCTTCAATATGTTCAAGAAAGGGAATAATTAGATTCTGATGGAAAAAGCAGGAAAGAACACATTTCTAATATCATTTCGATAAATCCTGTCGCCCGTTATTATAATGTAATTTGGTGAAATATAAAATGTAATTTATTTATTTACAGTTATAATTGGAAAGCGCAACTTCCCAATTTTTTAATGTAAATATTATACTTGACATAATTCCATGGCCATGGGAACATGCAGACCGTGGGTATTGTACGGAGTGACTTTGGAAAGACATGCCGACCCCCCCCCCCTATGTGTTGAAACTAGGTTTTTTTTGGTAGGGAAGGAGGGGCATAAGCCACCACTACCCCCCCCCCCCCCCCCCCACACCAAAAAAAGGAGGGGTCAAGAGGTTTTGGTGGCGTGCCGTTCGGGTTATAAAAAATGTCAGTGACAGGCAAATAAATAATGTAAAATAAAGATCATCAACCCTCTTCTTCCGTCGATCCCTTCGTCTTTTCTTTTTTTGCACGTGACGCCTGGATCCGCCACTGCCCCCACCCCCTCCGAACTTTCATGACTTTGCTGTGCTGAAGTGCTCGCTTGCTTGTCAAAGATTTTTCGGAAAGTGATTACAAAAGTTTATATCGAAACTAAACCCCGTGAAAAAAAGTCGCTTGTTCCTGCTTAATTCCTTCGAAACGGACAGCGATGACTTTCGTCCCCTTTCGATGAATATTATTAACCTTGAAGTCTGACATTTAAAAATAATTGGCTATTAACCCGACAAAACGAACCTGAAAATTAAAAGGAACCTGGGTAGATCAAAAGAAACACAGAACGCCGAAGTAATACTGCACCATATAGACAGAACTAACATACTAAGTCTAAACCAACCCTTACAGATACATCATAAAATAGTTTTAGTATGTATGCGATGGCGTGAAGTAAAACGATTAGGAAATGGACCAGCATCACTTAAACGATCTTCGAAATGCGTAAAGAGGGAGAAGATTCTTCATTTCATACCGGACACATCTAATTTGTTTATATTTCCCCTCTACCACTCGAGACCGATCGAATGGGGGTCCTCTTTACCAATGTTTTGAGGAGATGTGGACCGCGAGAACTTAAAGAAATGGCGGGAACTTGCCCTTTCTTTGAGAGAGAGCGAAGCGCCGATATAACGTTTCCCTCCAATGCATATATGAATACGAGTTGGAAGCGAGACGTATATATACAAACAGGGCTCGCGGCACTACAGAAAATATACTTCACGACGTATGTCTTCTTTTATATGTGTGGCAGGGCTAGTGCCACTGCAATATGACTTGATGACTTGACCAAGAATTATTGATATCAAGATATGAATTGAATTAGGATCACAATTTTAGCCTTCTTGTGAGATATGTACATGTATATTTATACCCGGACCCCCCTCCCTCACCCCTCTCTCTTTATCTCTCTCAATTTTAGCTCGAAAGCGGATAAAATGAGATTTAAATGTCTGCCTGCAACATTGATGAATAGTCTTACTCGGATGAAATGTAAGGTTTTGAATGTCAAAAGTCTAAACGCGTCTTATTGCAACTCGAAGCTTTTAAGTGGAGACCCTTCAAGATGTCATGTTTAAAATGTGATGAATATTGATTTCTTGAAGTGGATTTTTTTTGTGGAATTCGTTGGCATATATTTCACCTCCTTGCAGTAGGTATAGTTTTCATTCCGTAAAAATCAATTTCTGACATTACCAGAATCCAAAATGATAACGATAATTAAAAAAAACAGGTCCATTTACTAGCGTTTATGAATATACTCTACTGCGATCAATACAAAGTATCATAATGAT
The DNA here is from genome assembly GCA_035222895.1 of Strongylocentrotus droebachiensis. Classification (NCBI taxonomy): domain Eukaryota; kingdom Metazoa; phylum Echinodermata; class Echinoidea; order Camarodonta; family Strongylocentrotidae; genus Strongylocentrotus; species Strongylocentrotus droebachiensis. Next base: position 84,466 of record JAVYIG010001370.1, read on the forward strand.
TACCCGGCTGTAGCTGAGTGGCCATGATAAGGCGCTAAAGCATCGAAGGAGTTTCTTCCTATGGGGTACCCATTCACTTCACCTGGGTGGAGAGTGGCTAAGATAGATTTAATATCTTGACAAAGGTCATTATGGTGCCGAGACGGGACTGGAACCACGAACCATGTAATCCACAGTTCGGGGACGTATCCACTAGACCACCACACCTCAAAGTTATCTTGTTAAGAAGATTATTATATTGTTATTACTTAAGATGCTCAATAAATTTCACGATGATGTAAACGTTAAAGTGAAACATGAAACACAATTCAGTCTTGCTCAAAGTCACAAACACTTTACACAAAAATATGTATATGGGACTACACAAGCATGTGGTATGACCATTTAATTCGAATATCTCAGCTATCTCTTGTCATATTTTGAAAATGAAGGCATTTGAAGAGCTATCCTCTTCAGAAAACCTTTTTATTGAGGATATATTCCACACTAAAAAAATATTGAAATAAATGGAAAAATCTCACAATATTTAGCGCCTTTCCCAGGACTCGCCTTTCTCTTTAAGATTCACATTTGAGGGCCTTGGGTACAAGCACGTCTATCATTCTAATCAACGAGCCATTGAATTACATTAAATCAAATTAACTTCCCTACACCATAAATGCGTTGGGCCTGGCGGCACGGTATAATCAAATTATGCCACAATGTTCCCACTGTATATACGTGTATTTTCCTATGGATTTTGTTTAAAAGATGTACATGGAGCTGCTGTTCAGAATTGAGTAAAAGCATCACTGCTGACAAGGAAATTGAGGTGGAATTATGCGTGTTTTCGCAGAATTTAAGGGAAATGAGGGCGATGCTATATGTCATAATCAAAATGCACTGAGCATCGGATGTTTTTAAATAAAAATACATAAAACAAGTTTTTAATTCTCTTGTCTCTGTTTATCCATCTCTTATAATTATTTATATCATTCTCTAGTTCTCCCTCGCTCGCCCTCTTTCTTTCTCATGTTCTCTCCCTCCCTCTCTCTCTCTCTCTCTCCCTCCCTCTCTCTCTCTCTCCCTCTCTCTCCCTCGCTCTCACTATCCTCTCTCATGCTCTATCTTCCTTCCTAATTTACCTACGATTTTCACGATTTATTTCAAGTTCAATCTTCTAGCGGACTACAATTTTTTTCAAAAGGAACATGCAACTATTTCCCCTCGTTTAGCGGTAGATTGTTTTTACTACACCACCATCTATATTTATTTACATTTAATATAGACTGCGTGCAATTAGTAACAATGACTACACATAAACATAGCTGTGGTTTGATATTTTCTTTTAAATCAATGTCGATTGTCATTCGCATAGATGAATGTTTGGTTATGAAAATATAAAATGCATACAATGAGTAACAATGAACAAACTCAAACACAAATGTAGCTTGATGTGTTCCTTTAAATCCTGCTCAATCCCCTGTCGCACGTATGCAAGCGTGGTTATTGAAATGTAAATTGTGTAAAATTAGTAATCATTAATATATTGTTAGCTGCGAGTTGATGTTTACCTTTAAATCATACTGAATCCTCCGTAAAACACATGCATGTGTGGTTATTGGAGACGCAGGCTTCCTTTAAAGTAACCAAACTTTACTTATTGTTTTTTCCTCATCCTCCGGGGAAAGAATAGCCGTATGAATGCAATTTCCCCAACCAGTTATAATAAATAAAAATTGATTTTTCTCCCGCGCGCTGTTGCCAGGTGAGCGGTATGATGACAAGCTACAGGGTGCCACAAAATAAGTATACAGCGCTTATTTGCTGAACTCTTTGATGACTAGTTACATGTCTGTAAAAAACAAATACCAAGAGCGCTTCCTTATTTATTACCTTGGTTACATTTACAAAACCTATATACGTCTTGTTTAAGAACTGATGTAAATACGAAGCTTTCTTCAATGTTATTTCATCAAAAATAGTAAACGATTGGAATAAAAAGAATATGCGTTCGTTTATTCAGTTTTCTAGGACACTTTGTATGAGCGTCAATACTCGTAGCTTCGCCCAATCACACTACACACACACGTTTCGACGCTGATTATTTAGACGCAATTCAACGAATAATCAATAATCCTCTATATACAGGTGGCGGCCCGATGATAATTCTCTTACTAGTAATATTCATCCTTTTTCTATTCCTCTGTTCTACAGCTATACATCATATAAATTTTCTCTACTTTTTCTTTCTCTCTCTCTCTCTCTCTCTCTCTCTAACCGTATTTTGTCTGAATAACACTTCAAGCATTATTGCTATTATCGAATTTCAATGAAAATTCATTATTTCTCCCTCCTATCCCCGTCCTACTTTTTCGGTTTTAACTTATCCGTTTCATTTCTGTTTGTTTTGTGTGATTTATCTCTTTCGTTTTCTCTTTCTTAAAACGAGAGTACTATCATTCAATAGAAGCCTATCCCGCGCCCTATCTTTCTCTCTTTTTTTCTCGCTCTCTCTCTCTCTCTCTCTCTCTCTCTCTTTCTCTCTCTACCCCCCTCCTTTTTATTCTTTCTCCCTCCTTTCTCTATTTTCTACCCTCTGTTTATTATCTTTCCCCCCCCTCTCTCTCTCTCTCTCTCTCTCTCTCTCTCTTTCTCTCTCCTTCTCCCTTTCCCACCCTCTCTCTTTCTGTCTCTCTTATTCATTCTACTTCTCTAAAGACCTTTCCAAATTTATATGTGTTATCTACGCATTATTAACCGATTTTAGTTCAATACCTCGCTGTTCATATTCATTATTTTTCGGAAAGTGACAAAAATCGAAGGGGCGTATATTATATACACCGTCGAACGTCCATTTTGCTTGCCACCTTACGGCTTACCGCCCATTTAAACCCAGTGAAATATCTTCATCAATTAGAAAATATATATCTATAGTACAGGATTTCAGTCAAGTTGTCATCACATTTTTTGCGAGGATTTAAGTATTTTAAGACCGTTAAGTAGGATTATCAGCACTTAGCTATTGATTTCCATAAACGCCTAAAATGTATGCATTATCTTCCATCCTATTATAAATGAAATAGCATATAATATAGTAAACTATACAATAGTACAGTAATATAGTCTAGTATATGCATATAGTAGTATGGTAACGTAGGGTGTCTGGAGAAGAAAAAACACTATCTCGCTATTTCCTAATAATATTGAATATTCTTTTTGGATTTTGAAATCATTTCTCCTCAAAGTGACAGGAATGTGATCCTTCAGGATAAATACAAATCATTTACTTCAGAACAATAGAATGAAATCTGACATCTAGTCAGCACTTTTAGCAAATTTCATGATCTTGCTGATGGTATGGAATTTTTACATAAATAAATTTTAAAACATAGGCCTACTGCAAAATTGCAACAACAACAATAAAGTCGGTTTCCCATTGTGAATGAATGAGGAAGTGGCAAACTAAATTCATGAAATTTTATTAGGGTTTGCAATTTATATTCTGGATTTACTTTTAGTCAGCATTAAAAAGACTTTTCATTAGCGTCAAAAAGACGACCAGAATTGTCTGTTTCCTTATATCCAAAATATAAGATAAGAAATAACTAAGATTACCTCGCAGTAACGAGATGTATTTACCCCGAACGTTGTGCCACTGCTTTCTGCTCAATCTGCACGTTTTATGTTAACATAATTTAATATTCTTCAGACGCTGTTCTGAAAATTAATTGTTCGGTGTCTATCTGAAAATATAAGCAGATTGGCTCACGAAAATGAATTACCCTGCCATATTACCAAGTTATTTGTTAAAATATTATTAGGAATGTTTATTGTGTGCAATGTACTGAAATAATATTGAAATAATTTCTTACGATAAGAAGAAACCGTGCGTGATATTTGTATAACTTTTTATACAAACTAGTCAGAGGTTTTTTTCTCCCCCCCCCCCCCTTCTCCCCTCCCCCTCCTCTCTCTCTCTCTCTCTCTCTCTCTCTCTCTTTCTCTTTCTCTCTCTCTCTCTTAATTAGCTACCGTGTGTTTACTTTTAACATTACAGTCTTATACATGTAGAAAGAAAAGTTCCACATACACGTATATTACTTGACATAACTATCATTGTTATTCCTATATCATTCGTCACTGCATGGCAAGGCCGCCAAATAGAGCCTATATGTAAAATATAGAAGCAAGTGGCGGCAAATAAGAAGAATAACGATCAGTCTCTCTATGACCTTCGTGTGCAATATTCACTCGATGCTGATGCGTATCAGGTATATATTGCTGGAATTCAATTATCGTGGAGTATGGATATATATCTATACGTCATGTGTATAGATCGTTTGAGGGCCGTTCACATAAAGGCGCAGAGAAAACAGCGGCGAATTTTTTTTTCTTCCCCCTTTTCTTTTTCTTTTGTCTCTATTCTCTTTTCCTTTTTTCTCTCTTCTCCTCCTTTCAATCTCTCATTTTATTTGTCCTTTCTGTCCTTTTTTTTTCCTGCTTTCTTACTTTCTTTTAAATTATTTTCCATTTATTCCATTTATTTCAGTTTTCCTTTTCCTATCTTTCTTTCTTTCCTTTTTTCCTTTCTTCCTTTATTTATTTCTTTCTTCTTGGAAGTCGGACGTTCGTTCCTCCGACAACTGCTTCGCGATTTATTTCGTCAAATGTTTAGGGTTAGAGTTATGGTTGCAAAGGAGTCTTCGGGTGGATCAGGGTTAGGGCTGGGTACAGTGTTGGGTCCAAACTGAAGTTATAATTCAGTTAAGGCAGGAAATTTAAGAAAGGAGCAATTGTCGCAGGAACGGGAGTCTTATCTGTGCGTTAAACTAAACAGAAATGTGAAGTTGTGCTTACGTCATTAACAAAAACGCCCAGTTCATCAATTCATATGTAAGCGAGCCTGTACAGGCCTAGTTTTAAAGTTCAAGGCCTAGTTTTAAAGTTCAAGGCATATACACTGTATAGCGAGCGCATACGTATTGATAGTAATCAAACAGCATTAAAGTATATGCTGCATAATATCGATGGCTTAGCGAATCATGATTATAATCATGTCCGATTACAATTACACTCATATGAGAATCCAGTATAAGAAAAGGGTATTTTAAGTCTTTACTTTGAGGGAAATGCTTTCGATGTGTTGGGAGCTCATACGTAAATCTATGGGCGATTAACCAGCATAGATATGCCTCGTACTATGGCTCAGCGAATAATGTAGCGAGTATATTGTAATCATGTAGAACAATTCTCATATGAGAATTCAGTATAATAATAAAGAATGGCATTATAAGCTGTCACTTTAATTTGATTGGAAGGAAATACTTTCTATATTGTGTTGCGTGCTCATGTACGTATTGACAGTGATAAACCACTATTGAAATAAATGCTGCATGGTACAAACGGCTTAACAAATAACGATTAGAGTAATATTCGGATCATGTACCAATAACTCTCGTATGAAACCAAGTGTAAAGATTGGCACAATATTAAAGCTGTTGTTTTATTATTTTGAGGGTTACATTACCTCTGTGTGCGAGCTCATACGTATTAATTTGATATCGATCAAACAGAGTAGGCAATTTTCGTAATGTAACCAAACTTTTGCATGCGCCTTTGTGAAGCGCCTCGATACTAATTATTTCATTCACTCGTTACAAAATAATGAATGTATCTCAAAAGTCAGACGTCAAATTGTTTACATAAGTTTTTGCTAGGTACATATGACAAACTTTATAGTTTGCCCTATGCAAACTGTATAGTTAATTATAAACGTGTAATATATGCAATTTGCATTCTGACTATCAAATTGAAATTATTCATAACAGGTTAATGAAATAATTCGTATCGAGGCACTTAAGTATAAATTTGGTTACATTACGAAAATGGCCTAGTAAAATATAATTATGCTGCATGATTCCAAAGGCTTAACGAATGACGACTGTAGTCATGTTGGTGCCACGTACAATTACTCCCATATGAAAAAGAATAATAAAAGAACGACAATTTAGGCTGCATTATAGGTTCTAGTTGTTATATTTTAAGGAAAACTTTGAACTGCAAGGGCGGATTCGTATAGTGTCATGAATATTAGGGGCCATACTCTTTGGTCAGAAATTATATTCTACTCCGAAATATTGATTTAAAAAAAAACAAGTATAGCTAACGATGTTAAGATACACGTTCACAGTGGGGGAAAAAAATCATCTACAAACATTAATATTATGAATAATATCTTGTATTTGAGACTAGATTAAATCTAGTCTCAAATACAAAATTCCCAGATTCTACTGCAACTATTCACATCCCTTTATTTCATAATTTTGCACGTCTACTCGAAGCATCACGTACACTGCAAACGGCAGCCCCATCATCGTCAAAACAAAATCCATTATGTCTTTAAAAATATATTTAAAAAAACCTCCCCTTTGTACTGCTTCCCAAGATCTAGATTAACTGACATTTTCGAGTCCTCGACGACGCACGTTTCGAAGCGAAGAAAGTACGTTACTCTCTCTCTCTCTCTCTCTCTCTCTCTTTCTCTTTTACTCACTCAATCATTTCATTCCATAACATTACCCAATGGCTTGAGGAGCGAGACAAGAGTGTACAGATAATCGTTTTATAACATGAATAAAACAACGTTCCGTGCAAACGACTCTCCATTACTCCATGTATGGTGCGGAAGCGGCTCCGCAAGTGTCACAGATTTTTTTGACGAGACTTGAGTTTATTTCCGTAGTGCGAAGTTTCTTGTAAATGTAATTTTAATGAAGTTTCCACCTTCTGTTGAAATAGGTGAAATCCAGTTTACAAGTGCTTTTTTCCTCTCTCCCTCTTTCTCATAATTTGTTTTCCCTTTCTGTTATCGATATACATTTGGAGGCAGTCGTGAATTTTTATTTCGAGAATGGACAGATAAAAAACCGAAAGATTATTTTAGTATAAGCATACTTTGGAATTTGTATCCTTTCTTATTATGGGTCATTTTTGTCATTGTTCGTGGAGTATCTAATACCTATATCACATTTGAGTAAATCAATTTGCTTTCATATCACTATTCCCTTCGGGGTTAAATCTCTCTCTCTCTCTCTCTCTCTCTCTCACGCCTCACGCTGTAGGTATCTCTCTTGCTCTCTCTCTCTCTCTCTCTCTCTCTCTCACTCTCTCTCTCTATCGGACTCCCAGTCTGTTTTCTCCCATCTGTTCTTTCATCACCCACACATTGTCCATCTCCATGCAAGTATAGGATTATAAAGATCTGTGTCATGGGATTACATCTTGGTATAGCTCAAGTCCGGGATGATACCCCGTAATGTTAACACTGAGTGATGGGTTTACTTCTTGCAAGCAAACTCGAAGCTAAAGATGATCTTAAATCCCGATAGGCCTAAAGATTGGAGAAAGAAATCCAACACAATCCAAATGAAAATTATCACAAAATATGTTTATATGTATAGATAAAATACATCTCCCAGACAATTCTGAAAGATCCTGTGAAAATGCCGAGTAGCCCTGATAGTCAAAATTAAAAAGACATTCCACGCTACGTTCTGACCATTATATACCTGCAACGTTGTGGATGTATACATTTCAGGGTATGCTGTTTTCAGCAAGTTGTGACTGAAGTCATAAAGATAATGCAATTTATAGCTCTGTTCCTATAAAAAGACATTGCGATTGGTGACTGGGGCAGTCGCTTCTTATCTTATAATTTGTTTTGCTCTTCTGTAATGTTTCGTCGTCATTATGATAGAATTATGACGGTCTCGTCGGTATATAAAACCGCCGATGGTTTATGAGCCGACATTTATGTCAGATTATTTATTGTTTGTATTTAAAGTTCTTGCATTTACGTTCGACCATCTTCACCTAACTGTATCAAGATAAACAAACAAACATTCCACACACTGTTTATATCTTCCTTCTCTCTCTCTCTCTCTCTCTCTCACTCTCTCTTGTTCTCTTTCTCTCCTCTCTATCTATCTTTATCTTTCTCTCCTCTCTCTCTCTTTATCTCCCTCTCTCTTTCTCCTCTCTCTCTCTCTCTCTCTCTCTTTCTCCTCTCCCTCTGTCTGTCTCTGTCTTTCTCTCTCTCTCTCTCTCTCTCTCTCTCTTACTCTACCTTTTCTAATTGTGTGTGTAGGTTCTAAGACACCTACCCCCTGGACATCCACCCCTGGATAACCACCTCCAGTCAACCACCCTCTAGGACGACTACCCCATGGGACAACTACCCCCCGGACAACTACCCCCAGTAAACTACCCCCTTGTCTTAGAGGGTAGTTGACTGGGGGTGGTTATCCCCGAGGAATGATGTCCAGGGAGTAGGTGTCCTTGGGCCTGTTTCATAAAACTTTTTATCTATAACAAATGCTAGATTTCTATGACAAATTTGCTCTCAGCCAATCAGATGCCATGATTTCAGTAGCTTATAACAGTAGCTTGTTACTTGTTATTGATATCAAGTTTTATGAAACAGGGCCCAGATACGGTGTACGCATAGTATAGCGGATAGTAGGTTCATATCTTCTATAGATCCACTTGATTTTTTTTCTACCCATTGTGACGTCACAACTCATGCGTGCATTATTGCGGCGGTGTCAAAAGGACTTGTAAAGAAATTCAATTTGAAGATATTCAAACAAGTTACTAGGCCTAATTCTTAGGTGATAGCACATAGCACCGAGATATTTCAGCGAATTCCTCGAACGTATTTAGAGGTGTTAACAGAAATATGGCGCCATTAAAAAACAGAGAAAAGGTGAATCTATGCTATGGAGACCCTTAGGATAACAAAGAAAATAATATCACATCTGTGCATTATATAATATGTTATTAGAATTTTATACAATATCAAATACAAATATGCAATGTTTTTAATGATTATGCATGTAATCAGGTCGATGACGATCATTCAAACCCGAATTTGATGTGCAATGTGACTAACTTTAGGATGAATAATTATTTTGATACACACATGGGAGTCGGAGCGCCTTTAAAAAAGTGGAAGTGCACCAGCAATAAAGGGCACTATCTGTGTTTTCAAGAGATTATCTTTTCGAGGTCCAAGACACTGCATCATACTTTGTTATTGTGAGCGAGCAAAACTTTAAAGATTGTGACGTCACTATGATGTCACTTTGGGGTACTCGAGAAAGCGGGGGTACTGTGCCACCCCCCCCCCCTCTCCCCTCCCCTCCCCTCCTCCCCCACCCCGGAGTACCGACTCTAGTTATACAACTCTCTCATCCTTTTCTCTTACTATGTTCTTTCACAAGAAATAGAGCATCAATCAACTCTGACACAAAACCAATTAAAACCAAAGCTAGGCGATTGTCATTACAATATATAGAGACCCTGAACTATTTCAATCCATCCCAAGATATATCTTACTAACTCCCTTGCCAGAGGCGATAGCTCGGTGTAAAAAAAAAAGACTATCTTCCTCTTCCCCCGTCGTATGAATCCATTCTGTATGCATTGCGTTAGGCTCATGGGCTTAGTCAAGTCTTCTAAATGGAAATGAGAACTCGGATAAATCTTTAATCTCATGTTGAAGCCGACGATTGGATGGGGTCACGAAAATAAACATGTTATAGCGCTGCTTGTACTTCATTATGCATTTAAACATTTGCACGCTTTACGATGGAGGACCCTGGGCCCTGTTTCATGAAACTTGTTATCCATAACAAATGCTAGATTCGTATGACAAATTGGCTCTCAGCCAATCAAATGCCACGATTTCAGTAGCTTATAACAGTTACTGTAACTTGTCATTGATGACATGTTTTATGAAAGAGGGCCTTGGTCATGCAACTACTTTGTGAAATTAACTGAGGGGGCGTGATGGATCAGTGGTAGAGGTGTGGTTACGTAACCGGGAGGTCCCGGAGTCGAAACCAAGTGAATGCGCCCATTGCCCTTTGGTAAGGCATAAACAGGAAACTTAGCAGTCAGGTAAAACAATAATCAACCAACCACCGACTGTCTGAAATCAATTGAAAAGGGTTTATTATGTAGTAAATAAGAAGGGGTCTTTACCGATTGGGAGGTTCTGGAATCATCAAAAGGATATGAAATAAACTACAGCTGACGAGCACATGCACTGCACACAGAAATGCGTATATGGGACTATTATCGAGGCACGAATGTTTGGTCAAACACTTCAGCTATTTTTCATCACAATTCGATTATCAGAGTATTTGAAGAGCAACCGTTTCAGAAGACGGTTAAACTGTGATATCCACACACAATCACATAATCAAACTTCAGCAGTAGAACGCAATAAGAAACGTAATGCACATTGAGTAAAGGAAGAGAGTCGTATTGGCATCTCAAGTAGCTGTTGAAATAGTGTGTGTTTTCAAGACTGTGGGCTAAATAAGCATTCTCTGTGTATAAAGAGTACACACTTATGCTTGAGTATACATGCCCCTGCTCCTGCCCCTACGTATCAGATTAAACTTTTATTGCACTCACGTTTCAGTTGCTCTGATTTATCTCGAAGTAATGTTGTTGTTGTTATAGTTGTTGTTGTCTACCTGTAAAGTGTTCCTTGTCTCTATTAATTATCGTTTGTTTACATGACAGGGATTCATGGAAGACCAGATCTAACACTGAATGAAAAACCCTGCTTGTCAACATGCAAAATGAACACATGAATGAATTCTCATAAATAATGTCCTTTTGAAACGGAAAAGCCAACATAGTCTTGGTCATAACAAAAGATCCACCAAAGGTGTTTAAGAAAAAGAAATTGAGAGAATTAATTGAACATAAACAGACACCTTGCGATAGAGTTGTTTAAAAAGGGCATTGTTTATGACATGCGCTCAGAAATATATATGTTTTTGTTTTAAAGGGAAAGTCCTCTTGTGGACGACGAACCTTAATTCTTTAAGCATTAAAGGTACTATGTCCCATTTGCAGGCCAAACAAAATGAAAAAGTTAAATTCCAACTGCATTTGAAAGATAATACTAATTTAGAACTTCCCTAAAAAAGGTGGGGCTTGAAAATGTCTCCAAGTGGGAAAATAACGACTATTAGTTGTCAAATCGACTTAGTTAGGGCTATAGAGCCCAAAAGTAATATAGTCTTGATTTTCAGACAATTGTACCGAATGGTCATACGTTTTATGCTGCGCAAAGATTCAATCAGTTTAATCTTGGCCATCACAAGAAGTGGGTTATTGATGTAGACAAAATATGCTCATGTACCCTTTACAACTCTTTTCATGTATGTTATTACCAAAGAAGAAGAAAAGCCAGTCAGTCACTCAATAGTGTCTGACAGTGAAGTCTAGCAAGTAAACGGGTTTCCTTGCATAATTTGAATATGAGGACACTGCTAACGTTTAAATTTCACAGATTGGACATACATGACATATTCATAATTCCTGCAAAGTTCTACAGCATTTGAGGTTGGCTGCAAAAGGGACATAGTACCTTTAAGCTGTGAATTCTGCAGCAAGAGGTATCAGTAAATGATACCCCAATCATATTCTTTATCTCCACTTATGATCTGAATTCGCCCTTTAAACCTCGGCGCTTTTAGGCCCCACACCAAAATCGAACTTTCAAGGTCTGTTTTCATAAATCGATCAGAACAAATTTGAGCTCTAAGAGCTGTTCGTGACAGCCTTCTATTCCCAATAATGTCTGCTCAAATGTTTTCCCCTTTCTTCTTGACTTTCCTTACGACATCACAAGGTTCAACGGTGTTAGGGTTTAATATCTGGGGCACATCGCTCAGTTTTTGTCACCTTGATAATAACATACTCTGACGATAAATAATGTTAGCTGTGTGCAAATCTGTACGTATATAAACACCATTCAGTAAAGATATTAGATTGTTTAATGTATCTCTGATATTAATTTCAATTTTGAGTTAATTTCTTTTCATTTTAAATCAACGTGAGCACATAATAAAAGCATGTACAAAATAACAACAGCTATAAAATCATGATCTAAAATGTTGAGATACCCTGAAACGGTTCAAAATTGAAAGAGGAATTTGCAATTTTGTGTTACTGATCGCTTAAACAAAATCCTCTAGAAATGATTGGGTTCATTATTATGCCTATTCCGGCGCCGAAGTGGTTTATATATCAATAATCTAACTACTACTTAGCATAAAGCACAGACCAATCCAAGTGTATTCTGACTTTTCAACCTGTCTACATTATCAAGTGGGCGTTTCCTGTATCTGCAGTATGTCTATGAAACAAATGTTCAAAGCAGGGGTCGGTGCCGTGAGAAAATGCTTTTTTGATTTACCGAAGTAGAAACTGATGGTTTATAATGGACTGACATGATTGTTTTACGAAAAGCGTGATGGTGAAAACAATTTCGGGTGCAATATTAGCTCCAGTATAGTTCCTGTATACAAAATAGTGTGAAATTGTCGGCTGGAACAAAATAATAAATCTATACTTTGATGTTGTTGGTCGACACTAATTGCCATAGTCGGTCATGTTGGTTTCACACTGCTCATGATCGTTCTCTATTTGTGATGCTTTGTCACAAGTTTCATTTTTTTGTATACCACTCTTAAATAATTCTGGAGGCTGTAAGAATCGCGGTGCTTTTTATGTCGTGACGAATTGCTCTGTGTTCGTTTTAATGTAGCTTACTATCTGAATTGTTCACTATTTTACGCCAGATAGAACACACTTAACGAAATTGTATCGGTTTATTGTCAGATATCACTGATCACTATAAGCTTCATGACAGATGACACTACATTAAAAGCTTTTTATCTTCACCGCACGTTATGGACACACATCGTTGAATTAGCAGTTTTATCGTTTCATTAAGCTAATTGGGTACAGTATACAATGATGTCCTTAAAAAATCATGGCTTTACAATAGATTTTGTTGTTGTTGTTGATGTTGCGATACCGACGTCGAAAACAAACAAGGATGTAGCTATCGTTGTTCTTGTTCGTCGCGCGAAAGATCAAATTAAACTTTGTTATATAGCAGCTATTAGTATTGGTTTGGAAAATGTTTAACTTGCAAATTAAACGAACATGCTTTTTCACAGAGAAAGTTTGGGGATAATGTTATTTCAAATTAAAGTGAAATGAAATTATTCTTTTTCTTACCTCTTTCTGGCACGTAGATATTAAGATAGAGACAATCCTCGCTCATGTTCTGCAGAAAGGGCTTTTTCTCCTTCATGACGTTGCTTTTCCAAAATGGCGTATCCTCTGTTGGTTCATGAACCTTCTGGGGGCATGCTGGTCCGAATGTTGTCGCGTTCCGCGTCCCCTCCCAGCTCGGGCCGGGTGTATGAGGGGGCCTGAACCGCCGTGGCCCTACGGGTGGAGTGGCGTAGGGGACCCCAAGGTATTGGTAAACCGGTACAAGGTGCACCGGGTTTAGAACCATACGCCTTCCCTCTATGTCCCCACTTGCAACCCTGATAATAGGGGACCTTCCAACCTGGGTAAAAGCCCCCACCAAGTTGAGCCGCGGCGTCAGAGATAGGACGAGTAGCCATACAGCCTGAAATAGCCGAATTAAAATCTCGTTAGCTTCCATTTCCGAGCTCACTTCAGGCACAAGAGGATGATGATGATCTTTATTAATTCTCGGCGATGATGTCCCTCTCTCCCGCAGGTGGTTGTATGCTTTGTAGGATTTAATCGAGAAGCTCAGGCATTGTGGAGCGGTATGCAAACGACTCGATTCGGCAGCGTTGTTACACCAAATCCAGAAGCACTACTGATGAAATGCGCAGTTGTCTCTGTCAATATCTCCCACCCTTTTACGGCAACACCGATCGAAACTCGCTCCTCATTCATTAATTGAATGCACCCAGCCGGCCGACCTGGAGCTGTGCTTCGACACAAGGGAGACGAAGCAGAACAGAGGTGCATGTATTTCAAATGACACCCAAATATGCCTGCACTGCACGAAGTAAGATCACCCCAGAGCTTCCACGCATTTCACAGTTCGCGCGCCAAAAGTTCGCCACAAAATGAAAGAATACAGACGATACGATTTGCCGTGCACGCGATGAGGAGGGTTTTGATTAAACAAGAGTAACCGGCGCGCTTTAACTCGAGTGTTCCTCTCTTACCATAAGCACGCGAACCATTTTACGACGGGTAGCGCCCTTGCTTCTTCCTCCTTCCTTCCTTCCTTCTGCGGGCTGAAAATAGCATTCTATTTCTGATTCCATTCAACCGTTCGCTTGCCCGTTTGTTGCATTTTTAGGAGAATAAATTATTGTTCTACTATTCTCTATATAGGGTAAAAACAGCAACGCTAATTGTAGACCATGTATAGTAGTTTATTCGTTAGATAAGAAAAACAATTAGCTTTAGCGCTTTTAGAGCATTTCCTAGATAAAAAATATATATATGAATGAAGAAAAAGGGGTATTTATAATTTGTATATGAAAGAAACACAATAGACACGGGAAGCAAGGATGTCATTGTACAACGCTCACTGAATGGCGTTAAGGGAGAAACAGAAAGAATGATAATAGAGAAAATGAAAAGGAAGGGAGGGCTTGAAAGGAAACGTAAAAGGAAGATAATATTACCCTGCTCACATACTCAAAATAAAAAACACGACCCCCCCCCCCCCCTCTCCTATAACAATATCCTCTGCCTGTTCTAGTGTATTTATTTTAACGAAACGTTCGCTTGGTTTCGGAGGTCTACATTGTCACATTCTGCCGAATGCAATTAAAGTTACAAGAATTGATGTAATACCGAGATTGTATATAATTATGTTACCCTTTATAATTATGTAAAATGTTACTGTTGTCCTCGACTTAGTAAATAAGTGTTCTGGAAAAGTAAAATTAACAGAATCAGTTAGTTGCCTGTTTGCTTATGATGGTCTTTTTGTTTTTGTTTTGTTTTTGTTTTGCTATTGTTTTTCAGCATCCCAGGGCAATCATTGAAATCGCTCACAGTACATCTTCGAATCAGAAGACAATTATTTTCGATTAATATCTTTGGTATTACATTCCAACCTTTAACGATTTATTATTTAACTTATAATTCGTATTTAAGTCTCACATCGGGATAAGGTTTAAAGTGGGTGAAATGTACCTTTAAGATGATGACGAATGTAGTTATGATTAGTATACACTTCATGTTCCAGTAGATCTATCCTGTCTGCATGTGATTAAGTTTGAAATCAAGTCACGTAAAACATTCATGTTGAATTTAAATGACAGAGAGGCGTTGAGGGAATAGGGAAAAATTTTACGAGCCATAACAATATAAACGAGCGAATCGATAATGTTAGCATACTGAGTTATTCCCAATGCGCCCATATATTATATACATCTTTCCGAAATTTAATATTACTTTGCGCTCATGTAGTCAGCGTAAAATAGTTAGGAACTATCAGCTTTTATATGACATTGAATATTTCATCATGACCCTAAACAAAAGCAAATTCATCAGACGTATATAGTCGTCCATTATTTTCATAATACTAGAATGTATAATAATATAATATTAATTTGTATATAGCGCTTAATGTCTCTAAGCGCTTTACAACTATAATATTACCCCGGTCATTGGATTCAGTACTTGCCCGCACACAACGTGTGCACAATCTCCACTCCCTTGGGAGCATTCCAGCCAGGCGTTACATGACGCTCAAAAACTGTTTGACCAACAATGACGGTCGCATCCTACCGGGTACCCATTTAACACCTGGGTGGAGAGTAGCAAGTGCAGGTTAATACTAAACGGGGAAGAGGAAAAATAAGTAAAATTAAAAAAAACTTCATTAAATGGACAAGTTTAAAAAGAAGCTTGTGATTACAATGCTAAAAATGCATATGAGGGGACAAGCAGAAACAAAAATTAAAAAGCGAGATCACAATAAGATTTTAACCAGTGTGCAAGTATCTAAATGGAGAATTGATATTATGAAATATGGGGAACTGTTAAAACATTAGATGATTTAGATTAAAAAGACATCGATTTCCTGCTTATAATGATTACATTACAAACATGGAGGATAGAGGCAAAATTCCCTGAAAGCACGAGGATTGTGATGGTGTCACCATAACGTTATATTTGTATTATTATTAGGATTAGGATTAACCATTACCTGAATGGGCTGTCCTCTTCACAAAATGAGAGTCACTCTGCGATCTGGTTTTACCATTTAAAAAAATGATGCTCTTATAATGAGCGTGCGTTCAAAACCACCCGGTTCTTAAGGAAAGAGCTGAGCATACTGGTCATGCAATCATATTGAAAGAAACTGTCTGGAATATGTGCATCCTTTGAGTGTTTGGAATGACCAAACAAAAATATGTTGACCCAATCTTGCTGTAGATCGAATGTCTTGCACATAGAAGTGGATATGTGGGACTACACACATTTCAACCGACTTTTTTTTTCAGCATTTATTGTTCTGTTACGAATATGAAGCCATTTGGAGAGCCATCCTCTTCAATGTGCATTATTTTAAGATATTCTCCAAACTGAAAAAGAAAATAAGAAAGTTTATAAATGTTTTTAAATTTTAAACAGAGCTCAACCCACTCTTCAAGAGTACGAACAGCCTTAACGTGGTACATGTACTGTGTACCGTCATACAATAAGATCGTCATTAGTTCATGCTCAGAACATCGGGCAGCTTGGGGGCATTAAATCGACATTAATAAGTTCAATTTCTCCAGTGATTATCTCCTTAATTAGTTAGAATGGTATATTGCAATATGCAGCATACCCCCTAAGGCCAACGACATGCACTTGTTATAAGTGATCTCGAGCTGATTGTTTCCATATTAATGCGTCCTAAGTCACAAAAGGCCACGATTAGCATCTGAAGAAAGTCGTTGTAATTAGATTGAATGTCTGTGGAAATGAACGCAGTGCGTCGAGTCAAGATGTCATGTTTAAAGGGAAGGTTGAGCTCTAGTAAAGGTGGGAAATAGTATCTGTTGTGATATTTCTTGTTCTCTATATATTCATGTGAAAGAATACGAAAAGTAACCGCTGTCCAACCCTCCCCCCCCCCACACACACACAAAAAGAAGAAGATTACTCTTGATATGAACGTATTAAATATGACTAGAAATTTTTAAGTACAACACTTTGATGTCACGTTTCTAAGTTGTCCAATTTGTGCGATTCCTTTGCTTTTCATTTCTGTTGTTTTTTTTGCTGTTGGTGGTGATTGTTTGTTTTAATTGTTTTTTTCTAATCATTATTTATTTTTGTCAGCAAGATTTAGTCGATCCGAATTTACAACGTAGAGTTTTCAAAGTTAATGGCAGTTTTTTTTAATTTACCTCTACAAGATCAAAACAATCACATTTTTTCTTAGCAACTTTCTAACGATGTAGCATTGCCTTGTAATGCCCACTGCACACGGGCCGTCATTAGGGACTTTTAGATTTGCACGTCGACATAGTGGACTGTTACGTGTGATGTCCTTTTAAGGCACTGGCAGTGCCTTAAAAGGACGTCACATTGCCTCTAAAGGACGTCACACGTAGCAGTCCACCATGTCGACGTGCAAATCTAAAAGTCCCTATTAACTGACGGAGGACTGCGTCAACGACTGGCTTGCCACTTGACGCGCCATGTATGAGATCATGCAAAGGTGAATAGAAAATGAACAGAGGAATCATCGCATACCATTACTGTCGTATAGGTTTAATTACATTGATGTGTATGGCTTGATTAGCGCAGGTAATAGCGCAAACAAAATGACAAAAAAACTTAAAACGCCATTCTTTTCCATACGCTTAAAGCCCTGTGCACACGTGGCGTTATTTATCTGACGTAGGAGTGCGTCAGCGACTGGTGTGGTCGTTAACACTCCATACATGCCACATGCGGATGACATCAAACATAAGCGAATGGAAAATAGACAGAGAGCTCTAGCAATACCTTTCATAACTGGCGTATGCTATAATTTCCTTCCATAACCTCAATTAGCTCAACTATTGAAGCAAACGAGATAACGCCTCGTGTGCTACGGGCAAAAACTAAACGCGACATTGTTGTTTGTCATGTGAAAGCTAGGCCCATTCTGTACCCGTCCCATTGCTGTCTATGAGCTTTAAAGTGCCGTCGTCGTTCTCCTTTGCATTTAATGCGCCTTAAGACATGTAAGGTCATGATTATCATTGCAGGGAGACGGTTGTAATTAGATTGAATGTCATAGTATATTAGTGGCGTATTCAGCGTTGGATAAACCCAGTTTATCACCCCCCCCCCCCCCCCTCCTCCCCGATTATCTGAAAGAGGCGAAATATTTCCCAAAATCCCCCCACCCCCTCCCCCGAAGCATTACTTCGAGAATACAGCCAGCTCCTTAAAGGCCCCCGGGGATGGGGTGGGGAAGAAGGGAGAAAAAAAATTGCAGGAGGGGGGGGGGGGAGGGGGGGGGGGGGGGGGTAGAAGGAGACCGAACTCTGAATTTTCCGGGGATTTATTTCCACGCGGGAGACGAGAAAAGTGTAATGTTCTTTTATTTGTGCAAATTTCGATGTTATCCAAGATAAGCAAAGTTGTGGTCATTCTATAAAGCTGAACGCCAAAGCAGGTTTATGTACCAAGAATGTGATGGTAAATGATGGAATCTCTTCATGGATTTTTGAAAAAACATGTCCGTTTAAGGAAAATATAATCGTTTCATATCTACCCTAGATAGATGGCCCATTACCCATTGTTACGTCATTGAAAGTCAAAGTGTCGCATTCAAGCATGCAATGCACGAGTATCGTCACTGTCCCGCAATCGACGAACTACGTCAGCAATGCCCTGTGTGTGCATATCGGATCTCATGCTGTGTAAGCTTTTGCAGTGCGAGGGTTGGTTTATACACACACACTGCGATCCCAGAGTGCTTCGGCCAATACAAACACGGATTTGCTCCAGTGACAGATCGGCCAGAGAAAGGCAACTACGAACTGAAACCCATCAACATTGGAATGATAATGAAGAATGCTCTTTAAGGTAATCTATTACAGGTTTTTCCCCTGTAATATAAGCAAAATGTTAGCTGACCAACTACATTATATAGATAGATTATGAAATCTGAGCAATGATTTCTTTTTGCGATTGATTGTACATAGTGACCATTGCAATAAATCGTACGATCAATGACAAAGCTTTGAGTTACGGGGCCCATTTAATATGTTTATACAAAAATATATATATATATTGTTTTGTTTTAGTCGATGAATCTGCTAGGTAGGCCATAAAGGCTTTGCAATTTTTTTTTACAGTTATACTGAAACATAACACTTCAGATTCTCCTAAATGTTTACCTTTTTGTATGCATTTTAGCTATCAAAAATGATTGATCTAATCGGTTCATAGTTTCGTATATATAGCTGCGGGGAAAGTATCAATTTATATTATAGTTTAGATTTAACACTAAATGTCAGTTCAATATAAGGTATAGGCCTTCTCCTCCGCCTACTTTTTAATCTCTTCACTTAGCTTTTCTGCACGAACTTTCTTTCTTTCGACTTTCCTCTTCTTCTGTGCCTCTCCTCAATTTGCCTTATCTCCTCCTCTTTCTCCTCCCCTCTCATTCTTGTCGCCCCCTCCCCTCCCAGCCTCATCCCTCCTCCTCCCCTCATCCTCCTCTTACCCATCACTCATTGCTCATTCTCTTCCTCCTCCCCCTCCTCTTTCCCACCCCCTCCTCTCCTCTCCCCCTCTTTCCCTCCTTTCCCCCTCTTCCCCTCCATCTCCCTCCTCCTCCCGCCCACTGATACACTTCGTCCTCCTCTCATTTTCTCCGTTTCTCTCTTTCTCTCCCCCCCCCCCCTTTTTCCTCTCTCTCTCTCTCTCTCTCTCTCTCCTTCTCTCTAATGTTGTCGAGAGGACATCGCGATGCATCGCCTATAGGCCAGTGTGATTATAAGCACATCAATCACGGTGATATCGTGCCATTGTGACATCACAATGCGACAAGCTCATAAGCCGTGACATCAGCATACTCATCAATCACACTGTCATGAAATATACACACTAGCAGTACAAAAATAGACCTAATTGCGATGAATTTCTTTGTACACATAACACCATATACGGTTTGAAAGAAATCAACAACATTACGTTGCCTAGGCGTTTACGCTGACGTTCAAATATCCGATTATGCAAACTATATTTAATATAACAATTAAATGAACAAAATACATAGTAACTTACGCATGCTCGAAATATTAGCCTTGTCACGCGTCTAATATCTAATTATGCATACTGGCAATTTAAAGAACAAATAAACGAAATCCCAAGCAACTATAAACGTTTGACGTATTTCTAGAACTCTAGCAACAACGCAACGATAAAGTCATAAGATCGGTAGCTCTAACGATGGTATGGATGAAGAAATTAAAAAAAATAAACCTACCGTGAATTTGTAAATGCCATGCTTTAGAAAATACAAATTTAAAAAAGGAGACGATAATTGACCAGCATAGTTAAAATAACCATGTGCCCCACCAACTTTGAGCAGATTTATGTCTTCCTCGAGTAAAAGAATGTCGAATAAAATTGGGTAATTTTGTAAATCGGGCAGACTTTTACCCAAACTGGAAACTAATTGTCTCATCGAATCTTGCTAGAAATCATAAGCAGTATAAAGAATTCATACAAGTAAGAATACATTATGGAACTTAACTCGTGTCAAAAAATGAGGCATCAAAATGTGTTCCAAATATCAAAAAAATTCAAGAGCGATAGTAGCTTTCATTTGACTTTACTTTTACAATTTTACTTACTAGGAGGCGTATTAAGGATCATTCCATTTAGGAGTTGAATCCACTCTAACTAATATTGGAATCCACTCTTATGTAGTGGTTTGAATTACTCTTCTGAGAGTGGATTCCACTAATAATCCACTTCAGAATGATTTCCGATCCTCTAAATTTACATTACAGGCGCGGTTCTAGAAGAATGTTTTGAGGGGGCGCTTTGGGCGGCTTGTGGAGCTTTTGGGTTCTTGCATTCATTATCTACATGATTGTGTCTATCTTACAATAATTTCATAATTTTTGAAAATTGTGTGGGGAGGGCTAGTAGAAATTGAAGATTGAGCACCCCCCCCCCCCTCGACCCCTCAAAAACTGCTACTATTACAGTGTATGATATTCTTCCACATATGGGAATTAAAAATCTCCCAAAGTATTTATAATTTTTACCAAGACTCATTCATCTCTTTTACAAGAATCTTGATCAAAGAGTGGATGTTATGCTTGATCGCTCGCCGATCAGCTCTGCTCTGCTGTGATTTGATGCGAGGGGAAAGCTGCAGAACAATCATGCTGGCGTGTCTAATTACAAATCATGCAGGCAAAATTGACCCAGACTATTATTATTAAAAACACCCGCAAGATTGTAGCAAGGGAAGAGAGGTGGAAATAGGGAGGGATAAAACGAACAAGGCTCGGAATAAATGGAGGTAAAAATGACAAAATGTGGGATGTATTATGATAGAGATAATCAAAGCGCGATTTGAAAAAAATTGAAGGAAATATGGGACAAGAAAAAAAAGGGTAAAATATTTTGATTTGATTTGATTTGATTTTCTTCTGCATTCATGTAAGTACAGTTTTTCGATAACAATAATCATATAAAGTACAATAAGTATTTTTCTGACATTGAATCATAAATAGGCAAATACATATATATATATATATAAGTATTGTTATTTTCAAAAACGAAATGAAAACTGTCACGAATACTAAATTTCGTCTAAAATTTGAGAGCATATGGTGTGTATCATGCGATGAACTGACGATATGGATATGAATTATCAACGAAAAAGATTGACCATGGCAGACAGACTTACAGTTTTGAAGGAAAAAAAAAGGCAAGTCAATGATGGGCTAGACTAATCGATGCCGAAATGAAGTCAGAATTCAGCCCGAGATTAATTGATCCAATTTAATCAACCGGCGCGCCCACCACACATCGACAGGCCCTCAAATCTTGCTCAAACCAAACTCGTCACGGATTTCAGGGTGCAAACTTAAACCTGAAAGCAAAGAGGGGGTTGGGGGAGGGGTGGGGGGGGGGGGGTCTTTTGAACAATTTAAGTGATTATAATTTGTAGATAAAAGGCAGAGATTGTGACCTGAAATGCAACCATTGACGCAAGAGATAAACACACACCTAATAGGGTTTGAAGCACGTAGCAATAAAAGACGATGCGAGTTTGCAAATAGCATCCTGACGTGAGCGAAATTTTTCAGGAAAAGCAGACGGCGAGAGGGTATATGGTTTTTGGAAAATGGGGAGGGTGTGACAGGCAGAAATAGTGATTAATAAATGTAGAGAGCTTTGCAAAGGAGCAGCCAAAGTAAATGTAGCGACACTAAAAGGCACATATTATATTACCACCAGGGTGTTATATGTGCCAAGAAAATATCAAAACATGCATTAGGGGGTTGCCACCGCCCCCCCCCCCCCGCCCCCGGCCTATTCAGAACTACGCCATGGAAAAGGCACACAGCCGAGTAAGAATGGAAGGGTGATTATGTTTGATCCCTCAAATGTAAACTAAGCAGTCTCATTGGCATGGGGCATCGATCTTAAAGGGGGTCTCGAACCACATTTTGTCGAGAGAAAATAATGTTTCAACATGTCAAACTGGCCCTCTTCTTTTTCTTTGTAAATCATCGTTTTGATAATCCACTAAATGAAAAGAATTGTTTAAATTTTGTAAGTTGCAGACGAGATATTTGAAACAAAATGCTATGGTAATCAAAAAATGATCACCTTATTATTTATTTTGCCGACAAGCAGGGTTTTAAAAAATTGTACATTTGATTGATTTTATTTTATTTTATTTTATTCACCAATATAAGAACATATAAATAACACTATATACATGATAACATGAGAAATTAACATTGGATGGATAGCCCTGCTCAGCTGTGCCAGTGCAGCACAGCTGTTCTACCGAGGGGTCCAGTTTACAATACAAAACAAATGAGAGAAAATTATATATCACAAATTAAATTCTTAACATATTGGTACAATATAAAAACAACATCGTTTACACAGTATCATGCCCCCACCCGTCCAAGAGGACCCCCCCCCCCCCTACACCCTATTATTTATCAATATTAAAATTCTTCTATTTTAAAATGAGATAGTTTTCAACGTATGTTTATTTAATGATCTTGTGAATTCATTGTAATTTCGGGATGATTTTAAAGTAAAAGGTAAAACGTCAAATTGTGATGCCCCACGATATATATGAAAACATTCTACGACATGATTCGGTATGTGGTTTAGGTAAAGACAAATTTCCGATGGAACGTAACGAATATTGGTGATAAATAAAATGAAAGAAGTCCCTTAAGTAAGGGGCACTGAGGTAATGAAGGAATTTAAAAACCATGGAGTTTGTATGTTTTAAAACAAGAGGTCAAAGATTTGTCCACGCCCCTACATTAATTGTGAAGGAGGAAAAAAAACGAGAAAATAGTCCTATATTAAGAAGAAGAAAAAACAGACTTCAGGATTGAAAGTGGTTTTGCTCATTCGGGCAAAAAGCGTGGGATTACTTAAACCTATCGACCCCACGGTCATAACTGGCCCGTATATAGCCATCGGTGTTTGTGGCTAATGGTTCCTTACGGGTTAACGAGTTCGCCTGTTCGTCAGGGCATTGCCACAAAGAACAAAATGGTATATGCTCCTAAATGGGTATCCATGTTGCTTCGGTAAACAACATTGCCGCATTCAAATGGTTGTGTATTATTTTTATGCTCGCTCTACCATCTTTAATGAGACGGCAAATGTTTTAGATATACATAGCTCCGTTTGGTATCCTGCCCTTGCTCCGATTCGATCTGTTATTTTAACATGAGTGCTGTCTTATGATTGAGGATGTCACATTTCTTCTTCTCCTCCTCGCCTTCCTTCTTTCTTCTTCATCTCCTTCTCCTTCTTCGTTTCCTTCTCTTATTATTTTCCTCCTTCTCCATTTCTTCTCCTTCTTCTTCTTTTTTTCCCCTAACTTTTCTTATTTCTCCTCGATTTTTCTAACATTCTTTTTTATTCTCTTCTCCTTTTTTTCTTTCAATTTTTCATCTCTAAAGATTCTCGTCCTCTTTGTCGTATTTTAATTCATATTTTACCTTTCTAGGTTTTTTCTCTTCTGGCGTTTCTTTTATGTTCCCTTCTTCTTAGATTCGATCTGTTTAATACATTCCTTTTTGTTTGTTTCCTTTTTTTTCTTTTGCAATAAAGTGTGCAAGGTATATACATCTATCAATGAGGGGAAACTGATATTGTTATGTATTTGAAATGCCAACAGATTCAGAAATGTATCTCCAAATTTAGACAAATTTCTTGAGCCAGTCGAAATTAGTGTATGGACATGATATTTTTTTTTTGTTTTGTAATATTGTTTTATTGTATTCATTCAATACAAAATATATAACAAACAAACATACAGCTTCATTGATTTACATATATCAAAATATAAAGAAAATTGTACATCTCTCAAAAATACTTAAGATATTAATACACAGTACATAATATTTACATTGAATTATATTGAACGAATATTATAAATCAAAGAGTTACCTACAAACAGACAGACACACCACACACGCTCACATACTCAGACACACATACAAACTGACATATCCCCCTCCCCCCTTCATTCCAAATCTCAACAAATCCCCCCTCCCTTCCCGAGCATTCACATCTACATATTTGTTGGAAATCCTGTCTCTTCCTTTTCCTTAAGACCAAATTATATATTTTAAAAAAATATATAAAAAAAAAAAAAAAAAAAAAATGTCTGAGTCCGAGAAAGAAGTATTTGCCTCGCCGTCCTTAACTATGGAAGTTGTCCCATTTTTTGAAGTGAAGTGTTAAAGTGCCTCTCTCCCCCGCTAATTCCTTTTCTTCTTGCCTATTTTCTATAATTCTTTTTTTAATTTCTTGAGGAATTGGGGGTCTATTTTTAGTTGAACTATATTTAAAAATCATATGTTTTATTAAAAGAATAATGTGATTTAACAGTTGTTCTTCTCCCGCATTAGATCTTGTTATCCCGATATGAATTGCTTGCCAATGTAGATTTTTTAACGCTGATAAATCAAAAAGGTCTCCGCAGTCCTTCCAAATATTTGCTACCTTTTCACAGGTAAAAAACAGATGCTCATAGGTTTCTTCGTGTTTATTGCAAAAGGAGCAAAGATTGCTCACTGCATGTTTGAAAGTGTATAGATGCTTATTTGTATAAATTAAATTATATAACATTTTATATTGAAATTCCCTCAGCTTTCTGTCTAGAGTGGATTTTCGGGGTCTTAAGAAAATTGTTCTCGTGTCATTTTCGACCATATTGTATGTACGTTCTAAGTTGCATGTAGCATAAGATTTGTCCGTTCTCATTTTTAACAATTTACTATAGATATATTTTGATGTTATGCGTTGCAAAGAGTGAGGGTTTCCGTTAATAATGAATTCTAAACTTAATTCAGTATCCTCACATGGATGTTCATATATATTCAAAAGAGTTTTCCATGAGAATGGAATGCCTTCATATAACTGTTTTATTATATTTATTTCTATGTTGTTTAAACCCATTTTCTTAAATTCTGTGATAGATTTCAATTCACCTTTCTTATCAACAATATGATGTATTTTAAAAACATTTTTCAGAAATAAGTCTTCATGGAAATATATTTGCCCCTGAATGCGGATACATCTATTATTGTAAATAATTTGATTTCTTTTTGAAATTTCGTTCTTAAGCAAAAAGGCTTTTGTCCCCAGCCAAGCCTCCAGCATGCTACGGTAAAAATCTGGTAATGACAGTGCAAGTAAATCTGGCGATACATTACTGAAAAAAATCAATAGGCCGCCATATTTTCTAGTCAGGTATTTAAAATAACGTTTCCAAATCATATTTGAATCTCCTGTTATAAGTCTTTTCATCCACATGACTCTTTGTGTTCGAATAAATAATTGAAAATCTGTCAATTTAAGACCTCCCTTATCGTAATCTAAAAACATAGTACTCCGTTTGATTTTATCTTTTCCATTCCATAAAAAATCAAATATTAATACTTCAATTTCACGGAATGCCCACGGCGGTACAGGTGTGAGTGATGATACATATACTAATTTTGATAGAACAAAAGTCTTAATTAGTTGAATTTTCCTCATCAAAGTCAAATCTCTTTGTTTCCACCACATAAGCAGCTTTTTAATTTTACTTAAGATTTCTTTGTAATTGATTTTTTCCTGGCTTTCCACGTCTAACGTAAACTGTATCCCTAATATCTTTACAATGTTTACTATCTTACCAAATGGAACTATTACATCTTTATCCGCGTTAGGACCCAACAATAATACAAAGGTTTTGTCTCTATTCATCTTCAATCCAGACATATCTGCAAAACTAGTAAACAATGAGTTTAGTCTATTAAAAGATTCAATATCTTGAACAAACAACGACATGTCATCTGCATAAAGAATTTGTTTAACGTGAATATTATCAATTCATATTATCAAAGGGATATGATAACTTTAATTCGATTTCTACAAAATGTAGTTTGACTCAAGAAGTCTCAACTGAACGAACACTTAATTTCCAGTCATCGTTTTAAAAAAGGTTGAATAAGTAAACATGTTTTTTTTAAAGAAACCACGTGAAAAAGAAATAATAGTACAGTGAAATCTGTCTATAAAGCCACCCGAGGAGACAATATAAGTGTTCTTTATAGGCAGGTGGTCTTTAAGTACAGGTTCCATTAGTACATATTTCAATGAGAACAGTGGTCTTTATATATAATATATAGCCAGGTGGTCTTGATGTACATCAGGTTCCTTTAGACTAGTATATTTCGATGAGAAACCATTTTCAAGGGAAACAAAAGAATGTGGTCTTTGTAGACAGGTGGTCACTAAAGCAGGGTTGACTGTATAATGCCAACTTCGTATGTCAAATCACTTGTTTGATAGATTATTCTGACTTGAATAAAGAGAAAAATTGCCTTCATGAATTCTCTGAAAGCAGATGGCCTGTGACCACGGTCAAGGAAATGATGGTAGAGAGGCGGAACCATGTCTTTCCAGTCTGTACAGTCGAGCATCTGTGTTATTGATACCATTTTAAGCTTTTATTAAAACCGAATATAATTTTAGACAGTAAAAATGCTAGATATTTTTTCTTCAGCTAAATTGTTCATGCCTCATCAATATTTTTTTCTATATTGATACAATATGGGATTTATGGAGAGTTCTGGGGCAAACATGGTCTTTTGCCGATTGCAAATAGTTTCTCATGTTTGAATCATTCTTCTGTACTTCCTTCATTGTTTGATTAAAGAGGCCGCGGTCAAAGAAATAATGGTATGAAAGCATAACCATGTCTTTCCATGCAGTCTGTACGGTCGAGCATCTGTGTTATTGATACCATTTAACCTGTTAATAAAAACCGATCATTATTTTAGAAAGTACAAATGCGATTACAAAGAGTCTTTATCTATAATTCTCCCCGCCACATCGAATTTTTATTTTGTATTGATACAATATGGGATTTATGGAGTGATTTGGGGCGAACATTGTTTCTTACCGATTCCAAGTATAGTTCCAAGTACAATCTCAAAGTAGAATGATGTTTGAATCATTCTTCTCTTATTTCTGCCTCCCCACTTTCCTTGTTTGATTCTAGAGGCTTAACTGTACAATAATAGTGCAATTCTGATCTTCCTCATATTCTTTTCCATCGTTTCCCATCAAAATAGTGGCGTTTTCCTTTGTTTCTTCACTCCACCATTTGTAATCATCGTCCTCGATATCCATTACATTATCTACATCTCTCTTCTGTAAGGTAAGATGGGTGGTCTATTTTCTCTCCAATCATCATCATTCCTCTACTCACTAGGAGGAGAGGCGGTTCCAGGATTCTTTGACCGTTAGGGAGGGGGAGGGGGCTAGAAAGAAATCATAATTTTTCGACAAGCTTTCAACTTTGCCACGATGGGGCACAGATGACGCTCTTCTTCTTCTTCTTCTTCTTCTTCTTCTTCTTCTTCTTCTTCTTCTTCTTCTTCTCCTTCTCCTTCTCCTTCTCCTTCTCCTTCTCCTTCTCCTTCTCCTTCTCCTTCTTCTTCCTCTTCTTTTTCTTCTTCTCGAGTCACTTCACAAGCCCCATCCAGTGTGATTTGACCTTGGCATTGGACCCTCCCAGGTGTCCCAGGGCTCCGGTTGGATGGGGCAAACCAAAAAGGTATTTCGGGGTCTCTTCCGCTCACCCATAATTTCTCAATCCTTCGTATAGCCCCATTTTATGCGCGAGGACTTTCCATCGTTTTGTTGAGGATGGGCAGATATTTATGGGAGGGGTCATGTGCCTCATGGTAGTAGGCACAAGTGCGTCGAAAGCATAGGTAAATTTTGGTCAGGAGGGGGGTATGTACTCCCTGTGTTCACCTCCTGGACTCGCCGCTAAATATGGATCATGTCCAAAGCATGAGGGATAGCGTAGGCCCCTAAACCAGGCAATTAGGGAAAACACTCGCATTGAGTTGGATTTCACAATCAACCACGTTTACACGAGCATATTATTAATCAATCCCGTTCACACTTCCATATAATGTCACAGTCATTCACGTTCACCCTCGTTTATGATTTTAAAACTTAACTAACTAACCATCACACCCGCGTTCACACTTCGAATCTCCGTGGCAGGACGCTGAATATCGGAAAGAGACAAAACCATAGGGGAAAAGAAGAGGAAGAAGAGGGAAAGGTAGAAAGGAGCAAGGGGGAAGTTGAGGAGGTCTGGGGAGAAGGAGGAAGAGGAAGAGGAAGAGAGATGGGGAGGTGGAGGGGGGAGGAGGGAGGGACGGACGAACGGACGGAGAGGGGGAACAAAGTGGATGGGGGGGGGGGGGAACGGAGAGGAAGGGGTGGGAATGACGAAAGTGGGGAAGGAGGATTAAGAGAAGAAAAGGATGAGAAGGGGAGGGGAAAAAGGAAGTGAAAATATGAAATGAGACGGGGAAAGGGAAAGGAAGGGAAGAGAAGTGGGATTTTTTTTTGAAGAGGTGAAAGAGCAAGGCAGTAACAACAACAACAAATGAAAAAGCTGTGGATCAATGACGTTTTGCCACGTGTTGTATATATGAATGTACTTACAAGAATAAAACGAGAACAATTGAAGAAATAAACGGGGAACTTTCACACTTGGAAAATAATGACCCGTGCTTATTGCCCTAACTTGAACATGTATTGCCTGAAAGTTTGTTGTGATAGCTGATAGCTCTCACTATTCTGTCAGGGTGAACCGTGAAAGACGCATTAATATCAGGCAACCAGAAATAGGATAGCATCAAATTATTCTTTGGCTGTTGATGTAGGCCTATATCATATTCAAAATTCTTTTCTTGTAACATGGCATTTGTGAATTATTTTTTTCTAACATTTGATAATCCTCATGTTTCATATAATATTGTTTAATGAACATAATGAACGTTTTGTTCATTTCAGCTTTATTTCATATCAACATTCACTGCGCGTTCGCTCTCTCTGATACTCAGATTCAGATTAAACATGTCATTTGGTTCCATCTATTTATCAGTGTTTTGTATGAAATGAATACAAAATGAAATTTACACTTACGTACAAAGAGTAGAGAGGCAAAATTCTCTGAAAGCTCTCTCTCTTTCTCTCTCCCTATCTATCTTCCTCAATATATACTTCTCCATCACTTGTTATCTTTGTTATGACTATGAATACAACTCCTTAAATGTTCATACTTTCTTTCATTTATTTTCCTTGTCTCCTTTCTGCGCCACAGCTTCACTATCGATCCAAATGAGGATTTACGTCCTTTTTGCCGCTACTGTGGCGTCCGTCCTCATACGTGGCGCTTACATGAGTACCAGGGACACCTGTCTCTCTAGGGGCCAGAAGGTCTTTGCTCCGTTAAGCATGTTATAAGTTAAGTCTCATCCAGAGACGATTTTCTATTATGTGTGTCTGCTGGCAGTACTCATTGATTGCTTTCTCTCCGTCTCTCTTCCGCCCCCTCTCACTGTGTATGTCTCTCTCTCTCTCTCTCTCTCTCTCTCTCTCTCTATCTCTCTCTCTCTGTCTCTCTCTCTCTCTATGTATGTTTCTCTCTCTATCTCTCTCTCTCTCTCTCTCTCTCCCTCTCTAACCCTCTCTAACATAATTGCGACCCCAATCCTAATCCCTCATCTTTTTATTAACAAAATAATTAAACAAAATAATAATAATACAAAAACCGGAACAAAATTGTTTCCAGAGAATGACTTTGTCAGATACCAGAGAGTGTTATAGGCCCTTTCTGTTGCAAAATCGGTCTCTCTGTCCCTCTGCCACCACCACCCCCCCCCCCCCCCCTTTGTATACCCCTCTCTCTCTCCCCCTATACTCCTCCCCCTTCACCCTTCCCCTTTCCCTACCCCGTTCCCCCTTTCCCTTTCCTTCCCCCTTCCCCCTTCCCCCTTCCCCCTTCCCCCTTCCCCCTTCCCCCTTCCCCATTCCCCCTTCCCCCTTCCCCCTCCCCCCTTCCCCCTTCCCCTTCCCCCCTTCACCCTTCCCCTTTCCCCTTCCCCCTTTCACTCTATAAACCAAAGAATTAAAGATCGAGCGAGGAGGGATAACATTTTTAAATGGTAGATTTACACTTTTATCATTCTGGATCCACCATACTAACAGTCGTTTCCAGCGTGTTAAAAGGGTTGTTCTGACATTTTAAAAATTGAACCCCTCCTCTGCCGTGTTTAAAGCTGAATGAACGTTTTTAATTGTAGAGGTTTCATGTTCCTCTCTCCCCCTCTCTCTCTCTTTCTCTCTTTCTCCCTCTCTCCTTCTCTCTCTCTCTATCTCTCTCTCTCTCTTTCTATTTATATCCATGATTGTATGCCAATCTGTGTCTGCCTCTCGGCCTTCTGGTCTTACGGGTGGAGCCACTATAGCCACCGAGCTCTCGGAAAAGCTGAATAATTGACCGCTGACAAGTATGATGTGGAACGGTGCCCTTTTGATGGATATGGTCTTCTAAATATCCTGAATGATTTTCTAAATATCCTGAATGATTTTCTAAATATCCTGATCGTTTCTACAGAGATTTGGTCACTCATTTGTTTCAATAATTTCATTTTCTTCCCGATTTCCGCTGTACTTAAAATCAATTAGGGTGTCAACCACCTTTGGGTTATGTCTCTATTCCATCTGTCTGTTTGTCTCTTTCGTTCTCTCTCTCTCTCTCTCTCTCTCTCTCTCTCTCTCTCTCTCTCTCTCTCTCTATCTCTCTCTCTAGCTATATTATATATATATATATATATGACATTATGCGCGTGATCTGTTTATTGTTTTATTTTGTTTGTTTGTTTTAATCTTAATTTTTCCTCAGCTGACTTTGTGCCGGGTGGTCTTTCCGTTCTAGTCCCCAAACTTTCTTGCTTATACCGATTTAGCTTTAGTCAAATACCACAAAATGCCATAATTCGACAGTAGCATGAGTATGAAGACACATATTGATACCTAACATAGGCCTAAACTTAACAAGAGTTTTAGGAAGAAAAAATACATGTCACAACATAGTCATACCAGTTAGCAGAATACCTAGGAATGTTTTGATTAAGTTTCCAGCAGCTTATATCGCTAACAGAGATGTTCTGAAATCATTTTACTTTTCTATTATGTCCATGACTTTTCAGAGGTTCATTGCAGATGGATTTCACAAGAATCTGTTAGTCATCCATTTTGATATGATTTTCTTCGTAATAAGCCCGGATGTACCATATGGTTGCACGCTCTTCGACCATCTGTTAAAGATACTATGTCCCTTTTGCAGCCAACCTCAAATTCTGTAGAACTTTGCAGGAATTAGGAATATGTCATGTATGTCCTATCTGTGAAATTTAAACGTTAGCAGTGTCCTAATATTCAAATTATGCAAGGAAACCCGTTTACTTGCTAGACTTCACTGTCAGACATGCACTATTGTCAGTATTGAGTGAGTGACTGGCGTTTTTTTTCTTTGGTAATAACATACATAACATGAGCTGTAAAGGATTTGTCTACATCAATAACCTACTTCTTGTAATGGCCAAAATTAAACTGATTGAATATTTGCGAAGCATAAAACGTACGACCATGCGGTGCAATGGTCTGAAAAACAAGACTATTACTTATTGGCTCTATAGCTCCTAAGTCGATTTGGCAACTAATAGTCATTATTTTCCAACTTAAAGACATTTTCAAGCCCCCCTTTTTTAAGGGGAGTTCTAAATTAGTATTATCTTTCAAATGCCATTGGAATTTAACCTTTACATTTTTTGGGCCTGCAAATGGGACATAGTACCTTTAAACAATGGCAAATTTGCTGACATTTTTCGTTGTTTCGTGGCTAAAAAATTTGCGCCTTTTCTTCCAACAATTTTGGACATGTGGTAATGAATTTTTCAACAGACGACTTTGTTTTAATCATTGACTCTTTATTGTTTTAGATCAGTTCTTTGTTCGAAAATGTATCATAAAAAGGACATTGTAAATATGGACGAAAATGTATTTCGGTGAATCAAGCAAATCAATCTATAAGAATGATGAGGAGAGTCTCGTAAAAGAACTCATTTCCATTTAGTGATCCACAGACCTGCATTACCTGATGGTTGCTTTTCCTTTGTTATTGTACTTCGTGTTTTGTTTTTGTATTCTCTGTTATTTTTATTGAACCCTTGTTCATGGAAATGAAATGAAAGAAAATAAAAACGATTATTTTGTTTTATTGTTAACAAAGTTACACTCTGATTGATCACTCAGATTAGCGTTAATAATAATCAGCTCATGGAATTCAGTGCAAATGTCGGACAAAACTTTAAAAAAGTGTTGTAAATGTTTTTAGTTTTTAATGGAGTATGGGTGAACTCTGAATTACCTTCACAAGCTAATTTAATATTCTCTCTCTCTCTCTCTCTCTCTCTCTCTCTCTTTCTCTTTCTCTCTCTCTCTCTCTCTCTATATATATATAATATATCCCTTCTTCTTCTCTCTCTCTCTCTCTTTCTATTTCTCTTTCTCTTTTTCTCCCTCCCTCTCTCTTTCTTTTTCTCCCTCTCCCTCTCCATCTCTCCTCTTCCTCCCCTCTCTCTTTCCTCTCTCTCTTTTCCCCTCTCCTTTCTCCCCCTCTCTCTCTCTCTCTCTCTCTCTCTCTCTCTCTCTCTATCTATCTCTAGCCCCTTCTTCATCATAGTTTCACTACATATTGGACATGATATTAGTCACTCTACTCCATTCACAAAACACTATCTAACGATGACACATCTCAACAATATTACATAATCACAAAAATGCTTTTTGCGTTTCGACTTCTGAGATAAGCCAATTTTGTCCAATCAATTATTGATCGTCGTGGGCGGGGGGCTTTAAAACCCATTTCCAAAGTTAAGCAATTTTTGTGTTTACACATGGACTATAATTAATGATTGGTAGAAATCGATAGCATTTAACATTTAGAATGGTAATGCTAATTACTTTGTTTACATAAAAATTCCAGCGG
Source organism: Strongylocentrotus droebachiensis (assembly GCA_035222895.1). Lineage (NCBI taxonomy): Eukaryota > Metazoa > Echinodermata > Echinoidea > Camarodonta > Strongylocentrotidae > Strongylocentrotus > Strongylocentrotus droebachiensis. The sequence goes on from JAVYIG010001370.1 coordinate 117,974, forward strand.
GCAAATATCAGCGAATTAATATAACTATAGGAAATATTGCCTTCAATGGTTGTTTGTGTTGTTTATTTATTTTCTTTCTCTGAAGTTTTATTTAAACTCTCTCCCCCCCCCCTTCCATCTCTATATTAATTTGTCTATCACTTTCTATTTCCGCCTCCCTCTCTCTCTCTGTCTCTTTTCTTTGTCTCACATCCTCTCTCTGGGAGAGGAAATGGGAGAGAGGGAGATGGAGAGAGAGAGAGGGGGGAGAGAAGGAGAGCGAGGAGTGGGAGATGGGGGTCATTGCATAGGAAGAAATTTTCCCAAATTATAGGCATAATATCACATGAACAAAACAGCAACATTCTTCACTTTTTAAAATTGTTCTACTACATAGTCGAATCCCATATAGGACTTCTAATTATTTCTGCAGGTTGTCATGGTTTTGATTGGTAACAAAATCGGATACTCTGGGGGGGGGGGGACGGGGTTCCTGAAGGGCTACGTCTTCCGAGGATGTAAATTATTTATGGAAGATGAAAGAAGTATGAAGCAAAAGCTCGAATTTTTATATATTTTTAATCCTGCATTTACGTTACCAAATGTCACTCATGTTTGAAATAGACATAAATTATATGTGCTATCGTCCTCATCTACCCCGATTCCCCGAAGCAATAGATTATCTCATAGAATCCCTTACATGTATCACTAAGTTATTTGTGCATTTACTTGGGATAATTCTCCAAAAGATTGTTGTTGTTGTTGCTGTTGTTGAGGGAGAAACAGCAAAGAAAACATGACTCCACTCTAAACATCGTAATTCAGAATTTCGATATTGGTTATCGAGTCCAGTGGTTTCGACGTTCACAGTCAGAGACGCGATGCTGTCAGATGGCGCTATTTTATTATTAGCCAAAACCAACACTGTCTTATCCCACAACAACTAAAACTTTATGAAATCAAGTTTTGATGATTGCCTTTTAATGGTGCCTTGCAGGTTTATTTTAAGTGGGTAATTAATTCCTTACCAACTGATGATAATTAAGGCATTTTTATTTGATTCAAGACTAGCTTATACAAAGTACATGAGGACAGAGGCGGCGGACCCGGGGGGCAGGGGGGGCACAGTGCCCCCTCCACTTTTACAAGTACCCCAAAAGTGCCCCTTTTCCCATAGGAAAAGTGCCCCTTTATCTTTGTAAGAAGCGCCCCTTTTTACATCAAAATGCCCCTATTACTTTGATATGTGCCCCTATTAATTTTTAAAAGTGCCCCCTCCCCTTTCCACCTCTGATATGTGCCCCTTTTATTTTGATATGTACCTCTTTTCCCTGACAAGTTCCTAGTTTCCTTTGCAATAAGTGTCTATTTTCCATTCTCATAAGTGCCCTTTTAAATCTCTAGTAAGTGCCCCTTTTCGGGTACGAGAAGCGCCCCTTTTCACTTTTGTTAAGCGCCTCCCTCACCTCTGATAATTGCCCTATTCAAATCCTAGAGGTGCCTCTTGTACTTTGACAATTGCCCCCTTTCCTTTGTAAGAAGTGCCCCTTTCCCTTTTAATAACTCTTTTTAACTCGGATAAGCGCACCTTATATTTTCACATGTGCCCCCTTTCCTTTCTAATTAGTGCCCCTTTTCCTTATGATAAGTGCCCCCATTTAACAAAAAGCCCTTCGCCTTTTCATAAATGCCCCTTTTCACCTATGAAAATAGTCCTTTTTCATTCTCCTACTAGTGCCCCTTTTCATGTCTGGTAAATGACCCTATTCAATTCTGAGAGATACTCCTTTTATTTTGACAAGTGCCCCTTTTCCTCCTCATAAGTGCTCTTTTAATCTCTAATAACACCCCCTTTTATTTTGACACGTGCCCCTTTTCCTTCCTAATAAATGCTCTTTTTCCTTCATACATGTAATATCCGCTTTTCATAAAAGCCCCCTTTCACCTCCAATAAATGCCCCTATCAAAATCTGATCGGTGCTCCTTTTCTTTCAACAAATGCACATTTCCCTATATTATTAGTGCCCCTTTTTCATTCTCATAAGTGCCTCTTTCATATATGGTGTGTGCCCCTTTTCACCTCTGATAATTAACCCTTTTAACAATGATACATGCCCCTTTTCCTTTCTTATGAGGAACCTATTCCTTTTTCATAAATGCCCCTATCATAATCTGATGGTTGCCTCTTTTCCGTCGACAAATGCCCAATTTCCATTCTCATAAGTGCCTTTTTCATCCCTGGTGAGTGCCCCATTTTCACCTCTGATAATAACCCTTTGTACTTTGCACGTGCTCCTTTTATTTTCTAATAAGTGTCTAATCCCTTCAATAAGTGTCCCCGTTTCCTTTCATCATTAAACGTGCCCCTAATATCAAGCGACTAAGAGCATTGTCTCCCAAAGCTCGCTCGCTACGCTCGCTCACATTTATAGATGTTATAATTATCAAAGGTCTTTTCAGTTTGCTGTTATGAGAATGTGCTTATTTATAACCCGATGAGGATTGGTTTTTTCCTCTTTATAAGATGTAGCTTTCACACTGCGACCTCACAATTCTTATATTTTTCCTCGCTCGCTTTGCTTGCTCGTGTCATGATAATGAATATGTATCAGATTATGCAAATGTGACACCTGTGACCTCAGGAGGTCAGATCGCATGTGCGCAATGTATATGCGATACGCGAGACTTGATACCCAGTGCGGGGAATAAACACCAGACTATGGTTATGGAATTCAACTACTTTGTTAGTTTGTTTGCACTTAATATGTGACATTGGCGACGAGGATTAATGTTTCTTGGATGTTGAATCTGTGGCTACGAGCTGGAAAAGTTTCAACATGGCATTCGCTGGAGCGGAATTGTTAGCGCTTCGAGGAGTTCCACACTTCGATCCGACGGGTGGTGCAAGTATTGTCAGCGGCAAGTGGAAAGCTTGGCTTGAAGAGTTCGAAGCCTACGCCGATAGTCGTGGCCTGTTTCTGGACGGATGTACGCCGGCCCAGGAGGCGCAACGGAGGGCACTGCTACTGTATACTGCGGGACCCGTGGTACGGGAGACTTTCAAAACACTTCCAAACAAAGGGGAGAGGAATGAGTATCAAAAAGCCACAGATGCCCTAAATGCTCATTATGTTGTGAAACCTAATGCTACGTTTCAAAGACATTTGTTCAGGAAAACCAAGCAGGAAGATGGTGAAACGGTTGCCCAATTTGTTACCAAATTACGACAGGTTGCTATCGGATGCAATTTCGTAGCTGGGGATGTAGAAAACCAAATTCTTGACCAAGTAGTCCAGTACTGCAGAGCTGATAAACTTCGCAGGAGAATGCTGGAGAAAGGAGGTGAGCTCAAGTTAAATGATGCATTGTCAATGGCTGCTGCTCTAGAAGCTGTTGAAGGTCAATTTAACTCCATGTCATTGAGAGAGAGAGAAAGGCCTAGAGCTGGTGGGCAAGTTCAAGTGAATCAAGTTTCATATGAGAATGACAGAAAAAAGAATTTGGAATGCTACAGATGTGGGAACAAAGGACATTTCGGGAAGGACGCATCATGTCCAGCCAAAGGAAAGATCTGTCGGAAATGTGGAGGCCAAAACCACTTTGCGACGATGTGCAAAAGTAAGGCCAAGAGCACAAGTGAGGCGAGAGGAAAATTCAGAGATGGGAAGTCCAGAGATGGAAAGAAGTATAAGAATAGAGTTCGCCAAGTGGAAGGTGAACCCGGAAATGATAGTGATGATGACAACAGCCGTGGGCGTGATCAGAGGTACTATCAATTTGCAGTGAATGATGGTGATCACGAGAAAGTCCCGATAATCATTGGAGGTGTAACAGTCCCAGTGATAGTAGATTCGGGAAGTGATTGCAATGTAATAGATCAGATATTGTGGGAGAAACTGAAGAAGGACAAAATCATCTGCAAATCTACTAAGAGTACCAAGAGGCTGTATCCATACACATCACAGATACCATTGACGACCGTTGGATGTTTTACAGCCACAGTAGAAGTGGGCAAGATGAAGTCCACTGCAGAGTTTGTTGTCATCAAGGAAAAGGGAGAACCTTTACTAAGCAAGCGGACATCTAGAGAGCTGGGAGTGCTCCATGTGGGAGTTGTTAATGCTGTACAGAGTTATGCAGACCTAAAGCATGAATTTGAAGCAGTCTTCAAAGGAGTAGGGAAGTTGAAGGGCCGACAAGTGCGGTTAGCAGTGGATGAAACGGTGAAGCCAGTGGCCCAACCTGTGCGAAGGACCCCGTTTGGACTGAGAAAGAAGGTCGAGATGAAGATCGCGGAATTGATCGATCTTGACATCATTGAGCCAGTTGAACGCTCCACGCCATGGGTAAGCCCAGTTGTCATTGTTCCCAAGCGAAATGACGAAATTAGACTTTGTATCGATATGCGGAGAGTGAACGAAGCAATCGTAAGAGAACGTCACCCCATTCCCACTATTGAAGAAGTCCTACAGGAGTTGTCGATTAGCAAGGTCTTTTCAAAAATAGACCTGAAGTGGGGGTACCACCAACTGGAGTTACATCCGGAGTCGAGAGAGGTGACAACCTTTGTCACTCATTGTGGGTTGTTCCGCTATAAGAGACTGTTGTTCGGAATCAATGCTGCTCCAGAGATTTATCAATATGAGATACACAGGGTGATAGCTGGTATAGAAGGAGCTGCAAACATATCAGATGATATCATTGTGCATGCATCGACCCAGAAAGAGCATGACAAGAGGTTGAAGCAGGTGCTTGGCAGACTGCGGGACGCAGGACTTACTGCAAATGCAGAAAAGTGTAAGTTTGGTGTCTCTGAGTTGGACTTCATGGGGCACAGACTGACTAGCGAGGGACTCAACCCAGGATTGGCCAAGGTGAAAGCAATCGCAGAGGCCCGTGAACCCCAGAATGCAACTGAGATGAGAAGTTTCTTGGGGCTAGTCAACTACTGCGCCAAGTTCATTCCGAACTTTGCTACATTGGCAGATCCACTGAGAAAGCTGACCAGAAAGGACACGCCATTTCAATTTGGTCATGAACAACGACAAGCGTTTAAGGCGCTGAAGGAAAGCTTAATGAGTGCAGAGACCCTGGGCTACTATGATCTAAATGCACCGACAAAGGTCATAGCGGATGCCAGTCCAGTTGGCTTAGGAGCAGTGCTGGTGCAGGTGCATGCTGATGGCCCGAGGATAGTAGCGTATGCCAGCCGCTCGTTAAGTAACGTTGAAAGGAGATATTCTCAGACGGAGAAAGAAGCCCTTGGACTTGTGTGGGCTTGTGAGAGATTCCATGCGTACCTGTATGGAATAGAGTTTGATCTAGTCACTGATCACAAACCGCTTGAAGTCATTTATTCACCGAGATCTAAGCCATGTGCGAGAATAGAGCGGTGGGTTCTGAGGCTTCAACAGTACAAGTACAGGGTAGTCCACATCGCAGGAAAGTCCAACATAGCAGATCCATTGTCAAGATTGCTGAAGGATGATCAACCGAGAGAAAATTCTGTGTTGGAAACAGAAGCAGAGAGCTTTGTGCGTTTTGTGGCAGTCCAGTCAACGCCAGGTGCGGTGACAACGAAGGAAGTCGAAAGAGAATCTGAACATGATCCTGAACTCGAAGTTATCAGAGAGTGTATTCACAGTGGACAATGGAATGATTGTCCATACAAAGCATACATTCCCATCAAAGATGAACTCTGTATAATTGGTCAGTGTGTGCTGAGAGGTAGCAGATTGGTGATTCCACAGGCACAGAGGCCAAAGATGGTGTCATTAGCTCACGAAGGACACCTGGGCATTGTTGGCACCAAACAGAATTTGAGAACCAAGGTATGGTGGCCAGGATGTGAGAAAGATGCAGAGAAATTCGTCAAGACTTGTCATGGTTGCCAAATCACAAGCAGGGGTAATCCACCAGAACCAATTCGAAGTACTATGTTGCCGACAGGACCGTGGGTGGATGTAGCTGTTGATTTCCTAGGACCACTTCCGACAGGAGAATCTATACTTGTGGTAGTTGATTATTATAGCAGATACTACGAGTATGCAATCATGAAATCAACCACTGCAGAGAAGACAGTCAAAGCCCTGGCTGAAATCTTTGGCAGACATGGGTTACCTGTGACGTTATACTCAGACAATGGACCCCAGTTCATCGCAGAAGTTTTCGCAGAGTACATGAACATTACAGGAATTCACCACCATCGGGTGACTCCTAAATGGCCGCAAGCCAACGGCGAGGTCGAAAGACAGAACCAGAGTATAGTGAAAAGGCTTAGAATTGCACAGGCAGAAGGCAAAGATTGGAAAGAGGCCTTATTGACTTACGTCGCAGTCTACCGGGCTAGTAATCATTCGACAACGGGGAAAAGCCCGGCAGAAGTGTTGTTCGGGAGAAAGATCCGAACTAAACTACCACAAATCCAGGACATTAGTGAGGATCAGGAACTGAGAGACAGAGACCTCCAAATGAAAAGTGGTGCAAAACACTATGCAGATCTGAAGAGGGGAGCTGTACATTCTGACATAGTGCCAGGAGATAAGGTGATAGTAAGACGTGATGAAAGGAGGAAACTAGACACGCCATACTTTAACCAGCCATACACAGTGACAGCAAGAACAGGAAGTATGGTAACTGTTCAGTCTCCTGAAGGAGTCCTGTACAAAAGGAATGTATCAAGTGTAAAAAGATACATGTCCCGAGACACTCATAACGAAGCTGCCAATCCAGAGAGGACAGACGGCAATCCTGAGGCGGTGACCGGTGTTCCTGAAGGGTCGGACGGCAATCCTGAGGCGGTGACCAGAGGTCCAGACTTAGAGGCAGCAAGCAACACATCAGGCGGTGACCAGACACATCAAGATGGTGACACGCAGGCAGAGACAACAAACACCAACGTTCCTATGGCAGCTAGTAGACCACAACGCCAGAGAAGATTCCCTAAGCGATATGATGATTTTGTGTGATTCCAGATCAATATGGTGGGGATGAGCTCTTTGTAAAATAGCGTCAGTGATATCTGAAACTACATGTGCCAAGGAGAAATGTTTGGAAATCATTGGTTGATGCCAAGTTGTGATTTAAAGGGTGTACGCCTTGCGCTGCCCATATTTGTGAAATCGACATGTTGGAGAAATCACCATGGGAACCAAGCGTACGAGGAAGTTGTGTTATGTGCTAAAATAATAAGTTCTGATATATATGTTTCAATATTACACATACATTAATCAATGTAAAAGGGTGTACGCCGAACGCTGCCCTTATTGTATGTGATAGGTGTTGCGAAAAACACAAGTTTGAGTTGGAGCATCGATCAGTTTTCAAAAATGGATTCAATCATCGAAGAGAGTATTTCCAGAAACGTCAGCTTCAGCTAGTCGTATGAACGCTTGGAGATAACGGATGATTTACACAAACTCAAAACTAGAACTCAAATAGTATCCAGTGAACAGTTGAACTTTTATTTGGACCACAGACTGGATGCATGAAAGATATTGCATGTTATGTTGTATGTTGTTCAACAAAGTTGTTTGGAAGATAAAACATTTGGGAAAAGTTTATCGACCAGATAAATTTGTTGTTAGAAATAGTTTTGTTGAAGTTGTTCTAAAAAAAAAAAAAGGAAAAAAAAGAAAAAGAAACAAAAGAGAGAAACAAAAGCAAATGCACCAAAGCATGTTTATTTTAGTAATTGACATATGGCTGAAACACAAGAACAAAAGAGAGATTACAAGAATTTTCAGTGAAACTATAGTAGAAAAATTGACCAGGATAAAGTTTCATTCTGGCAAAGGAGGGATGTCATGATAATGAATATGTATCAGATTATGCAAATGTGACACCTGTGACCTCAGGAGGTCAGATCGCATGTGCGCAATGTATATGCGATACGCGAGACTTGATACCCAGTGCGGGGAATAAACACCAGACTATGGTTATGGAATTCAACTACTTTGTTAGTTTGTTTGCACTTAATATGTGACAGCTCGCAAATGATTTTTTTCGACCATCACACCCAACTGCAAGGTATGATGCTTAAGCAATATTTGATATGATGTATAAAGAGAAACAAATATTGAAATCATCCCTGATAATGTAATCAAATTATAGGGGTATATACCAATGTCTAAAAATTGTATATTTTCGCTTTGAGATTTCCCTTTGAAGGTGCCCTTTTTTATCCAGAAAGTGCCCTTTTTTGTTGGTGCCCCCCCCCCCCCCCCCCCACTTTGGAAGTCGCTCCGCCGCCTCTGCATGAGGATACAAAATGAATTAATCCCGATGTGTTCTTTCTAAAAGAAAGACCAGAAGGGAAAAGTCTGACTTTGGGCGAATAATGTTTGAATATTGCATCGCAATAGTTTTCCTTTCTCTATTCAGCCCCCCCCCCCCCCTTTCCCCTCCCTCCTTTCCCCTCCCTCATCCCCTCTAACCTAAATCGGCCACATAAAACGTCGAGCGATGAGAAATCCTTTTCCTTTTACGTCTTGACCTTTGGATGGCATCGCTCGACAACGATTAAGAATGGTCACTCATCTGGCCCATTTATTAGTATATTTAATTAATCAATAATTAGTTTGGTTGTAGTCCCTCATAATGTTGTTCAACAGAGCTTATATGCAGTGCAAATTAGATTTTAGTTACTTATTTGGTGATTGTCCACCACTACTTAGTTTTTAATTGTTTGCACTTTCCAACGAACTCACCATGTAAGAAATCTTGATCATACGTATCTCTATGATTCAGAATGTTTCTATATAATACTGTTATGAACAGTTGATTTTAATACATGAAACTTTGCTTATTGCAACTCCCGGCTTCAATTTCACAGAAGTTTGTCACTGCCGCTTCTGGAATCATTGTATACTCGAAGCACTCGTACCCATTCAAACAAGTACAATAGCGCCATCTCTTGTTCAAAACATTATATATTACATGACATCCCCAAAACTTTATTGTAAACTGATCACATACCACCCACCAAAAGGTAACCGACGATATTTAATGGCTAGAAGTGATGGGGGGGGGGGGGGGGGGGGGGGGGGAGACGAATCATATAATATTTGATTTGTAAAAAATATAAAAAAATATAAAAAATTGTGTACCCAGGGTAGCCTAATCTGTGTTAATGATGTTCTTCTTGAGGGCCCTGCAATCATATCATTACCCCCAGCTTTAGTTGAAAAGGCGCTCAAGCATTCAAGCAATGTTTTTCTTATTTCTTTTTATTTTAGACTTTTGAAAACATATTGGCAGAAGTAGATTGATTTTATCATTTATGCTCAAACAAGGCAATTTTCGCTTTCCCTCATGGTTTTTTTTATTTTCTTTCATTTTCTCATTCGTTACATTTTTGCACCGTTTTCTTGAATCTGCTTTCATTCTCTGTTTAACCTGCCTTTATCCTAATACTATTTCTCTATCTTTCTGTTCTCTTCTTTGTTTTGGCTCTCATAGCTTTTATCCGCTTTCAGCTATCCTATTTTGGGCTCTTTCTCTCATCTATATCTCCGCTCACTCCTCTCAACATTTAACTGTAATGCAAGCATCTTAAGCATGCAGTATCATACAACATAGATACAAAACCATGCACACTTTTAACACAATTACACAAAGTTTACAATGTACGATTTCAATATGATTTTATAGTCATATAATGTGAATACAAAGTATTCATAGAGCTTTATACATGTTTTATACAACAAATCATCTGTTTGGAGCTAATAGGAAGTGCACTCTGTATTAAATGGTATGAGTTAATGTCCTTATATTTCCAAACAGACAAATTATATTGCAAATAGACCATGGCAAGTCCAAGATAATTCTGAATTAACAGGGTTAAACAAATAGTACACAGATTTTTACATTAGTACCCTATTTCTTCACATACAGGTAAGCCAACAATGTAATCACAATATCTTTTTCTATGGCAATTTCTGTTTATGATCACTCAGCAAACATATCAATGATTGGTCCAAATTGCAAGCATGAAATTTACTATGGACTAATGGGCAGTATAGCAAAAAATATTGACCACACATCGTTTTACTTGCATGTAGAATGGATGCCTATGAAAATAAAAAACCCATTGCATACGAGAACAGGGAGGTCAACAATTCTGTTAGATTGGAAAAATTTACCTACATTACTGAATACCTTTTTTATTGCTTGTGGTTTATAAAACAAATATTGACTGCTGATATTTCAGGGGTTGAAACTTCTTCTCAGGGCACAATACAGTTTTAACCGTGCCCCTCAAAGCAGTCAATATAATATACATGTACATATTATGTATACTAAAAGTCAGATTGGTATGAATTATCAACCTTGCTCTTAGCGCAAAGTACATGTAACTGGTATTCATCTTGGATCAGCCCACCAGTGCACAAATGTGTCTAAAGTTAACGCATGTTTCTATCGAACGTTGAATGTATTTGTGCCTTCGAGGACTGGTCTTTTGACATAATCTTCAATGCCATATTTGACAATGTTTTGCAAATCACTCTGAGTGTTCACAAATTCCCAGTCCCTGTTTAGGAACTACTTTTTTTATTTCAAACATGTGGTGCCCTTTTTAATCAATATCAATAACTGTATAAGCCACATACAGACATTTTTTTTGCAATTTTCAATTGCCTTGTTAACAGATGTTTGCAAAGGCATTGCCAGCTCATTTTCACATCATGTTAACTTCGCGAACCTACAATTTACATATTAGGCGAAAATAAAAGCTTACCGTAAGACCAGAAACTTTTGCAGAATATCAAGTACAGCCATTTCACTACAATTTGTTTTTTTAATCATTGATTGCAAAAATTTAGGGTTGTTTAAATTATGATCCACGTGACAGTTTCTGGTTTTAAAGTAAATAGTGCATTTGGACGCTGGTTGAAAACATCTTCGGAATCAGCGCTCCTGGCTATTCATTCCACCAGTTCACACACATGCAGCTCCATATAAACATGTTCCACACCATGAAAATCTTCACTGAATTTGTGGATCATCTTATAGTACTGTTGCCGACTACAAGTCAATCCCTTTTCATCAGCTCTTTTCCTTCACAAACTGCACGTCCAGCTCCGTGTGCGCTAATCTGAACTGCCTGTCCGCCACAAACGCAAACAAGAACATCTGGAAGATGGCGATGCTGATGAACTGGCCTTTGAAGTAACGCACCTTTCTCTGCCAGAACTGGAGAACCTCGTTGAAGCTGGACTTCTTGGAGAACATAGGGACTTCGATGGTGGCGTAGTTGATGGCCAGGGCTGAGTTGAGTGGGATCGCCAGCAGGAAGGGGTACAGAGAACCTGTCGTAAGAAGAAGGACAAATGGGATAAGTGGCTAGTGATTGAGGGGTTTCATATTTGAGTGGTTTAGTCACTTGACTGGGGATGATGACAAAGTTGTAGGTTTGAGCCCCGGCATGGCACTTTTGCCTTAATAGCCCAATCATACTTCCAAGCCAACATTGAGCCAACCAATAACCAACACAGTATTGGCCATTCAGGATGTGTAAGCTTGTTCAGTACTTTTTGTTTGCTTTAAAGCGTTATCGATCAAAAATCAATTTAAACAATTAAAGTGTCAAAGACGAAAAATCCCAGCTATTTACAGGATCATACAAAGCGGTATTGTTCATTCATTAGTTAGAGTGGAAGTATACATTAAACACCAAGATCAATTCTCCACTTTTTTAAATGTAAATGGAGTTTGTTTTTCCTCTTAATTGTCTCCATGATTCCAAATATGTTTCACTATGGGGCATTCACCAAAAACATTAGTTGAGGAGCTTCAGGGTGTTTAAAGAGGAGAATCCTTTCTCTTGATTTTAAACAAAAAATCATTCAAAGCAATTGTCCTATGAATTATCCTAGGGTAGGTGAGAACCTATAGTCATTAAAAATTACAAATTTACCAAATTCAAATTGTCAGGTAATGAACAAGTGTTCTCGGTCTGGTGTCAGTTCAGCCCTACTGGGGTATGAAGCATTTTATTGACACTGCTTTTCTCTTTTCAAGTACCCAAAGTCTTGTGGTGGTTAGATTTGAATGCTTGAGAGGACCATGGGGATATGACGATGAAAACAAAATTTCTGAAATATTGATGATTATTTGCTTTGTAAGAAGGAAACGTGAACATCTGAGCCCAGATTTGGAAATCCGACAACCCATTTTGTTTTTCCCAGTCTGCAAATTTGTAAATCCGATGACCACCATATTTTTGCTTCTTAAAAAAATCCAAGGATGGATATCGGATTAAGGTTTACAAAGAGGATAGGGATTAGGATTAGGGTTCTGATTAAGGTTAGGATCATAATTAAAGATAAGATTTAGGTTTGATAGGCTACTTAGTTGAACAGAGTAAAGCCAAAGGCAAGACATCTAAACAATTACACTAGGCCTGTCTTCATCAGCTCGAGATTGCAAGTAACCCGCTATTTTAACTATCCCGATCGCTAATTATCCAGCTAATTTGCGTCTTCTTCAGCCCCGCAGTCCCAATTGGCGGGAAATTTGGTCGAGATAATCATCCCAAGATATCTTGGGCTAGTTTGCAAAATATTACGCAATTTGGCAAAATACCCCACTATTAGTCCAGTGCGTCTTCGCCAGCCCGAAGACTTGCACTATGCGTGAACACTGAGCAAAATATGTTGAGCTAATTTCTCGAGGTCGAGTCTCGAGCTGATGAAGACGTGATTTGTAACTTTGGGCTTATTTCCCAAATCAGTAATAGCAAGCTATTTGGCAATCTGGAGCTGATGAGGACATGCCTACTGCTTTTTCTAAACTTACCCAAGGTTAGCCCCAAGGCACCTGCCCTGAGAGAGGCACACAGAGGGCACTTCAGGTCCCCCACCAGGATTGGATTGCTGATTAAGATGGGGTAGATGAGGGTCATGGTGATGCCCGGGATGACGGCCATGGGGAGGCTAGAGAGGAAGAGGCCCTTTCGGACCATCAGCATGCGCCGGAAGAAAGAGTTGGACACCAGACCGACAAGACCGGTGTTGAAGGCCACCAGGGGGTTGCCCTGCACGAAAGGCCATCTGAAGAAGAAGAAGGGCGAGAATGTGAACTCTTTATTGTGTGTGTGTGTGTGTGTGTGTGGTGGTTATTTTACCTGGGGGCCGTTTCTCGAAACCGTCATAACTACAAGATCAACGACATCTCGCCACTGTCGCGCAACTTGTCAGCTAAGTGTTTCACGAAGCCGTCTTTGCCAAGATGAGCGACAACTTCCGCGACAAGCGAGTTGTCACTGCTCCGAACCCGTCATATCTTTTTAATTGCTGTAAAGCGCCATCACAAGTCAGTTTGTTGCCATTCCATGGGCCGCGAAATGTACGATTAGTTTCACTATCATTTTGAGAAAAATATAGACGTCGACGAGTTCGGTACGTAATTCTCTGGGATGCGAAATGCAAATGTACAAAAGTGAAAATACAAATTATACAGAAACTTTAAAAAGCTGAATATAAACATTAAATCACAAATCATTGAACTATAACATATAAATAAGAGAGATAAGAATATTACACACCATTTTCCATAGTCGATCCATAGTCTTTTCTTAGGATACCGTCATACCTTTGGGGCCTATGTGCATTATTATTCCCGCTCTAATTACTTCTTCCAAATTATATTTTCAATATCAAATCAATTATATAACGAGTATTTATGAGACTCTAGAATAAAAACTGGCTGAGAAAAGGTATTTTGCCTAAAATTCCTCGTCACAATAGACAAAAAAGTATGTATTGATAAACTATCACATTACGGTATCCTTCAACTAACTTTTGATTCGACTGTCGAAAAAAAAAGCACTCACCGTTTTTCTTCAATTTAAGAATCTTTACAGAAATATGCAAATCGTTTGATGATCTAAATTTGATAATGACACTATTTATTATTTATTTTAGGAGAATTCATATGTATATATTTCTTTTTAAACAATTTTAGCCCCAAAACTTGTTTTGGGTTATTCTTGATAAATCAAATGGATCGTGACAAAGACTATGTTCTTGAGCTGCTAGTATCGCGATATATCGATATGTCTGTCATGGCTTTGTGAAACGGTTTATCCACTTCATGACATCTCTGTAGGTCGGCGACAAAGATATGACTGTCATGGAGTTGGTTTCGAGAAACGGCCCCCTGACTGCCAAGAAAGCATCAATGCTTGTTAGTAAGCAACCAGAGGACCAACTGCTTTTGGTCCTCTCTGAGGGACCTGGTTATATGCTGCTTACATAAACTCTAGACTGATGCATTGTTTGGAATACATAGGACTCATACACATTGTGCACGAGACTCAAGTTGACCGTTTGTTCCATCATTTGACCGAAGCTGACCAAGTTCACAATAATTACTTCTGGAAATCTGAAGGAATCATTCATGTTATTTTAAATGTTATTTCAAATGGCACCATAGAGGTACATAATCCAACATATACTTTAGAGATATTTGTTCTGGGCTTCATTCCGTCAAATGGGGTTAGCGTTGTTATTAGATTTCATGAAGGATGTAGTGTTGGGTCCAGAGCTATACATTTGGTTAGTGTACAAAGACTGCACTGCAATCGTTGTTTGAGCATGTGTTGTAGAACCTAGGGTTTCTGGGTTTATTGGATATGGATAAACCAGACCAATGGAAAGTCTGGATAACCTGACCACATGTCCGTGACAGCTAGACCCAGTCAAGTTATCCAGGAACAGGTTCCACAGCAAATAGTTTGACCAACTTTATTTATTAAGATTTTATCAACCAAACTTCAGTGATGTTACCATGAATTGCAATTCGAGTGGCAAATTATGATTAAATGGCCTGTCAAGGTAGTTGGTTGGGTTATCTAATATCTAGGGTCAGGAGGTCTAGGAACCAGATCAACTAGGCCGAGTCTGAATCACAACCCAATTCAATAAAGCTCTAAAAGTTACACCTTTTCACAGGATATTTACACTATCATTTAATCTTTCACACTAGCATAAAAATTGTTTTTTAAAAATCACAAATTATTTTTACACCTTGACCGGGGCTCAAATTATCTTTGGAATCGCCTTCTTTTTTATTAAAAACACTGACCCATGATTACATATCTTTTCATCCTGCTATGATGAAAGAAACTGAAATATGGGTGGATCTCCCGAGCTTACGCTTTTGGTCTTTCTAGAGCCTTGATGGCATCATATTGTTCCTTCAGCGCTGCCCCCACCGAGATGACCTCTTGTTGCTCCTTTGGTTCTGTTGTCATACTACTAATAGCTCAGTCCTGCGTTATACAAGCAATATGAAGATATAAAATAAAGTAGAAGAAAAAGAAAAATGGTAAGAGCACTTTACATACACAAAAGGGTGGATAGGTTTTGGGAAAATGCTGAATTTAAGTACAATCAGGGAAAAAAATACACGGAGGCTCGGGCGAATTAGCCCTGGTAATGCCCAGAAGAGCCCCCAAAAGTCATGAAAGAGCCCAAAATTTTTGCATAGAGTTTAATGCAAAACAAACTAAAGAGTGTTATTTTCATGCAAGCAAGCTTGATAAATAGCCCCCAAATGTTTGTAATTTATTCCCCAAGTACAATTAAAGAGCAGCTCCCACAGACCATGCCTATACCACTCGAGCACTACCAAATGACCAGGAACTGGACACAGCTCAGAGGCATCTCAACTTATGTCCAGAACTCAGAAGTCAACTCTATGAAGACTAAGTAACTAAATACAGTTCATCATTAAAAAGGTTTAAGGTGCATTAAGTTCTATATTCTATTTATGAGTATGAATTATATTCATCTTTGGAATTAATATGAACCCTCTGGAATAAAAAAAACATTTTCAGGCTTTTTTTGGATCATGAATCTTGGGATCATATCAATGAATCTATCAAAATATAAGTACTTGTTCAACTTGTGTCTTTCAGCGCATAGGCTACTACTAGATCTAGTCTAGAATCTAGGTCTAAGAAGTACAAGTTCGCTAAGTATAAACATCTCATTGCAATGCATGTTAAATTAAATACATGCATGTCAATGGTTGTTCGCGTACCTGTACAATGACTGTTTCGTGAAATGCTGCCCAGATCAGACTTCCAAATCTAACATTTCTTATTGAATCATGTTTTTCTTTGATTTGACAATCAATCCTGACAATTGAATTTGAGCATGTCGACAGTCGAGCATTGTCCATTGAACATTTTCGTTGCATGCCATGATTGATTGCAAGGTTTAGGTGCGTAATATCAAATTGATAAGTACTAGCTTGTAATTCAGATTAAAAGAGAAACAATATTATTTATAAGACATAAATGACAATAAATATTAATAACACATTTCGCAATGTCAAAATCTTACATAAATGTCTACGTATGGGACCAGGATTGACCCTCGTCTGCACTTTACTGCACGTAGCCGAATTCCTATACTAAATTCAACGACTTATACAGCATTTTCCCGTGATCTCTGCATTTCTTTGCATGTGTAACCGATTACTTACCACTATTGTTGATGTCTTCAGGTAAAAAAACAGGATTTCTTTCATCAGGAACGCAGCAAAAACATGCGGAAATTCTCCAGGTCACGCGGGTCACGTGATCGTCAATTTACAAGGTCGCCATATTGTCACTCGAGCGATTTCTCGTTTCGGCAGTAAATAACAACAAGCGATTGCCTTTACAGTTTTCGTGATAACTTGGGTAGTTCATCCTTTGAATCAATCACTCAAATCATCTGTGATCATATTTTCACGGATATCTTGATTTATTCCGGATTTTGATGCTGCTTTCTTGGATATTTAAGGTGGAGTAACGCCCTCATAAAAGAGCAGCTAGTTCAACGAAAGGCGTAGGCAGTCCTCACCGTTTCAACCCCGCTGGTCTAGGCAGGAAAGCCCACAAGAGTTCGGTGAAAAATTACTGGCAACTGTTGCATGTTGCAAGACAAGCTACTATTTCGATCTAAATTTGTGGATTATTTTTGGATATTTTACTCGTTTGTTGAATTCTTCCTCAATCAACGGTGGATTTTCCAGTGAATATGCCTGTGCGAAAGCAAGGTTTGTAGAAAATATAATTTTTCTTTTAAGTTTTATTATCAAAATTGAACAGATGAAAACGAATTACCGTAGGCCTAGATCTAGTCTAATCTAGATTCTAGACTAATCTAAAGTTAGACTCTAACGTTAGATCTAGACTACTTTCAATTTAATTTCTCCTGATTTTTGTTGTTGTTTTCATTTGAAGATGAATCTTTAATTAATTTATGAGTCAAGAGGTATCATTATTATTGAGTTTACATTTAAATTGTGTATTTCTTTTGACTTCCCCTCACACTAACCTAGATCTAACTTAGACTAGATCTAGATCTAGATCGAACCTGTCTTTAAAAAAAGAAAAGAAAAGATAAGTCTAGATCTAGGCCTACTAGAAATTAAAGTAACAATTATACATTTCTTCTACTTCTGAGAAGGGGGCAAAGCAAAACTTTTAAAGGACTGGTCCACCTTTTTTGGAACCAATATGTGTGTGTGTGGTTATGACAATTTTGATAGTCTACTCTTGTCCCTGTGGCATTTTCTAATTTTAGGTTGTTAATCTAGATCTAGATAGATGATGTAGATATCTAGACAGGTTCTATTTGTAATTGTGTACTGTGGCTGTGTGGGGCCTGTGTTGTGGTATGCAACACCAGCAATTTCGCAGATTTGAAAGTTGAAAAACTAAGTAATCGTAATGGTATGTACATTGTAGATCTAGTAGATCTACGTTTTGTTGTATTCAAACTGTCACAGATAATCACTGAAATTTTTGCGAGTTAATAAGAAAAAAGTTTTGGCAGTCTATAGTATTAGCTTTTGAAGGACCACCTCTACCTTATCATGTGAGACCCTACCAATCAAGATCATAGATCAGCCAATAGTAGCACCCTTAGTTCTGTGCACTAAGCTGTAAAATACAGACGACTGCAATGAATGGTTCAACCTCTCCCGTTAGAATGAAATCACATAATGATGAGTAATCGTTGAATCAACTCGTACAGTTTCCTCGAAACGTCTCTTTGGTGAGATCGTGAGTCACATGCACACAAAGGCCCCTTAGGCCCTTGCTCCTGAAGAGTGAACTATTGTATGTACCGCCTGATGCCAGGCTAGAAAAGATTGCCATAATGATGAGATACAACTGTATGCTGTTGTACATCTGATATTTTGTTTTAAATGCCATGAACTGCACTTACATTAATTATGTCATCATATTATCTTTCAATTTCATTTATTTGTTCCACCATCAAAATATGAATACAATCAAAATAACATCAAGAATTTAGAAGAACTGTAACACAATGGTGGTTTGGTGACCCCTGGAGAAAGCAGGGCTTATAAAAAGGGGTCTTGTCATCTTGTGTGTATTCACAGGCTTAGTCAATAGTGTGTATTGTTTTGTTTGTAAATTAACTCGTTCACTACTGAATTCACTCATTCCCATACGCATTACACAGGGACCACTCGGTTCCAGGAGACGACGGGTTAAGAATAAGATTATGCACCATTTTATCAGTTTCAAAATTCACAAACGTTGGATGCACAACCTTTGAGTACTGACCGAGACATTATGATAAATCAAACAATAAAAGTTTCTACAAAAATTACTCAGAATACCAATTTTTTTTTAAAGGTGAAGATACGACAATATCAGACATACAACAGTTTTCAGAATATTGCTCCAAGTCTGCAGATTAAAAAAAAGGGCTTAGAATTGAATGTACAGTGTATCACTACTTAACTTCGAAAAGCTAAGAAGCCTCTGGATTTTAGCAAAAAATAAAATGCTCCATACCGGTATACAGGACCAGGTACATGTACACACTGTACCCTAATAATAGACATCATCCCGTCCCGCAAATTACATTTATATGACTTGTTTAAACTTTGCATTTGGGGATTTTCATTTTGAGCTATTATACAATAAAGGTTGGTTTTATTCATGGTCTGTCCTTCTGAGATTCTGACATTTTCTCTAGCGACAATTGCTCTAGGCTTTATTCCATTGTATACTGTACATGTACAGTGTATATTACATGTATAAGTTTAGGGTTGCATTAGGGTTTCACATGTTGGTTAGGCCTAGAGTTAGGATTGGGAATGTGGGGTTTGATATTGTGATCCAGGGTTAAAATTATTTAAGAATTTAGCTAGTTCAGGAAATTGACATGAAGCAATCGTCAAAAGAGCAATAAAAAAAGGAAGAATAATGGGTAGGCAGGAATTCCATTTTATTTGGTTAAGTGTTTTGTATGATTTTTAGCAACCGGTACTTGTCTTACAATATGATGTACAGTGTATGTTTGTAGTAATAGTATGGTAGTTTATATGTTCAGAAAAAAGGTATATAAACATGTACATGTTTGTCAGCCTAAGCTTTACTGTTCAAATTATTGTTGCTAATTTGTTTGATTGATCGATTGAGTAACTGAATAGCTGATGAAAAATGCAATTTTCCTGTCAAGTATAAACTTTTCACATAATATATCAACCTACACTTTCTATGTTGACATTTGCACTTTACACCTCTGTGTACATGCATCTTTTGCAAGATTTATGGGTCGGATCAGCTGCGGAAAATGGCATGCCTCCTAAAATTAGGAAGGCTATAGGTTAGTCTGATGCGTAATCATTGCCAACATTACGGGACAGGTGAGAGTGGGCTTGCAAGCTAGTCTGTAGGTGCAAACTCTTGTTACGTTAGTGATGGTTACATGTCCATGGGGGGGGGGGGGGTGTTTCACAAAGATCTTAAGTTGGACTTAAAGGCATCGTTTAACAATGTTAAATCTGAGATGCACGTCCCTACGTGTTATCAGTGTCTGTCATATGGTGTAATATTGAAGCCCTAAAGAATCGCTTCAAAATGATCAAGAAGTGCCTCAAAAAAGTAAAAAATCTTTGAATGACCGGTTTTACCAGACTCGTTTTCTCCAATAGACTGCAGTGTAATGAAAACCGTTAGGAAAATGCAAAATTTGGTTAAGATATCCAATCATAAATATCTTGATAATCAGACAGACGATCGGCTTGTAAAAGTCATGGGGTTCCAGACTTTCCTAAAGGTTTATAAATATCATTGCAGCCTGAGCCAAATCCAGGATTTTGTTTCAGAATCTCAGACAAAGTTACCATACCGCTTTAACAATTATGGAAAGCCGCTAGCATCTTTGAAAATGTTAAAAGGCATAAAATGTTGATTCAAATCATTCATATTTTCTATTTTCAAGGAGATTTCATGTTCTTGATGTGGAATTTATGAAAAGTCTATATTTACTTGAATTTTGCTTTGTAATATATTTTATTTTTAAGGCTACAAATGGCTCTCTATAATGTTTTAAGTCCAAGTTACTGTAGAGTTAAATTTTTTGGCGGAAAAAGATTTACGGTACCCCACCAACGGGTTTTTGTACGTACATGATCAAAGCATAGGGAAAGAGTTTATTGAAATGTGCTTGAGTGTTAAAAAAGAGTCTGTGACTGCAGTCTAAGGCAGCCTGTCATCGATAAAGCCTGTCTGATGTATGATGCATGGTGGGTGGGTGGGGGTGTGAATATATTCAAAGGTGCTGTTTTCCTTAATAGTACACTGTAGCCTTAGCAGGTCCATAAGGTAAAACTGAATGAAAATACCTTGCCAGTGAAAACGTGCTGGAAAATGTGAAAATTTGTCCTGCTCAAGGGGTCAGGTAGGGGGAGGGGGGATGGGAGGGGGCACATCTTCACCTACAACTGTACAGTACATGTATTCTGCGCCACCAAGTTTTTGAGCAATTATTACAAAATAACCCTTTTGGAATTGGAAAATATTTGAGTGTTATTATTCCTAGATTTTGAAGAGGAAAGTATGGAAATAAATTCCTCAATGGATTGACCAAAGTCGGAGATTGTTTTTAAAGGAGAAAGATTAGAGTAGCCTTTCCTTGTTCGACACATTATCCAACATTACAGATCTGGGACAGGATGTGCTGACCACAGCATGGAAGGGGTCAAGAATTTTAAAGAGATACCTGTTCTCAGAGGCCATCCAAAAAAAAAAGAAAAAAAGTAGCCACTGTACATACAGTACATTGTATAGACCAGTGGTCTTTCAAGACATGTTTCACAACAAATTTTCTAATACAACTGTAAGGGGAGATGATCAGCCGACCGAGACCACTGTCCTAAATACAAATGGCCTTTAAATTACTTTACTGGGAAGTGGCCAGTAAAGCCTTATTTCTACATGATGATGCTTTAAACAGCATAAAATAACCGCTACAAAATAAAATGACATACAACCAGTTATACGCAGTGCACTTTAGTCTCTACATGTCTTGTTATACATACAGCTTTTGCAGTAAATTGTTTTCAGAATGCTCCAGCATGCATTGCAGTTAACCAATACAACCCTACATTTAACATTCTCCTACTTTACTGTACTAGGCTACTACCCTTCTAAATATATGCCCAATTAATCATAGGATGCTTCCAGCTTTCACCGACATCCTTTCCTTGTAACCTCCTGCTGCACCGTGACTGAGTGAGTTACCGTGACAAGTAAATGATTTGAAGATTTGGTCTCCATTTCAATCGAAATGTTTTTCTGCGGCGGGCTCACAAATAGACGAGCGGAATTGATATGAGTTACACAGGTTTGGACTCTTCGTCTTTGTGTTAATTGGCTTCATTGAGATGCAGTATGCAGGGCTCCCTCGCTCAGTGCACACACTTCTCCGTCTCTATCTTCCGTCGATCGCTGCAGCATCTATCTCAATAAATGTTGATTCAATTTCCCATGTAGAATTCAGTTGGCATTTTTGTGCAACCCCTTTAGCAGTAACCCATGCGATGGTTCATGTACAATTTGAAATGTTCTGTCAGTAGGTCTACAACATGTTGTTTGCAAAGCATGTGTTGGAATTTATTGTGGGCTTGTGTACCAGACCTGTATCTCTAGTATTGATTAATGTCTAGTCACACCATTTGTGACAAGTTTTCAAGTTTGATTCGAAATTATTCATGTACTTTCAGGGTCAGTAATTTTAAATGTCAATACACAAGTTTACTTACTTATTCAAATGTATGTTTTTTTCTTTTTCTGGGGACTTTGTAACCAGGTATTCCTGTCATGATTAATAAATGAGCTATGATACTTGGAATCCAGTCGGCATATTTCACTCGTTCCTGTGTCAGGCAACCTCAGAAACGCTTTCAGTTTCAGTTTTTCAAAGAACAACTATTTTGTTTTAAAGTATGCATACAATTTGAGTATGTTTGTAAGCCAGTCTATTGGCATTACACTAGAACATCATACACACATGCAAGTGTTACTGCCATACTGTTATTCTTCAGCTGTTACAGTAGTATTTCGACAATATAGGCTTACCGGTACATGTGTACATGTACAGTATGTAGATTCAGGCCTACATGTGTACTTGTGTACATGTATTTATGCAAAACAAAATTGCTTTGTAAGTTCAGTACTGTGTTTTTCTGTATCCTGAGAATACTTTGATAAGTCGTACAGTATACAGTGTATGTACAATACTGTACAGTGGGTGTACACAAGGCCTATATATATTATTCACAAGTCCATACAACTGTTTCAGCCAAGGTTATTATTGTGATACACTAATCGAATGGCTAACTTCAACCCTGGATTCAACACTATACCCTACCCTAAACCTAACCCTAAACCTAACATAAAACCCTATTGAAACCCTAACCCTAACCCTACATCTTAGACGAAATAAACCCGGAGCAATTGTCGCAGGAGCAAATGTCGTGTCACCATTATTGTACATAATATACACTTCATACATAAACTACATACCGCCCGGTACTGTATGTATATTTGTCAGGC
Organism: Strongylocentrotus droebachiensis; assembly: GCA_035222895.1. Taxonomy (NCBI): domain Eukaryota; kingdom Metazoa; phylum Echinodermata; class Echinoidea; order Camarodonta; family Strongylocentrotidae; genus Strongylocentrotus; species Strongylocentrotus droebachiensis. The sequence continues at coordinate 140,832 of JAVYIG010001370.1, forward strand.
CAACAATATTGACAATAATGATTCAGAGGCATGTATTCTTCAGTGATTCAAAACAAGCTTTGTGCATGAGTGTACTACACCAGAAAGTTACATACATTTAGATCCTTCTCTTTTGCCTTGTTTGACCCCCATTTTGCAAAGTTTAGCCTACATGTACATGTACAGTGTAATACAAATGTACACACTCAAGCACACACTCGTTTATTTTCAAAAATTTGTCATGCATCCTACACTACAGTGTACATGTACAGTATGTACATCGTGGAGTAATAGTGCAGGCTTATTGCCCATGACCTCTGTTGACCCCATCAACTATCCCATTTTCAGGCCAGACTCACATACTTTACATTCCACATTTAGCCTTGTGTGGGTAATTAACACTTTTGCACATGTACACAATCCAGCAAACTTATTTTAGGGACAACATACACTGTATGGGTTTTTACAGAGTTGTTCTCCTTTTCTGGTAATTTAAGCATATCATTTTCATTTTATAATCTTTTCAGTATTCATACCCTCTCAAATCTGCTAAAGAATACAAGTTTTGACCATGATGAAACTAAAGAAAGTCTACAAAATAATGTACTTACATGTAGAAGGTCTATATACTGACGCAACCGAAACAGAAACATACACTGTATAAATTATGCATGTACATGTACATGTACCTACACTGTATTTTTCCCCCCATTATAACAGAAACTGTACAATTGTGTCATATGAAGAAGTATAGTACATACAAGTACCGGTACATAAACATAAGGACTATCCATGGGTGATAAGTCATGCCTGATGTAATTTATCAATGAAACAAGACCTTTTAACCCATAGCAGTTCGTGTCATAATAGTGGCATTTCGTTTCCATCTTTTGATCGAGAATAAATTGTACTTGAGCAGAAAGTGCGAAAATCACCAGAAAATTTGAGTCTATTTCTGTTGCAGTACATTGTGCTGTTCATGTACACAAAAAGTGATTTAATTGAAAATAATCATTTTCCAGAGTCTCTTAATAAGCAACATATACAATCGCTATTTCACTAGTGGACCTGTTGAAAACTCTATGGGCTAAGCCTAAATTTCAGTCATGATAGTGAATTGTTCTAAAATTTGGTGATTAAGGATAGGTTTATAAACCAAGGGTTTCAGTATGAGAATGATAAAACTCAACCATTTAAAGTTTTCAAATAAATTGTCCAAGGCTTCGAAGGGATTGTTTTTGAAGCAATGAAGGACTAACTGTCTGGCATGAAACCTTGCAAGTCATATCCTGTATCCTGTCTAGCTAGACATCAGGGAGGGGGCAAAAGTCACTGACCTACTTTGAACTGGGGGAAGGGGGGAGGGGGTGTTGCTGGGAAGGTAGTACCCTGGTACTGTGGTGTTCTGTAGAACTTGGTGAAGTATCTTGAGAGGACATCATTTGCTCTGTACTAAAAAAAAAAATTAAAAAAAATTGAAACATTTCTATCTATTTGATTCCCCAAAGACAATTTTCAATCATACATGCACCCTATATATAACTAGACATAATACTTGTTTGGAACAAGTATAGGTGGGCTGGTCAACTAAAATTTGAGACAAAATAGAGCAAAAATGAGCGAGATACTGCTAAAAAACAATGTCATTGATGTAGTGATGTAAACTAAATTCTCCTTCCATAGGCATAACACGCAACGTAAGAAATTTCTGATATGTGCCCTTTAATCGTAATTTTCACTATGATGACGTGATCAAAATTAAAAATGGTGGTGACTGAGCTTGTAGAGAATTTTCTTAGCTACAACATATCGAAATTTGGAAGAAAATCGATCAATATTTACAGAGATACAATCAATTTTCCATAAATATGCTGACGTCATAATATGCAAATTCGTATTTTGAGTTCCAAGGTCATTATGATGATGTCACGATACACTTAATGGCCAAATGAGACATGGAATCATATTTCCGACTCATACTCTATCTAAATATGAAAAAACATTGAAGGTCACGGTTCATTCCAAAGAGCTATAATGGATTTTGTATAGGCATGTTTTTGCCCATATATGCTATGTAATAAAAGAGCTCGCGCGCACGGACATTTATCTTGAATTAACGCTCATCTTGTTATTAATGGTCATAAAGAGATAAACATGGTATCAAATTCCTTGAAAACATATGAGAAATATCATGAAAGAAAAAAAAATGGCGATTCTATGTTGTGTAATGGTGTAACGCGCGAAAACGCGCGCGCATGCTCGTACGCGCGATTTTTTATAAAATGCTTAAAATGACCTGAAACGTATGCAAAATAAATTTGAGACGATTTTGAGCATTTTGAAATGTTGCGCGCGCATTGACGCGCGGACGTACGCGCACGCGCGCGTTTTTTTACCTGAATTTGACCGGACTGATACTGACCTTAATCATGATAAATATGAATGAGAAATGACGTACCGTTATGAAAATATGATCATGAGTAATTTTTCAGAAAATTTCACAAAATGGCGCCTAGATGACGTCATCAGTCTAGGTCAAGGTTGAAAAGTTTGCTGTGTTTTGTTCATATGCCTATACATATGTGTGTCAAATTTCAAGGTATTTGATTAAACCATTTTCAAATTATCTTGAACACAAAAAAGTGGGTCGAAATAAGAAAAATAAATAAATAAATAAATAAATAAATAATAAATAAAGGCGATTTTAACAAAAATATAAGGTGGTCTGTATTAGATACAGCCCACCTGATTATTGCAAATATTTATTTATGTAATGTCTGTATGAATTATGAAACAAATCTATCCCCTCATTATAAATAACTAAGAAAATGAAACTGTAAGAAATTTCTGTACAGAGCAAATTGGAAAGGTCCTTGCAAGATACATCATAGAGTTGCCAATTTGTGTTTGATTTATCGCACTTTTCAAAAATTCATAACTTCCTGTTTTGAATAGGGTTTTGAATAGGGTTTTGCTCAAACTTTCACTGACCTGTTCCTCTCATTTTTCTGCTTCTATTAAAACCAACCAACAAATATTAGTAACATTGTCGTTTTTAAAACTTAAGATGACAGACAAATTTTCAAAACGGTCAAAACAGAAATCCGGCCATTACAGGTACATGATGTGTCTTTCTAGATTTCGAATGGTGAGTCAACACACCTTGTATTGCGTCTTATACAGGAAGATTTACAGGATGTGAAAATAATTAAAGATTGAAGAAAATGTTAAAGAATGAGTCTCTGGGGAGATTCCATGTCATTAAACATTTGATGAGGCTGAGATAAAATTTCAGTTCATTCTTCCAATACACATTGATTTATTATACTTAAAGTGTAGTCTTATACTGGCTGTGACTGAATATTTCTATTCATGTGGCTGCAACATGAGTACAGTTTTTCGTACCACACACAATTCAAGTACTGAAATTCTGAACCTTTAATATCTACATGTACATGTAGGTCATGGTGTTCAGATCATACACAAACAAAATCAGTACTTGATACGTAATAATTAACTAATTGTCTTTATCAGCCAGTCACATACATGTACAATCAACCTGTGAACTTTGACACTTTGGTTAAATAAAGCTTTTCCAAGCTTCGCACTTAGGACAATCTACATAATTTGTATGTACACGTACATTGTTGGTACATCTAGTGAGTTTCGACTAGGTAGTGAGTTTCGACTAGGTAGTAAGTTTCGACTTATGGTGCACAGGGATTGTTCCTTACCCATGTACAGTGTATGGTGTTTGCAGGGTACTTTAGTGAATGATCGAAGTGATTTAGTCATGTCTCAGTCAAGTTATGAGGATGATATTGATGCGGTAGATACGACCATCACACTGAAACGTAAGTTTAGAGAGAAAGTTTGTTGTTAATGTTTAGAAGCCTAATTTACATCATGAACCATTATGCAGTATATATTAACAAAAATGATAAAGTTTGTATCAAAATAAGATCTATTTTATAATAAAAAGAATAATGTGGATATTTATATAGTGCCGGTATCCGCCAGGCTCTGATGCTCATGGCGCTTTACACATATTACCCTGGTTATAGCTGAGCTGCCAAAGTAACTAGCGCTCAAGCATATCAGGTACCAATTTACACCTGGGTGGAGAGTGGCAAATGGAGATTAACGTCTTGCCAAAGGACATTAGTGCCGCGGTGGGAATTGAACCCGTACCTTGTGATCTGCAGTCGGGTGACTTATCCACTAGACCACAACACCTCTGCCTTTTTATGCTCGGAAAGTGATGGTACATCTAACTATAAGATAGCAAATTGTAACGATGGAAAAAGGCCCCTCGCCGCCACAAAGTCTAAGTGTTCTTAATTATCAGTTAGTTGTAAGATACAGAAGTGTGAAATGCATACTTGCATAGCTGGATTTGGGCTGGGGTCTGTACATGTACGTGTGTATCGAAAATGTTTGTCAAGTCATCTTCAAGATTGGTATTGATTGTAGGCCTCATTGTTGTGTTAAATTTCTTTTATTTTGATTTTGTTAGGCATTCTTCTCTCACCGTGCCTCAAAATTACTGGGGTCTGTTGTATATGGCCCCTAAATTTACTCTGGATGCCCCAAATTCTAAAATGTATATAGGGGCCCTCTATGCAGACAGACCATGAATATATCTACCTGTACACTGTACCCTGTATCTGCCCCTTCTGATAAAGGGTCAGTGTAGAGCTGTTTTAAGTCTCTTTCATGGTCTTAAGATTCAAATGTATTTTATTTGTTGATATTTGACTTTTAGTATATAGACATTGATTTTTTTCACACACATCTATTAAGTAACTGTTTTGAGAATCCAAGTCAGAGTGTTGAGTGTAGGCTGTATTTTGTGAAAGCACTCCATTTCTAGGGCAGATTATTTACATCTCTTGACCCATTTTATAGTTGTACATGTACTTTTATCCCCAATCTTATGGACATTTTTAATCACACTGATTTGTTCATCTTTTCTCCCCAACTCTCTTTCTTCTATCTCTCTCTCTCTCTCTATCCCACTCTCTGTGTCTGTCTGTCTGTCTCTCTATTTCTGTCTCCCTTTCTCTCTCTTTCTGTCTGTCTCTCTCTGTCTCTTTCTATCTCTGTCTGTGTGTGTGTGTGAATCTTTCTGTCTCTCCTCTCTCTCCCTCTCTCTCTCTCTTCTCTCTCTCTCTTCCCCCTCTCTCTCTCTCTCTCTCTCCCCCTCTCTCTCCCCTCTCTCTCTCTCCCCCTCTCTCTCCCTCTCTCTCTCCCTCCCCCTCTCTCTCACTCCCCCTCTCCCTCTTCCTCTCCCTCTCACCCTCTCTCCCTCTCTCCCTCTCTCTCCTGCTTTCTCCAAACCCTTCAGAAGCCTCCAGGGCTTTGGAGCTCCTGGAGGAGTACCACTCCAAGCTGACTGCTACGGGGGACCGTCCTCTCCGCAACGCCATCGAACGTGTCATCCGCATCTTCAAAAGCCGCCTCTTTCAAGCTCTACTTGGTGAGTTCCAACTTCCCATGCACCCCTCCTCAGCTCAGACTCTGGGCAGTCATTGTACAGTCAAGCAGTGATTGACATTTACATATTTGTGATCTCCTGTTTGAATGATAAGTGTTTGTGAATGTACGATTTAAAGGAAAAATTGGAATGTTAGGATCTACAATGTAAGATTGCATTTTCATCCATAAAGTTCTTTTTTGGTCAATATTGTGCCATAGTAGAGCATGTACCGCGGTAGTACACTTTGCTGGACCCCATCCATCTCCCTTATTAGAACAAGTGGTGCAGAAAATCAAAACGATGCCTGTTTTTAGAGCCAGAAGCAGTTGTGTAGCTTAAGGGCTATTGGGGGCACTGGGATGGGGGAGGGGGGGTTCGGGCAGTTAAGAAATGGGGTAAAAAATAACAGAAAGGAAAATTGAGCAATAAAAGGTAGAATGGGAAAAGGAAAAGAATTGAAGATGCCTGGACCATGCACCTCCCACAATCATTAGCTTGTAATTTCTGTAAAACAGCTCCCCCCCCCCTCAAGATTAAAAAAACGTTCCAATTCCCTGCCAATGCATCGACTCACACTACGCCTTTCTAGCTCATAATATGCTCATTAGTTATCATCGAGGATTGCTTTACTTAACCATACAATATTGCCCTATCCATGGTACTTTTATTCGGAAGAGAGAAAAATTGTTATCGTAAAACATCAGAATCCTGAAAGACTGACTACCGTAATCTCCCAGACGTGTCTCCTTTGTGGACCATTCACATGTCTTTAGAGTCACCCGTCTCATCGCCTTCATCCGTAAGCAAATTTGACTGGCTATCAAGTCTAATTTCACCTTTCATTCATCAAGTATTTGCAGTGCAATTCTAAAGCCCAATTAAAAATGTATTTGCAGCTAACAGAGCCGGAGGTGAAGGGCCTTTCAGACGAATTCCTCACTTTGATTTCAGTCAGTGAAAAATAGTATTTTCCCCCACATGGGAGTGCTCTTTTTGAGATTCAGTTCGGGAGTTTTTATTTTTCTTGCAATCCTTATTATTTATTATTTGTGTGTGTGTGTTATAGCAGAGCTCTTTTTCTATTTTTTGAATCTCCTTTGTAAAGCTTACCAGGCCTATATTGTGTACTGCTCTCTTGTATTTAGTTTGCTGATTTCACTCATGTTTAGAGGGGACAGGATATCATACCGGTAGTTGAATATAATTAAGGGTTGCAGATATTAAAGGGACTATGTCCCATTTGCAGGCCAAAAAAATGAAAAAGTTAAATTCCAACTGCATTTGAAAGATAATACTCATTTAGAACTTCCCTAAAAAAAGTGGGACTTGGAAATGTCTTCAAGAGGGAAAATAACGACTATTAGTTGTCAAATCGACTTTAGGGCTATAGAGCCCAAAAGTAATAGTCTTGATTTTCAGACAATTGTACCGAATGGTCATACGCTTTATGCTGCGCAAAGATTCAATCAGTTTAATCTTGGCCATCACAAGAAGTGGGTTATTGATGTAGACAAATACTCAGGAACCCTTTACAACTCTTTTCATGTATGTTATTACCAAAGAAGAAAAAAAGCCAGTCAGTCACTCAATAGTGTCTGACAGTGAAGTCTAGCAAGTAAACGGTTTTCCTTGCATAATTTGAATATAAGGACACTGCTAACGTTTACATTTCACAGATAGGACATACATGACATATTCATAATTCCTGCAAAGTTCTACAGCATTTGAGGTTGGCTGCAAAAGGGACATAGTACCTTTAACGGGTGAATTTAGAGGTTTGTTTGTGTTTTGTCCCAATCCCTTCCCCTGTTCTACCGTTGTGCTGTAGTGTAATATATTGTTACTGCTCCTTCTTCTTTTTAAATTGTTTTTTTACATCGTTGTCTCATGGCTTACATGTAGGCGTTTTTCTTTGAAATATTGAGCTACAGGTAGATTGAAAGTGCTTGCATTTCCAGCTTGTTTCATGAAACGGTGAAACGTTCAATTTCACAAATTTCAGTGTATCTTGCTTCTAAGATCATTGTGTGATGTTCTTGTACATTTGCATTCATGTCTTGGGGTACATATTTATATTTCTCAACTTTCTATACTTTTCAGCCTTTTAATACTTGTACATTGCTTTGAATGATGTAAAAAAAAAAAAAACTTTTCTTCTTCAAAGTTTTTTAATATTTTTTGCTTTTTACATTGCTTTGAATGATGTAAAAAAAAAAAAAAAAATTAAAAATACTTTTCTTTTTTAAAGTTTTTTAATATTTTTTATTTGGCTTTTATTTGCACATACAGTATATGTGTACCTGTTTTTTCCCCTCCTGAATCCATACATGTGGAGAAGATGCCCCAATCCAAAACACACATGTTTTGGCGTGGTTGAGACTGGTATTTCGTCCTCGATCTCACTTGTGCCACTGGTCTGTTTGCCTTTGAAAGCGATGACATGTTTCCTAACAAAAGGCCGAGAGGTGTTACCATTCTTCTGTTCAGGGTTTGTTGCAGTCAGAGAATGGTGTAAGCTGCGTGTGTCAACACCCGAACAATGGCAAGTGACAATGGAATAAAGAAGTTATCCCCTCCAAAGGAATTTTCCAGGATTCAGTTTGGCGCTTGTTCTTACAGCTTGTTTTGGTCCTAGGGCCGCTTGTGCAGTGTAAGAAATAAAGTCCGTCTATTCAGGGCTTCTTTCACATGTAAGATACAATGTGCATGCCGCTCTGAACTTTGCTGTTCATTTGGTGTCTGGTCAGTTGTTAAACATTAAAACCAATGACAGAAATTATTTTACAAGTAGAAACAGGGGCTAATTTCTTCACTTACAGCACTTACTTTTTTCTTACAATTTTTCATTACAATTTTAATTTATAAGTTTTTTTACCACAATTTCATTTTATAATCTCCTGCAACAAGGGCTAGCTAGACTATCTATGAAGAAAAAAATGTTTATTTGTTGTTATTCATGAACAAAAGAGCATGTTTTTTAATTTACATGGACAAAATACAAACTCCCAAAGTAAACATTTTGTTGAAATATAAAAACAGATTTGATTTGCTAAACAGCCCCCCCCCACACACACACACACACACACATACTTTCACAAAATCAATAACCTTCATCCCACCTACATAGTACTGTACATGTACATGTATGTCTCTGATTTTTGCGATTGGCTCCAATTTAGTCTTTAAAGTTAGTCCCCAGACTGTATTCACACAATAAAGTTAATTGACTTAGGTTAACATGTAAAATTTTGACTTTGTGCTAGGAGCCGTTTCACACCTCTTATTTTGTACTTATGTACTTTTGATCTTTAGCTCTTCAATTCAATTGTATTGTACCTCATAGCTCTTGAAATGACTGTGGTTTGGGGTTTTGTATAGATGCTACATAAGTGTTGAAGGTCTTTTCTTATTGAGGAGAGTTTATAAATAGTTGATGAGTTTTTAAGTAGGATTAACTGAGATTGAGCCTACTTTAGATATTGATTTTTCAGAACTCATCTTTGTACCCTTACAAGCTGACATGTTTACAAGTTTATGCATAGTCTGTATAACTCTGTAAAGGGACAACACATGTAAAGGGGATTATAGGATGAGTTACAGTTATTTTCTTTGCCCTTGATTGTTTGTAACTAGATTTTAAAGCTGTGGTTTACTGCTAAATCAATACTCCATACAAAGGAGATTCATGAAGAGTTCCCTTTGACTAAATGCTTTTTAAGTGCAGATCCTGCTAGCATTTGGGTTTGTGTGTTTGTTTCCTTGCTTGGTAATTTTTTTGTTTTTAATACTTCTCTGGTATGTTGTCAAGATGCATTTAAATGTACAATGAATAATAGTTTTAGAGAGAGATACAGTACATGTAATTCTTTGCTTTTCATATCAAAGAAATCACAAAATATATTGAATGTATTTTACTATTCAAATAGAGGCTACTCATCACATTGAAATGCATCGATGATGAGGTTAATGAAAGTAAATATTGACATGATACAGTCAAGTTCTATTTCAGCTGATAAAATCGTAGATAGAAATATCAAGTTCTGAATCTGATCTAATCTTTAAAGGAGATCCATCTCTCTAGACTTTGTACTTTTTTTTTCCTGTTTACACAAAGTGCTCTCAGAAGAGTACACAATTGGAAAATGATATTTAGCTCTTCAAATGTAATTTACACAATGAAGTTTTGCATACCAACGCCATTTATTTTAAATGTTCATGAACTTTTCAAGTGGTTCAGAATCGCAAAAGTTTCATACGCCTTAAAAAGATTGAATTACTGTAACACTACACTGAATTTTTGGAATTCAAGAAATTTCTTGCTGTGAAAATGATGATTGCAAAAGTTTCATATTGCAAATGTTTCTGTTTTTTTACAGACAGGACACATTGCAGTCTTTCAGAGCATTAAAATGCACAATGTTTTGTAAGAATGTGTAAATGAATTAGAAACTTCAGATGTATGCCGATTATATTGTATCACCATTTAGCCACCTGTCAAAACATTACAGTATCAATGATGATGTTCTGTGATGATGTTTATGCTTTAGGCCTTCGTATTCATATTTGATGTACCGTACAGCTCTTAGTCTAAATTTTGAATGTAGAATACACGATTCCTTGTCACGCTGTGTATGGAATGCCTTAGTGATGTTAAAAGGATTATCAAATAATAATTTTCATCTTGTGAGGAAAGTTATGGAAATTTAATGAAGTAATATAATGCCTCACCGACCACAGAGTGCAGTTGATGTTTAATAGCAAGTTGATATTACCCCGGTACTTAAACATTTAACATATTATAGGAGGTGTTGAGCTGTGTGATGCTTTATAAATGAAGCTCTGTGACATATTAAAAAAATATGCCCTGTAATTTTCATCATGGGTGCCGGTGGGGGGAGGGGGGCAAAAACAACTACTTTGCTAGTACATGTAATAAGCAAGCACAGCTTTTGCTTTTTTACCTTGAACTTTAGTTTAGCTGTGTCCGCATCTGCAATATTTGCAGCAATTTTGATTGATTGATTAATTGATTTTAGTAGATTGATGACTTACTTAACCTGATTGTAAAGAAAGCGAGTAAAGACTAGGTATTCAGCAGGGGGAGCTGGAGGGGGGGGGGGGGGGGGGGCTACATGAATGGTTGAAATCCTATTCAAGGGAATCAAGTAATTTTAATAGTTTCATACTATTAATTAAATGTAATGTTAACTGTTATTGTATAATTGTTTTAAATGGGGGCACGCTACAAGAGTTCATCTTGCACCCCGGGGCAACGTGTCTGACATGGCCGGTTGTAGCAACTACTCTGAAGATCAAGATACATTAATCTTGATCTAAGGAGAACGAACGAACAATAATTGCCTCACCAAAGGGCTCTACCATGTTGATTTGGTTTGAACCTAGAACCTTCCAGTAACAAATGTTTGTGAGCACTGCTCTACCACTGAGCCATCATGCTTATGTATGTGCACAACAGAAAGCCCCAGATGTTGAATAATACTGTATGGATGCCTACTATTTTGTGCATGCACCTGTATTTTGTGACTTTTGCAGGTAGGGGCCCCTGGAGAATATGTCAAGATTAAAAAACAAGCAAATTATTCGTAAATTTCAAACATGCACTGTGCATTCACTTGTCTTGTGGGACTCTAGAATTTCTAGTATTACAAATGTAGTCTGTGTTCTTTGCTGGATGTATTCTAAAATACCTATTGCTCAATGAAAAGTGGATTTGCAGCTTTCCAGCAGCACAGGTGAGGGTGTGAATGTACACTGTAGTAATATTTGAAATAAACCATTTTGTATTGAATTGAATACTGTAATATGTTGGTATGTTACTGCAATTTTTTAAGTGCTGCTATAAAGTGGTAACCAAGAAAATTAAGGATGCATTTAGATGTTGGTAATTTCAGGTTTTGAATTATGAACAGAGCTATAGAGTCCATACATGTACATGTTCAGATTCATACAGTATGTGTAAGTGGAGATATTAGAAAAGCCCTGTATACACTTGTACATGTACATGTACTGTAGATTGGTTTAATTGTGGGTATTGGTTAAATATTGGTTAATTATTTTTCCAGTAGCTTAAACAAGTTATCAGTAACTATATCCATGTGATCAACACATGTAAAAAACAATTCAACAGGCAAAAAGTAAATAACGCAAACCATAAGCTCGACTGCAGCTGAAGACAACTTCATTTCAAATTTTTAAAAAGAAGTATATTACATGTATGTTACATGGTACATGTATGTACACTGTACCTACACATGTACATCCATGGATCTTTAATACTAATTGGGACTACCGGTATGGCATTCTCAAGCTGGCAAATGAAGGTTATATTCTGCTTGGGACAAATACATTTCAATGTAATTGGCATGGTTGGTGTTAATTGATATCAAATTGGACAGTTAGGTAGCTTGGGACATACATACATGTACAGTACACGGTATGCATGTCATCTAGTGGGAGCCAAAAGGGTGTTAAAGATAAACTTGAGTTCTGGTTAAAAAAAAGAAAATTAATTCTCACAGAATCAAACGAAACTTACACTGAATGTTCAAGATTACAAATAAATGTCATTTGCCAAACAATTTTGGTAGAAAATGTATATTGGCTGAGTAATGAGCATAGAAAGATAAAGATAAGGAAATCAAGGTGTACTAGCCCTAAACCATTTGTGTTGTCCCATATACATCTTTCTGTGTACAGTGTTTGTAACTTTACCAAGACTTGGCCAAATTTCTTATCATCTTGATGATTCCAGAACCTTGCAGTACAATGATCAACCTTTTCTGGTCGATTCCACACCGTTTCTTTCACAATGCAATCGCATGACCATAACTGGTCTTTATCTTTAATGCCCTTCTTGCACCAAACAGACCATTTACATGCATTGGCCAAATAGCAACAGGTACATAGAGACTGCATGCACTCTTCTTACATACGTATATTACACTGTGTGTTAATGCATAAGCACTGTCTGTCTGTATGTCAAGATTGGCGTAGTGGTGGCAGAATGCATCGATTTTTCCTTCCATGCTAAATGAGTAGCCCAAAGGCTGAATAAATCTTTTCCTTTCTTTGTTAGTCCTGGGTTTGGGCAAGGATCCTCGGCAGCTTTCTTTAGATGTAGAGTACAGTCTGTACATCGTTTGTAATTGTACATGTATCTAGTTTCGTATCTACCTCAGTATATGATGGTCAGAGAGAGAGAGAGAGAGGGGGGTGGGGAGAGGGGGAGTGAGAGAGAGAGAGAGAGAGAGAGGGGTGGGTGAGGAGTGAGAGAGAGGGGGGAGAAGATGAGGGGTGAGACAAAGGGAGAAGGGAAAATGTATTGAAGGAGAGAAAATATATACAGAGAGAGAGAGAGACAGTGATAGATAAATAGATCTAGATAGGAAGAGGCAGAAAGAGGAGAGGGGAAGGGCAAATAGAGATGGAGAGAGAGAGAGAGAGAGTGTGTGTTTGTGTGTGATAGATAGATAGGGAGAGAAAGGAAGAGGAGAGGGGAAGGGCAAATAGAGAGACGGAGAGAGAGAGAGAGGGGGAGAGGGGAAGGGCAAATAGAGAGAGAGAGAGAGAGAGAGCGCGCGAGAGAGAGAGAGAGAGAGAGAGAGAGAGAGGGGGGGGTATGGGTGACACACTTCCACACACAGACAGACAGAGGGGGTGGGGTGGGGGGAGGGGTTAAAGGTTTGATGTACAGTGTAAATGTAAATATAAATTTTGTATACAGGTAGGCATACAGTACATGTATTCAAATATATCGTTTCTTTTTAAGCCAGGCTGGTGTTATTAACACCCTTCTGGCTCTCAACAGACAATATTCTGGCATAGAGAGAGAGAGAGAGAGAGAAGGAAAGAAAAGAAAGAGAAACACAAAGGGAGAAAGAGGTGGAAACTTCAAATGAATTACCCGATTGTGAGCGGAGAATAGAATAGATGCTGATCAATAGCTTTGAGCTTCAAGGCAACCCTTCTACAAGGTCACGAGGATGACTGATGATGATGATTGCGTCTGAATCATCACAGCATAGCTAGAGAGACCATTGTGTGTTGCCTCCACATTCACAAATACCAAATGAGTTATTACATTCTTCAATCATATTTTGGCTGCTTTGGCAAGAAGTACAAATGTATTTGTTTTCCACCCGCTTGTATAGTATACATTTTGTAACATATTATAAAATAACTTTTAAAATTAACACCACATAAAAATTGAATTCTTTGATATTTTACATTTTTTAGAACTTTTGATATCTATTTATAATTTTGTTGAAAATGAAAGTGATTTAATTTTGCTTCAATAAGGTATATTGGTGAAAATATAATTTAAATGTCAGAAATTTTCATCCCAAAATCATATTCATTCTGTTAAAGGAAATAATTTGAGTCATTTATGGTCCTTCGCCTTATATTGGTCATATATTTCCATAGAATTTCCTTGATATAGAAAAAATCATTAGAAACGATATGAGGTATTTCTCTTGAGACTTGATAACAAAATGTGTAAAAAACTTTTAGGGGATTATTTATATTCAAAATGCCAAGAAATCTGGCAAAAGTTTGTGATGAAATTGTAGGGTATATCCTGTGAATGGTAGGGATGTCACTGTGAGAATTGAAAACAGATATTTGATTTGAAAGTTGTAGAGGTGAATTGGATGTTGAGACGCATATAAAATGCAGTACATGCTAGAACCATACATGTATTCATTGTGGAGTTGGAATCGCTACTGTGCTTCCCTTAATCACACGTTGAACCGTGTGTGTTAGGGGTACATGCAGTTCACCGCACCAGCATGTATTTATATCGTTGAGGAAGGAATTACTAATTCGGCTAGCATCGTTGACTGGCGTTCGCTGTGCGAGACGGCACGTGTGCTGTTCCTTGCATGTCCCATAGAAGATTGTGGCACCTCTCTGATTTTCTTTTAAAGGATGTCTGTACTAGTTTGGCTAGGAGGGATTAGACCACCCAGGAAGGTCACTGACAGGTGGCTATCTCATCATCTCAGCTCTCAATTAACATAAGAAAAAGAGGATCATGGGGGACCAATGGTCACCGATTAAGAATTGTTTTTTCTATATACCAGGGAGCAAGTAGTACAAGTAGTACAATGGGCCTTTAAATTGCTTTTTTGACGCATCAGTTTTTCCTCTTTGAACATTTCAGTTTCTGTTGTTTATATATAAAGTCTCTGGTAACTGGTGTGTTTATATACCCTATGTGTAAATCTCAACAATAAAAATGCAAATTGATACAAGTTGGGCACTACTCAGTACTTGTATCATAGCGCCTGTCTAATGCCGAGTATTATGTTAGATACAATGTACATTAAGGCTGTGCACAACAGTGTAATGAGGTACCCGAGTACACTCCCAGGCTTACAGGCGAATACTCGAGTATTCGGACGCCATGTTTTTTTTATAATTTTTCATAATGTTTTATAATTTTTTTGATTTTTTTTTATTTTTTTTTTATTTTTTTATTTTTTGACTTTTTTGACTTTTTTTTCTTTTTTGACTTTTTTTGCCACTACCATACCATTCGGCAGTTTCTCAGATCCCTCGCCCAAAACGCATGCAATTTTACTTTAAGTTGCAGTTGAAGGCGCCGATTTAATAAGAATAATAACAGTAAACAATGCTGTTTTAAAAACCAAAGATGGCAGAATAATCCATTTTCCTCCAAGTCCAAACAGAAATCTGGACATTTGGTCCCAGTTTCTGAAAGGTGAGTTTGACAGTGCTTGAGTTGGGAAACATTTTTACCGACGGTACCATGCCAGCGGCTGCCGCTCTCCCTGGCACGGGTAAGCGTGGGCCTGGACATTTTTTTTTTTTTTTTTTTTTGCGGCCGATTATTCGGGTACGAAAAATCGTACCCGAGTAGTTGTCAACCGTGCGGGTACTCGAGCATTCGACTACCCGTCGCAGCCTTAATGTACATGTAACTTAGATTTTCCATATCTTCTAACATGTCATTGCTATAAATGAGTACCGTATTTACCAGCGTAAAGGCCGCAGTAATTTTGGAGGAGAAAATATCAAAAAGTTGGGGTGCGGCCTTTACGACGAAAGAGTAAAAAAAAAAAAAAAACGAAAGCCTAAACCAGCACGAATTTGCACATGTGGGACTAGAAACGGTAAAATAACTATACCACTATGGTACAGGACATTTCCACACATCTTACCGACAATTTTACCTTGCATTGTTGACATGAAGACGAAAATAAACATCCTAACACAACATTTGCCGATAGATCTTGATCTAAATTTGTGCCAATGCATTGCAAAAGTAAAGGAAGGGACCCTTTTCACGGAGCTGCCGCGAACATCCATCCAAAGTCGCCATTTTGTTTTTCTATTTTATGCAGTTTCGTATCACACCGTACATTGTGGTAGGGGTATATCGGACACCAAATCTGCCTGTGATCACTTTTTTAGCTAAACTTCTGGTAAATTATAAGAAAATTGATGAATTTGGTATCAGTTTGTAAAAAAAAAATAGTGTTTTCGTATGTTTTTTTTTTTTAAATCGGGGGTGCGGCCTATGCGGCGGTGCGGCCTTATCGCCGGAAATACGGTATGTGCAATATTCAACAAGTTATTTGGAGAATTTAAACTACAAACAGAGAATCTATTTTTGGCAGTACATTCTTTATCATGTACATGTACAGGTCAACATTGTATTTTTTTTTTTATTTACATTGTACAATTACACATGAAGAATACAAAAATCATTATAGAACTTTATTCATATCTAATGATTTATGCCAAGATCACTTTCCTGGCTAGAATTTTATTTGTTTGTTTATTTATTTGTTTACTTTAATTTAGTTATTAATTAATTAATTGAATCTATTTTTTTTTCGATTTATTAATTATTAATCTTAGTACACTTTTTATCAGGCCTACAGTGTACGTTGCACATTTGGGGTTTTACATGAACATATACTGTACCTGAAACGTACAGCATTGGTAGAAGCATTTGCCATTATCACTTTCCAGGCTAGAATTTGATTTTTGAGAGTTAGACAGGTTGCGATTTGTGAAGTCATGCGTAGAAATCAAGATGGCCGCCATGATCATCGATGTAGAAAGCACAGGAGCTCACTCAGAAGGTCTGTTCTCATTAGCCCGAATTTTCAAGCAAGCCTGCTAGCCTAACTCAAAGTCAAGCGCTATGTTGGCACAATTGACTTCGAGGACCCAGCTTGTAGTTTGGACATCTCAGTACTCATTAGGCCTGTATTCATCAGCTTGAGTTTGCCAAATAACCCGCTAGTAGAACTATCCCAAATTATCCAGCTAGTTTGCATCCTCATCAGCCCGTAGTTGCAATTAGCGGGATATTTGGTCGAGAAAATATCCAGAGAAATGTTGGTCTTGTTTTCCAAAATATCCCGCTTTTGGGGAAATACAGTCTAATTTATACGCCCGTCCAAGCTAGATGTGATGAGCACATCGGTCTGGTGAAAACGCAATTTCGAGATTTAGAATATCCAGAGTCTGAAAATAGCGGGTTATTTGGCAAACTCGAACTGATTGAGACAGAGAATTGTTTTTTTCCCTCGTGAACCCCCGTCGTTGTTGGTGGATCGCTGTTTATAACTATGAGGTTTCACAAACTGACAGTTGAAAGATGCCAGTCCGGTGTGAACCTATACAATGTAGCTGAACTGTCAACCGTGCGCTTGTTTGGGCTAATGAAAATGCACCTTTATAAGCATACATCATGTATGCCTCACTGATGTTTCCTCATGAATAACTTCCTGGAGAGCAGGTTGAGAAAGGTCATCATTTCTTGCCTCTTATCAAAGACGTAGATCTTAGGACACCCCTCGAAAATAAATACAAGACAAAATCAAAAAGGTACAAATAGCTAAGTACATTTACATTGTTCTTAGAGAGTTTAGAATATACTGTGATTAAGATGGTAAAGATGCCAATTCTTTTGTGTAAAGGATGTTTCATCAGTTCTTGCAAAATGAATAAGGAAAGAAAAGCAGTGTCTGCTGTTTAAGTCTACTGTACATTGTGTAGAAATGATTCTAGAAAACAAGACAAGTCTTATGATTACAATCAAGGGCCAGAATAACTAGAGTGTTGTTACCTACAGTAGTTGATTCACCCTTCTGGCCCTGATCACTGTTCTGTGTAACAACATGTCATAGAAGATCATACAAAATTGCATATCTCCATATTCTCCATTATAAGTGTACAGCATGCTTACATACATGGGTACATGTACATTAAAAAAATACATCTTCCGTGTACCATGTATACATGAAATTCTGACTTGTGGGCCCACAGGCAGTGCACTACATTACATGCTACAAACATCCATTAGGCATAGACGAAGAGGCCCGAGTGCAGCCAATTAGACCGCATATTGTTTTCACCGAATGCTTGTGAGTGGAAAGTTGAAATGAGAGGTCAAGTTCAGTGTTGAATTGCAGGCTCCGCCCCCAGAGGTCATCCAAGAAAGAATGTTGTAGACCCAAAGTATTTCCAAACCCTAGAAATCCAATTGTAGGAAATGTGATTATTGCGGGCTACATTAGGCTTACCTCTAATTGTTAATTGCTGTAAGCTTTCTTTCTTTCTTAAAAACTAAGAAGGATGAAATAAATGAGATGTACATGTAGATATCCATAACTGAGATGTAGATATCCATAACTGAGATGTATATATCTTCAACTAGACATTTTGTTTTGATCGTTCATGAAATTCGACCTGTTTAAAAAAGTGGAAGGCTTAGATTTAATTGTAGCTTCTTATTTGAGGCGTCATAACAACCAGAAGTGCAAGTAATACCAGCAGGGCTCAAATTAATTTTTTGCCCACTGGGGCTCTCCCCCCCAAAAAGAGCCCCCATGAGTCTTCTCACGGGGGCTCTTTTAGTGCTGACGGGGGCTCTTATTTTAATACAAATTTCCATTGAATTGGTACCCGTGACACTCCTTGGTATTTTATCATTATCATTTATTTAAGACGGTATTTTCCCTCTTAGAAATTTACTTGTTACATAGCTGTTATTGACTTTTATCCCCGTGAGGATATTTTCTCCATTTCTTCCCATTCTGCACATAATTTCCTCCTCATTATTCGGAGCAACCTTATTTACATTCTTTCTTTACTTTTAGTCTTTACCATATCCTTCCAAAACAAAGGGGCGGAACAAGCTTTTTGCTAAGGGTTGGGGGGGGGGGTATCCCAAATACGATGTGGAGCATCGTCCACGAGCTGCGTAGCGGCGAGGCGATTTTTGTTGTTGCTATTTTGAACCCCCGTTAGTGGTGTTTTCCTGGCAATCTACTAACATGCGGATCACCGTCCACGAGCCGCAAAGCGGCTAGGCGATTTTTTGCTGCTTTTTTGATCCCCCGTTTTCAGAGGATTCAAACTTTTCACAACGAAAAACTTCTCCATGTTTCAGTCCTTGCGCGATCGTCGATCTCCAGCTCCAGCAGATATTGGGCGTCAGCATGCACACCGGTACTACCGCACTGCGAGCTTCCGTTGTTTGTATCGGTAATACTCATAGAAATGGTAGAGAAAACGCCATCCAAGTTCCATTTCATAGGTTTAAGGTTTGAAAATTGATACTCAATATTGTGTTAAAGTTATATGAGAAAAGATAATCTTTATTTTATAATTCCACGAGGGCAATTTTTAATTTTGCAATCGCCCCCGTGAGCAACCTGACGGGGGCGATTATGGAGCTCACGGGGGCGAATCGCTCACCGCCCCCGTGTATTTTGAGCGCTGAATACCAGGATCACTTTTCTTCTTTACTGTTACTACTGAGAATCAGATGGATATGCATACGTATATAATTGTGAATGTCCTTTTAGCTCTCAACAGACAGTAAGCCTATCATTTGTTTTACTGGTCTTTGATTTAGCGCCATATGTAATCATGTCTGCCGTACCCCACTAGTTTAATACATAGGGTATATCAACAACCTTTTTATGAAGTAATGTCGATAAATGTTAACACAAAGTATATTTGAATTACGAGTATCCACTTGAACAAATGCAGGTAGTACCGTATGCAAACTGGACTGAAATGAATTCAACACAACTTGTTATTTGTTTTTAATTCCGATGCTTGCACACAGCTCACTGTGATTACATACTTTGAATACTGTGATCCAATATATTTGTTTTAGATGAAGCTGGTATATACAGAAGATCTATAGTTACACCTGCCGGGTAGTGTAACCTGTTCGATCAGTCAAATTGCATCCAATGTTTTGAAAGGATCTGTAATCCAAGTAATAGAGTTATTGGTCCATCAGCAGTAGGTGAAATGTTAGAGGGTCCTCTCCCTGATATTGAAACAGTTCTGTCATCTTGTTAGTTTTATGGCGTAAGGAGGTGTCGATAGAGAATGTAAATGGAGAGAGGGGGAGAAAGAGGAAAGGGGAGGAAGGGGAAAAAAGAAGGAGGGGAGAGAGAGAAGGATTAGGGGGAGGGGAGGGGAGGCGAGAGAAGAGAGAGAGAGAGAGGTGGAGGAAGAGGGTAGAGAGGGGGAGGGAGAGGGTAGAGAGGAGGGGAAGGGGGAGGGGAGACAGGGGGATGGACGGAGGCAGAGAAAGAGAGAGTGAGAGGGAGAGAGAGAGGGTGGAAGGAAGGAGAGATGGAGAGGCAGAGAAGGCCTATTTCTTTGACAAGTCCCAATATTTTCCCCCTCACCCCCCCAAAAAAAAAGGGTTTTCAGGGTGTCATCTTGCATACAAAATGTCAACAACTCCCCCCCCCCCCCCCCCCCCCCCCCCCCCCCCCCCCACCCCCCCCCCCAACCCCTATTAAGCACACATTCTGCATGGGCCAGCCACCAGAGCCCTTTTCCAACCTTAAAACTACAAATACAAGTACTGCATTGTAGCTGTGCCCACATCAACAAAATCTAGGCATACATGAACATGTACATGTGTACATGTATACAAGTCCAATAACAAAGTGATTTCTCTGGCTATTAGGTATGAAATGACATGACAAATGGATAGTGGCTGTCTTTCGCACTCTATAGGTGTCAATATTTCCTCCTCTGTCTTATTACCCTCGGATGGTCATAAATCATTCCACTCTCAGTTGCTGTATTTCTCCTATTTCTACAACGCAAGTTTACTTTGCTTCATGTAAAAACTGTCCATATCGGATCCTTTTTAAACACAAAGTTGAGTTCTGGTCACTGCAATTTTAATGTGAAAGAAACTATCTTGAAAGCCATTGGAAAAGGTTGATCAAATGGCACATATTGTATTTGTGTCTTTGTGAAATCATCATAAGAAATTGGCCCATTTTTGCTTAACGTTACATGTAGTGCTGTAATATCACGGATATCTCCAATTTCGTTTAACCGCCAGTCAAAACCGGACGGTTTTCGGTTAAACGAATAAAAAATTAAATAAAAAAAAACAAACAAAAAAAAAACGATTTTTTTTTTTTTTTTTTTTTTTTTTTTTTTGTTTTTTTTTTTTGCTTGTGCTTTTGTGCTTGTGAACTTGTCACAAATAATAGTAACAATGTCGTTTTTAGAAGAATGTGTAAGATCATTAATGTAAATAAAAAAACAGTAGAGGACCTAGGATAGAACCTTGTGGTACGCCATGTGTAAAAGTTGGATGAATTTTTATTATAAAGTACATATTGAAGATGACAGACAAATTGGGGGTGTTGTTTTAGTTTCGGAGTGGTGAGTCAAAAAACAGATTACTGAGCTGGGAGACATTGCCAGGTGGAGGGGCATAAATCGAAACTTTAAAAAAAAAACGATTTTTTTTTTTTTTTTTTTTTTTTTTTTTTTTTTTTTTTTAACCGAAACTGTCCAATTGAAAACGGAATCCGCCATCGGCGGTCGGATACCGGACGGTTAAACGTTTGGTTACAGCACTAGTTACATGAAATGTACACAGAAATGTGTACTTGGGACCACAAAAACATACGGCATGTAAGTGTGGTTCACAACAAATACAAATAGCTATTTCATGTCATATTTCAACCATAAGGACATGTGAAGAGCCATCATTTTCAAGGGACATTTAATTTGTATGTTTTTTTTTTACATTCAAATCAAAAGAATGAAAAAGCTCAAATTTTTTATCACCTTTTTCAGAACTTAACCTTCTCCTTAGAAGGAGTCTGAGTTTAATGATGACAAAAATCAGCTTCCAGAGTGATTAGTTTGCCAAAAATAGAATTATATAGAAGATGAAAAATATTCCGAATTGAAATAAATTTATGAATATTTTAGGTCAAGGATGGTCCAGGGCTGCCCAAAAGAGCATGTCCCATAGGAATAAAATATGTGCATATATTCCTTTTTAGTGGAAGTGAATTTGTGCAAATTGTTGTATAATTGAAAATGAAGTTTAGCCAATTTCTCCCAAAAGTGTGTGATTTATTTTCAGACCCCAGGATACCGATACCCTTCCCATTCCCTTGGTAATAGAAAGATAAATAATTTATCTGAGCTGAGAGACATAGTGGTTTTTTAAATCTGTTCTTTATTGCTTTTTCTGCAGGTAGTGTGAATTAATGTATTAAAATATTACATGTTGTGCAGATGTACATACGCTTTAATTGTACATGAACATGTAAGAATGAAGAACATATGTTCAAGCTTGTTGTACAGTATGGTTTTTGTTCCATTTTTTTTTAGTTTTAAGTACAATGAGCATACACCACCTTTGCTAAACTGAAAGTTTTCATTTTGGGTAATTTTTTATTAAAAACATTTAAATAAAAGGCAACTAGCAAGCGCATATATTCACTGAGCTCTATTTTATGAGATAAAAATGTATTATGTCATCGTAAAAACCTGTTGGTTTCGCTGCATCACATCTGAACAAGGCCTAAGAGATGAACACAAAATAAGCCCCCCCCCCCCCTCCACACCCGTCCTCCATCTTGGTATAAGTGCCCAAACAGCTAGCTCACTTGCTGTACTGCAGTAGACAGGAAGTTGCTGCAAGGATGCGAGGAGGAAGTAGATATGTCAGTAATCTCGGCAGGATTTTAAAGCAAGGCACGATCCGTCTGCAAGAAGTGTTGTCATTCTCTCCAACTTACAATTCTGATGGCCACTTTTACAACACAATACATGCATATTGTACATTCATTGGGCCAACGTACCAACCTAAAGTCAAGATGTACTGCCAAAGAAGAACTTCTTGGTGCATGAAACTTCTGCAAATTGTGCAAGTACGTGGTTCATAATATGTGTGGCAGTTTCATACTGCAAATTGTTAGAATCATGACTGACAGAACACCAAATTTGTGCAGTTTGTTGCTGTTGTGTACAGTTCACAAAAGTGTCTGGATTTTATATACAGTACTTGGTCTAGGGCCCTGTCTCATAAAGACTTGCGATTGATCTCAAATAATCGCAAGTTTGCAGTCTCCTTACCGTATATAACGGTGTATAAACCGCACTTTTTTGCCGCCGACAAAATTTCAAAGTCGGGGGTGCGGTTTATACACGGTACACCAAAAAAAAAAAAAAAAAAAATTTTTTTTTTTTTTTTTTTTTTAAGTTTCAATTTATGCCCCTCCACCTGGCGCTATGCCTGGCAATGTCTCCCGGCTCGGTAATCGGTGTGTTGACTCACCACTCGGAAACTAGAACAACACTCAAATTTGTCTGTCATCTTGGTTTGAAAGTAATCTTTCTGATAGAACTCAATATGTAGTTTATAATAATAATTCCTCCAATTTTTTTTCTATTACATGGTGTACCACAAGGTTCTATCCTAGGTCCCTACTGTTTTTTAATTTACAGTACCGTAATGATCTTACACACACAAAAAAAAAATCTCGGCAAAAAAAAAAAAAAAAAAAAAATTTTTTTTTTTTTTTTTTTAAGGGCGAAAAAGAGGGGTGCGGTTAATACACGAGGGCGGTTTATACAACGTTATTTACGGTATATCTCTTAGAGTGCGTTCAATTGACACTTTTTAAGACACGGTTGCATTCAAGCAATTTTTCGTTGGTCGTAAAAATAAACGTGTTTAAAAACACAAACATGAAACGCTGAAAAAGGTGAGTTTTGCAGAATCACGGTCGCTAAAATTCCCTTGAACGAACAGAGATCTCAATCATGATTCTATGACGTAATTATCGTGGCCTGCTTCCGGTTTGACCGACAGACGACTATAAACACAGACGGAAAACATGCGGCGAAGTTGACCTATACTTCCTGGGTCAAACTGCACAGTGTGATGAGCAGCGGCTGACCTTGCAATGAGCGAGAATCAGCATTGATGAAAAATCGCTTGAACGCTCTCCCGCAGTAACCGTGTTTTTGAACAGCGTTTTGATTTGTGATTCATGTTTGTGATTCTAGTTTTTAAAAATCGCTTGAACGCACCCTTACTGTACGTAGTTGCGATTGATAACAATTGCAAATAAGTTGAGAATAATCACAACAGTTTACAAGACTAGGGTAAGGGCCCAGGCACTGTTGAGGGGGGGGGGGGGTGGAGCATGATATCAAATCAAGTGCCTGTAAACCAGGATGAAGGAATTGCCTGTAGAGCTGAAGGTTTGTTGGTTTTCAAGCACTGTATGAGAGCATTTCCGATGGAGATCCCCTGTGGCGACTGAGTCACATCTACCCCTCATGTACTACTACGATATGATGAGCTACGGAGCTGTCATCACGAAGACGCAAAGTCTCTGTTTATTATGTATCGTGAAGCCGCAAGTTTCTGTCTATTATGTATCGTGAAGCCGCGGTGACATCACAACCACAAACCAAAATTTGCTTCCTGAAAACTGAAAGTTTTCCCTTTTGTACCCCTCTATTTTGCCATTAGATTTACCAAATATTATGATGTAGGCCTACACTGTAGGTCTATAAATGTTCATGTACTGTATGTATGGTACAGTTCACCTGTAGATTTAAATTAAATCTGCAGATTTGGCTCGGCATGGGGTACGGACGTGCGCCCCATGTGCGCCCCATGTGCGCCCCATGCGCACCTATTATGTGCCCTTCACCCCTTTGTTTTGGAGGTATGGGGTCAAGTTTACCGAGGAGGGTGTCCTATTTCTAGCTCTAGATGATTGGAGGTTAATCAGTTGACCCCTAGAGGTCAGAGTTCATGACTGCTCCAGAGGGTAATGACTTGAGCCCAAGCCAGGCCTGGACCGTTGCCCATAGCAACTCGAGCTCTGAGTAATGCAGTGTTGTCGTCCCTGGCTTTGCCTGTATTATGGCAATTTAAAGTGCATTATGAATGTCCCATCGTGATAAATGCAATAGATTTATGTTCAATGTTACTGATATAAATCCAACATTCCTGCACATACATTATATTATGTCTGATCTTTGACTTGGAAGATAGTCAAGTTGGACAAAGTGAAACAGATAGATCAAGATCAGTCATCGGGAGACATTTGACAAGTGGTCTTTAGTACAGAAAGACAGTCCCTGTCAATCATTAATACATCCCCCCCCCCCCTCGTTGGAGTCAGAAGGCTGTTATACTGAAGACAGATACATGTTTCTGTAGGTGTTATGCACTGTAAAAGACTACTTATTGATTTGTTGATGGGAAGAGATGGTTAGCTTAGTGTTAATGCCATTCATTGGGCACAGTAGAAAAGCATGTTATTGATCAGATTGAATCCCTTTTGTAGAGTCCAAAAGAGAATTAGGTAATTAGACTGTAAACTAGACGAGCTACTCCAGTCTGTTATAGATTGGCTAAGTTGAGGCCTGAGTATATGCAGTTAGTACATGTAGCTAGTGTTGGAACTGACAATAAACCCATTATTTTTCATTCTACAAATTTATCAGCAGATTTGTGTAAGCTGCAATGTACATGCACAAGTAAGGTGCTCTTTTATATATATTAAACTGTAAAAATTGAATAAAGTACCTTTGTAAAAATGGTTCAGATTCACATACCGGGTAGTTTCCTCCTGCTAAATGATAGAATCACAAAAACAGCACTGAATTTTAATGATTCCCGAAAGTTTTGTGTCATGAAATTTCAATTTTTTACAATTCACAAAAATTTTATATATATTTTTATTAATATCATGGAAGTTTCTGACTTTCTAATGTGGCCCTTCTGTAGAAGTATTCTCTTACCATATGCTTTTCATTCTTAAATTAGAGACCTGCCAATCAACAGATTCTCTATGATAGTAATTAACGCTTAAAGGGATCCGGTAACTTTGTCTCAGATTCTGAAACAAAATTCTGGATTTAGCTCATGATGCAATGATAATTATTAACCTTTAGGTCAGTCAGGAACCCCATGACTTTTACAAGCCGATCGCCTGTCTGATTATCAAGATATTTATGATTGGAATTACACATTTTGAAAACCGTTCGCCTGACAGTTTTCATAACACTACAGTCTATTGGGGAAAACGAGTATGGTAAAACCGGTCACTCAAAGGTTTTTACTTTTTTGAGGCACTTCTTGATTATTTTGAAGCGCAATTTTTTTAGGGCTTCAATATTACACCATATCACAGACACTGATAATACGTAGGGCCGTGTATCTCAGATTTAACATTGTTAAACGATCCCTTTAATTGTTTTGTCTTATAATGTCACCCCTTCAACATCTTTAACAAGTCTGGAGCATTATTTCCTGTTATGCAACCCTCTTTCAGACCTGCCTTGTAGTAGTATGTCTACGCCATCTTGTTATTGTTTTCATTAAAGATGACTGCTCTCACTCAGTCCCTCAATAAAACTTTGCTTCATTCCCCCAAAGGTTAACCGTCCCAAAGGGTATGTCCTCATCAGCTCGAGATTGCCAAATAGCCAGCTATTTTTGATTTGGGAAATAAGCCAGAAGTTACAAATCGCGTCCTCATCAGCTCGAGACTCGACCTCAAGAAATTAGCTCGAGATATTTCGGGCTGGTGAAGAGGCACTGGACAAATAGCGGGATATTTTGCAAACTAGCCCAAGAAATCTTGGGATGATTATTTCTCCCAAATATCCCGCTAATTGCAACTTCAGGCTGATGAAGACGCAAATTAGCTGGATAATTTTTGATCGGGATAGTTACAAATAGCAGGTTATTTGGCAATCTCGAGCTGATGAAGACATGCAGGCCTGAAGACATGCAGGCCTAAAGACATCAAAAACAAAACAAGAAGTTGGAGAGGAACGAGTCGACGCCCCCTTTTATTAGATCAGCAACGGATATTGCAATATTGAAAGGGGGTATTTTGGCTCTCTATCCCCACCTCCGAAGCAAGCCTAATACACAACGCAGTGAGTCATGATCAGTCGGCTACGGTTGAAATGTTTTTCGGCCCAAAATAACCCGCCAGCCTGGTTCGGAAGTGTAATGATGCGAGGTTCTGGCACCATTAGATAAGGGGATGATGACAAAATTATGCATTTGGTATTCAATTAAGGTGCTTGTAATTTTGGCATAGCAGAATTTTTTTACAAATAAAAATGGTTGAGCCCGGTTTGTATTTTGTTTACAAGGTTTACGAGGTTAATTTCAATTCATGAACTAATTCTTTTGAGTGGGTCTTTGCATAATGGAGGAATAAGATACAAGTAATTTCAAAGCATTATCAATTCATTTCAACAAAATTTTCAAGATTGTTTTGTTTAATTATCGCTGACAAATGAACCTGAAGATTAACAGGCAATAGCACGCACACAGAGATACATGTAAGCGTACTTAATTCTATGCGCGTTAATTAATGCACAGTGCTACGCAAGTATACTCTACATGCACATTAACCTCTACATGCACTGCTGTGCATTGCACACTTAAAAAACATGGGATCATATAAGTGTTGGAAACTCTTGCATGTTTTTGACGAAAAAATATGAATTATAGTCTTAGTAAATGAATCACACGTGACCCCATTTGACCAATCATTTGATTTGGATCTACATGTAGGAGTGAGTTGCATAACAGTAATTATTGTTTACGACAAAGAATGCATCCATAATCAATTTCATTTAAAGATGTTACAGAGGTAACGCCTTAATCTGTAATAATACATGTAATAGCTGGTAATTGCATTATAGGCTCTCGCTTTGGTGTTTGTTCGCCAATTACTTTGCATTAGAGGATTTGAATGACATCCTGGTATGAGACCTGGCCTGAAGGTGGAAGCAAGATGTAGGGGCGGGTGAAGGATTTTTGTTTAAAGTGATGGCGAGAATAGGGGGGGAGGGGAGGGGGTCAAGAGGATCTCAAACAAAATGACAAGTGAAATGGAAAAAAGGGTTATCAGACCGAAAGAGGTGGATCCAGTACACAAAAAGCAATGACAAAAATATTGTGGGGTCAAAACAGAAAAAAGAAGGAGGTGGGTCCTATATACACAAAAATATATAAAAAGTAAAATAATTATAAAAGAGAGGGGAGTTACCCATCACTGTATGTCTGACATTAGATCAAGAATCATGAATTGCACTTGAATTTCAAACAAATTCTCCTGCTAATTTGCCCCTCACCTAGGCACATAACAATGTACATACTATGTCTCATCTGTTGAGATCTGTAGAAGCTGAAGCTTTAAAATATATGCATCATTAGGAGCCCTTCTGGCTCTCAGCAGACTTTGTGACTTTTTGCTCCATAAATTCTTAGCCTTGTCTTAATTTGTTTTGATACTCGCTCTTGTCTACTGCCTGTAGTCTTCAACTCTCCATACACGTACATGTACCTCTATTAAAGTAAACTTTTTGCCTAATTTTTTTAAATATCCCCACATCCACCCCCTCCCTTCCCCCCCCCCCCCCCCCAAAGAAAAAAGAATACCATTTCTATTTTGATTTTTTTAGATAAGATTAAAATATTGTTACAATGCAGGGTTGTTTTCTTTTTTCTTGTGGAGAGTCACGCACCTCTTGTGCTATGCCTTCATCAAAACAACCATCGTATACAGACAGTCACAGAAAGTGTCTGGAGATGCAGACTAATAGTGCCCACAAGGAGAAGGAAAAGCTATTAGCCCAATTATCTCATTCTATTCCAGTCATCCTCTTAGACTAATCACTGTCTCTTTGTTCATACTAATTAGACATGAATGTTTAAATGGCCTTGGCGGGTAATTGGAATGGGATTAAAGGTGTCTGCACTCTGATCAAAGATGCCATTATAGCTGCTTTTACACCGCAATCAAAAATCATAGATTTTCTCACGTTTCAGTGATTCGCCAGTACTTGCATATAGCATAGCATAGCATAGCAACAACCGGCAAACACGACGGGATGAAAAAAAAAAAAAAAAAATACAAAAATTGAAATTGAAAAGTCCACCACTCGAGTGTGGTTTTTTAAATGGCTGCAAAGTTTCACTGGTTTGCAGTGTAAATGCAAACTTTGGTAAGATACCAATTTTTGCTCATGTGACTCTCTTCGCTTCCATGCTAACGCATACAGGGCACCGATGAGTGGCGCATACGCACTGCTCACCAAAAGTGGGTATGAGCAAACTTCAATGTTTTTTATGGTTTTTTACAGTAGTGTAAAGGGCATTACAAAATCTGGATGATTTTTCAAAATGATGTTTGGGATGTGTGTAAATAAGCCTTTTAGGAGCTGTTTGTGTCCTACAAAAACCAATTTTTTTTTTTTAGGTGTAGCACCGTTCATAGGTTGTATTTGTCTTGCTCTCTGATACTCCTTTTAATTAATGATTACATTATGTTCAAACTAAGACTTTCTTTTGTTATACATTAAGAATATGAAAGGTACGAATGTGCTAACTGCTATGAATTTTTATCCTAATGCATTATCATGTTGTTATTTTGGAGCTAGTAGGGCATTAACTTATAACACAGAGTTAATGCCGTTCTAGTTCTGACTAGATGATGTCAGGGTTGGAATACAACCCTCTGTTTAGTATTTAAGTATACACACATGTAGGAGGCTCTTCAATGATTGTTTTTCTAAGGATTATTAATGTATGCAAAAGCTTCATGTGAATTAATTTTGATAACATTAAAGGTAATACAAAGTTTTGGTATGGGGTCATGAATTTGGTTCAAATGAACATATTGGAAGCATATGGGATCTTACAATATTCAGTGATCGTTGTCGCGGTTAAAAATGTGAAATTGTAAATTATAAACTCTTTATGTTGTATAGCTCCCTCTCAAGATCAAGATATTTATTCAAGCTATAAAAACATTGTTTCTTGACTAAAATCGGCCGATTAGCTATTCCCGTTTGGAAATTATATATCACAACTACATAGTCTGAGATTTTCATGGTTGCAGCTACCATTGTACGACCGTAGGCGCTATTTGAAATTCATCAAAATTTACTGGAAGCACCGGTAAATTTTTATATTTATTTTTCTCGAAAGCAGAAGTGTTTAAGGGGCTAAATTTTCTAGTGCTTATAATACATCCACAGGGGCATCCAAATATATCAAAATTGTAAAGAATCACTATACACCCAATTTTCAAAATTTCCCAAAACTTTGTATTACCTTTAAGTTATTGAATTAATAAAGTAAAGAACTTAAATTTGTTCCATCTCATGGTTGTTGTTTTTTGTTGGGGGTACATGTAGTTTGTAAGCTGTCTTCAAAACACAAGTCAAACTGAATTAAACGTAGGCTCTTGTGGATTTTTCAGTTAATTCGGGGCAAGAAGGGCAATAGTTCTTTGTTAGATTAATGAGTTAACACCCTTCTGGCTCTAAGCAGTAATAGTGACTGTAATACCATGTGTCTTTTTGTTTGCAGATGAAAGATTAACCTTATCCTCGGTCAATCTAGAGTACTCGTCATTAAATATATATTATAAAATATAGATTACTATCACACAAAAATCCTACATTATAATAAGATCAACTGCTCCTAGTTGAAATATTTTTCCTTGATAATTGTGCTCTGTATGAATAAATGAATATAAAGCTTTATATACAGAAGGCCTACAATGTAAGTACACACCATACAGTTGTAACGATTATGATTCTACTAACTCATGTTTTTTATTCCGTTTCTCTCATTACGATTCTTTCCTTCCCATCCTGCTTACCTGTGTACTTCTTTTCTCCATTTCTGATCCCCAACCTGCCTCCCCTCCTCCCCGTATTAATTCATATGTTTAAAATGCATCTTTTTCCCCTCTAAATTAAATCCATGTAATAACAATTATAACCTATACCACATGTCTCTCCTCATCATATATTACATGACACCATCATCTTTTATTCATTCTATCTTCAAACTATATCTTTTTTTGATCTATTCTTCATCATAAACACTGGCAATTTCATCCATCCATTCCACTTATCATGAAATCATTAATTACATGTTTTTATATTCTTCCATTCGTTGATTACTCATCCAATTCACCTTTCATTAATTTGTCATCCATCAAAACAATTCATACCTTCCTTTTCCATTCATCATTGTCTTTTTGCAAACAATCATTGATTCCTCCCATACATAATCCTCCTTATCTCTCCCTCATTCTACCTTCCCTCTCCCTCCTCTCTCCCTCATTCTACCTTCTCTCTCCCTCCTCTCTCCCTCATTCTATCTTCTCTCTCCCTCCTCTCTCCCTCATTCTACCTTCTCTCTCCCTCCTCTCTCCCTCATTCTACCTTCTCTCTCCCTCCTCTCTCCCTCATTCTACCTTCTCTCTACCTCATCGATCCCTTCCATTCACCCATCCTCCACCAATCTTCCTATCTCTCCATCAACAGACATCCAAGTCGCTTGCGTTCTTCTTCCAGTTGATAACAGTAAGAGGGAGCGCGGTCTCCACCTTTTTCTTTTCTCGATGTTGCCAATTTGTTCACCCCCTCGTGTATAAATTGGCCAGCAACCTGCAATGATCTTTTTTTATTATTATTATTATTATTTATTTGTGAGCACATTGTGACTTGTCAGAATATTTTTTCTCCCCTTGTATATCTCTTTAACGCCCTGTTCAGACTCGTAACTTTCATTGTATAGCTCTACGAAAAACTTATAGCTATACAATAAGTTACTGGTGTTACTTTGTCTAGCCTGAGAATCGTGTAATGAAACGTTGTATAGGATCATTCTCACTAAATAGTTTCTCAAAAATCAGATTCCACTTCTAATGTAACGTTTAAAAACGCATAATTTCGCAGGGCTTATTGTGAATGTGCCCTGATGATTGGTCAACTGTCAATATCATTTATTTGTTTGGAAGGGTGTTAACTCATATACAACTGTACTTCAAGTTCAATATAGAGTTATCGCTCTTCTAAATCTGAACAGACGATATGTGAACTGACCTCTTCATAACTAATTCTTTATACAACGTTTCTTATACAATGTTTCCCCCAGTTTGAACAGGCTGTTATTTTCGTTCTAGCTTTGCTTGAATCATTGCAGCATGATGGTTTGTTGTTCACGTTGTTGGATGTTGTCATGGCAACCCATTGAATTAGTATTGTAGATGTTCATTCTGGTTTGAATCTCCGCACTTCCCAGTCATTCATGTTTGAGCTGCATGATCGAAATGTGTATCGTTCGTCCGCTGAAAGCCAAAAGGTGCGCTGCATGATTCATAATATCCCTCTATTAGGATACTATAAGGAGAAAGTTAATCCTGGCATCATGTTGGTTCTAATGAAAATCACATGAATGAAAATGAGAGAAACAGATCAGTAACAGTTTGAGGAAATCCAGTGAGAAAGTTAAGAAGAAATAGAAAAGACGAAGAAGAAGAAACAAAGTTTTGGCTAATTAAACACAGATTGATATCTTTGATCTAGCGAGCACTTCTCCTATTTGTTTTATTTTAAAAATGTCCTAAAATTTCCATTTTTTCCAAAGAAGATCAATTAATTATATATCATTGGACACATGTTATTACAACAAAAATACTGCCTCTATCAGAAATCAATAATCTAACCACTTTTGCTTCAAGAACTCTCACGCTAGAGGTCAAATTATTCAAAACGAAATTGCTTCATAAGCATGTAAAGAATATGAAATAGAGTTTCCTTCTGTTTAATGTAGCTTTAACGTCCTTACATGTACATGTATGGCTTTCGGCAAACAGTACATGACTGTATCCTACAATATACATGTACTTGTCTTGGTGTTTGATATGCATATACATGTGTACCCAGGGAATAATTTGCCACAATTTTTTTGATTAGCAATTTCAGCTGATGGATAAATATTTCAAATGAAATTCTGTACATTTCTATGGAAGAAAACTGCTACACAAAAGATATTTTGTATAGCAGTCATGCAAAAATGCATAGCAAATTGCGATGCGATACCAGGAAAATTATTCCCTGTGTGTACCTGTGCTTGTATCTTGGATGAAAAAATAATATTTTGAAAGAAATAATTAGTGATCTTGTGTTTGAGCATGGTTCTGTGTTGTATTCAAGCACCCTATGATTTTTGTTGCGATTCTTGTGATTCATATTTCATGTACATCTACAGCCTACCGATTTTTCAAAATTACAAAATTACGCAGTTTTTTCATCAACCTTCAACAATGTTACAGAGTCACTATAAGAAGTCTGATCAGTAATGTCAATTGAAAACCTCCAAGAAGGGCCATTATGGCTAGTTTGGCTACAATATTTCTTGAGTCAGAAGGGCTTAAACTCTGCTAAAAAGCCATTTTCTTAATGCAACCAAATATAATGCTTACGTCTTTGTGAAGTGCCTCAATACAAATTATTTCATTCACTTGTTAACAGTAATTGTATTTCAATAATCAGAATGCAAATTGTATAAAGTATGTGTTGTAAAGCCATAATGTTTGTGCTACCTATAGCAACAAATAATGTATGCAATTCATTTTGTGACTACTGAAATACAATTATTTGTAAAATTAAACAGGTGAATCAAATAATTGTATTGAGGCACTTCACAATGACGTATTCATTAAAATTTGGTTACTTTACGGTAACGGCCTATTGATAGGAGTTGCTGCCTTTCCAAGCTCACAGCAGATGACATTTCAATGGCAGTATTATTTCCTTATGTCCTTTTGGCTGTGAGGAGACATATATGTAATAATGCACAAGTGAACAATTGTATGCGCTGGTTAGAGCCAGATGTTTCACATCAAATTTGCTCACTCACTTCACGATTGAATTTCTTGTTATTGCTTTTCATAAAACTCACATACTTCTAGGCATATCATAGTTCATGGCTAGTCGATTACATTCCTCATGAACATTCTTACATTCTTGACAATGTAGACATATTTAGCATTGCACATATGTCAAACATCATAGTAAAATGACTTTATGATGAGCACAGTATACCCCTGGAAGAATGACTGTTTGGCTGTAAAGACTTCATCATAATATATTTCTATTTCACTTTTGACATGTAATTGAAGGGATTTGATTTTAAGCCCCATTCCATGCCCAGTATATAGTGAAAATCAATTGGAAGTGTTAGGGGATTCTATTCTCTGAAGTCTTTGAAGAAAAACAAGACACCATTCATTTGTTGATAACCCTTATAATGTGTTTCTTATTTCTTATCATTTTGATGATTCCAGAACCTTGCAGTACACATCAATACTTATATGCTAGATGATCAACCTTTTCGTGTTGATTCCACAACGTTTCTTTCACAATGCAATCGCACAACCACTTCATTTCATTTCAACACATTTTTTTCCGGGGGGGGGGGGGGGGGGGCTCAAATGTATCCCTTACAAGTAAGTTTGATTATTTCCCAGCTAAAACATTTTGAGAAAAAAAAAAAACATCTTTGTGTTTAAACAAAGGGGGGGGGGTGGGCTTTTTCCTTCTTTATTTCAGATTTTAAAAATTGACAATAATATGTTTGTCATGTTGTAGTAGAAATATACCGTATTCAAGAAAACTAGAAATTCTGAAGAGGAAATGCAAAACAAAGTGGGAGATGAATCGAAATGAGGGTCTAACCAAAAGTTGGTATGGGGGGGGGGGGGGGGGGTACAATTCCAAAAATCTAATGAGCACCAACAACAAAAATCACATCTTTTTCTTGTGCCTTTAATATGGGGTCTATATTTCTAAATTTAAAAGGGTTTATAAAACTACAATTGGGGGGGGGGGGGCACATTTTTTGTGTTCATGCCAGTTTCGGTTTTGAAATGAAGACAAGGACTGTTTAGGCCCCTGGATTTGCCACTGACCTGGACATGGAAGAACGCAGTTAGAATGTAGGCATA
This sequence comes from Strongylocentrotus droebachiensis, assembly GCA_035222895.1. Classification (NCBI taxonomy): domain Eukaryota; kingdom Metazoa; phylum Echinodermata; class Echinoidea; order Camarodonta; family Strongylocentrotidae; genus Strongylocentrotus; species Strongylocentrotus droebachiensis. Next base: position 175,446 of record JAVYIG010001370.1, read on the forward strand.
AAAGCTTATGATGCATGGAGTTTGAAATGTGTTCTGCTCATTCGAAACTAAATTACAAATATATATATATATATGTATGAATATTATTGAGTTCAAATAAAAACTTATACCTGTTCTTCAGTTCAATCAACCTTTTGCAAAATCATACAAAATTGTGATTATAAATTTAAGCAGGATATCCTTCTCGGCACCCCTTACAAATGTAAATGTCTTCTAAAGCTGAAAATGATTTTGTAGAGGTCCAGTTGGGAATTCTTCTCATTATTTAGATTGAGAGGGCATTCAGGCTGTGGTTGTATTGACTGTCAAAGGAAGAGATTTAATCACGTTGCTAATTAGTACCACATACATGTTCTGAACATTCGTTGAATGTCACCATTGTGGGGATGTGAATGAAGAGAGTACATCCAGAGGTCAGGTAGAGGTCTAGAAAAGCTCGCAATCTATTTGATAATGGGGGCATTGCGGCGGGGGAAATACATGAAAATAAAATGTTGCCTATTATGGAAATTAACAAAGGTAGAATGGTTAAGGATTATTTGCATGTGGTGCGGTAAACCAGGTCATAAAAACTACTACAGCAACATTTAAAAAAGAAAATGGTTTAACTGTCAATAAAGGGTATTGTTGAGATGAATAAAGGTAGCTGCACGTAGCAACTAAAGACCCTTAAAGGTATCCGATAACTTTGTCTCAGATTTTGAAACAAAATTCTGGATTTAGCTCACGCTGCAATGATAATTATAAACTTTTAGGTCAGTCAGGAACCCCATGACTTTTACAAGCCGATCGCCTGTCTGATTATCAAGATATTTATGATTGGAATTACACATTTTGAAAACCGTTTGCCAAATGGTTTTCATAACACTACAGCTTATTGGGTAAATTAAACGATATGGTAAAACCGGTCACTCAAAGATTTTTACTTTTTTGAGGCAATTTTTATAGGGCTCCAATATTACACCATATCACAGACACTGATAACATGTAGAGCCGCGTATCTCAGATTTAACATTGTTAAACAATCCCTTTAAGTATACATGTACTTGTGATTACATGTACTTCCTAAGGTACAAAAATCTGAAGTGCATAATTACACTTTTGTAACTTTGTTTGCTGCAATTGGGGGGGGGGGGGGATTTTAGCATATCATATAATGAACAAGGCTTTGCCTATCTGCACTAGTTTGACCAGGAAGGATTAGACCTTCCTGCGTGGTCACTGGCAGGTGGTTATCTCATCAAATCAGCTCTCACTTAACATAAGAAAAAGGGGACCATGGGGGATCAACTGGTACCGCTAAGGCATTGTTGGCTGTATAGAGGGCGCAAGTAGCTACAAGTAGTGCAGTCCCGCTTTAATAAAATGTTAGATTAAATCTTGACAAAACTAAATCATATGGGCCATGGGACGTACTGCACTTCTTGAAACAAGGAGAACGTTCTGGCACATCATACTAATCTTCCGAGATTATGAATTATAGGAAACATTATTCCCCAAATGTTCATAAAAGTCCGTCTGCTGAGGGTCGTTATAGGAGGAGGTAGACTGTTAATGATAATGGTTTTGCTACATGTTTTGAATTTTCAGGGTTTGAGAATATGATGTGTACATGTATATACGCTGTATGTAGTTTACTTTGCAGCAGAAATACATGTATGTAGAGCTTTATCTGCAGGCGGAGGAGGATCATAGCATAGCACACTATGTAGCTGAAGTCTGGCATTCCTTTCAGATATTTACTCTAAGATCGATAATAATGATAATAATAATGATAATAATGTTAACAACAACAACAATACAAGTAATAACAACAACAATAAAAATAATAAAGATAAAGATAATGATAATAATAATGATAATAATAATGATTATATTAATGATTATAATAACAATAATAATAACAATAATAATAATAATGATACATCTTGTTTACTTCATTTCATTTTCCTTTCATTTTCATTTCACTTTTAGTTTTTCATTTCCAACAAAATACAATACATAATAACGAATACAATGTAAAATGTATACAAAACATAGTTACATTTATAATAAAAAAATCTTAATAATAATTTATACATTTTTGGAAGACAAAAAATTAATTGTTTAATTTAACCGCATTTATATTTTGAGGAAATGGAGAGGGTACTTAATAGGGTAGCCTCATCAGTATTAACACTGTTCACCCTGAGGGCTCTGCAATCATACTATCACCCCAGCTTTAAGCTTTCTACCATGATAAGGCGCCTCAGCATTTAAGGAATATACATGCATTTCTTCCTACTGGGTACCCATTTACCTCACCTGGGTGGAGAGTGCCAAATGTAGATTAATATCTTGCCAAAGGACCTTAGTGCCGCAGTGGGACTCAAACCGTGAACCATGTGATTCACAGTCTAGCGACGTATTATCCACTAGACCATGACACCTCTACAAATTAATTAGAAATCATTTCAATCTAAGTTCAGTGTCACATCTTTTATTTTGATGCAAGTACAGATAGTGTAAATGCACTACATTCCATTAAAATTTCAACACAATTGCAAAGTATTTTGTGTTTTTTTTTCAACTCAAGGCAAATGCTTGTTATGAATATTTATGTATGATGTTATCTGTGATTTTTGTATCTGAATAAAGATTTATTTCAACAACAAACAACATTCAAGGCAATTTCAACAGCAGAATGAATCACCTTTTGAAATATGCAAATATAACGATAGGATTTATTAATCTGGACATGATTTCTATAAGATATACGATAGGGATTTATTAATCTGGACATGATTTCTATAAGATATACGATAGGGTTTTTAATTGATCTACTGAAGAGCTGATTTCTTGGAAATCTTTGCTTTTATGTATTTCCTTTTCACAACGAAATACAGTGTATCATCTTCAAATCAGGGGAGGGGGCGTTTCACAAAACTTGTCATCAGTGACAAATGACAATTTGTGTTATAAGCTACGGAAATCCTTGCTTCTGATTGGTTATCAGCAGATTTGTCACTGATTTTTGTTATTTGTCATTGAAAAAAGGCTTTGTGAAACGCCCCCCTGATCCATGTAATCCAACTTGATGTAATCTCTTGTTATGTTTTCATATCCTCTACCTACTGCTTGCACACCTACTAAAGGTACATGCACAATATTATATCACTTCAAAAACTTTTTTTTCGTTCATTTCTTCTTCATTCTTTTCTTCCCTGGTTTACGTCTTCCCTCTACCTTTCCCCCCCTAACCCTAGTCTACAGGCACAGACCCTAATTTGACATTTTTATCAAAAAATCATTGTGCCTTGAGAGAAGTCTAGCCCAGCTACCTACTGGTTGTGTCAATATCAGGAGCAGCTACAATACATGGCCTATGGTAGTCTTATAGTGCAGACTCGTTTTTACGACTGACCAGGGTTTGTGCTTGCAGACTACCCTAACCCCCTGACAATTTTCCATCTAGAAAACATAGTCTTACATGATTTCATCAGCTAAGAGTCAGAAAGACTATAAATCTGTGAAGTCTGTTTGGAGCCAGAAGGGCATTAACTTGCCTTCTTTAGCTCAGATTTAACACCCTTCTGGCTTATATAAAGTGACTCTCACACTCTGCCGTGTAGGCCTACCGTGTGCCACCGTGCGCGAAAATGTCTGCGGACGGTGGAGAACGGCGAGGGCACACGGTGGTTCGTTATCAAAGCGGGCAACACGTTAATAGGGCGTTGGCGCTTATTTACACCCGGTGGGACCCGGCGAAAGTTTTGGGCATGTTCAAAACTTTGGCCGGCTGGCACCGGCCGCAAGTAAGCGGCAAGAGGACGGTGTTGAACGGTATGAGGACGGTATGAATACGTTATGAAAACAGTCACACTGTATGAACACGTTCACAACACGCTCATAACCCGTTACAGAACGGTGATGAACGGGCAAAAAAAAAATCCACCGTCTGCAACGGGTTGTAAGCGGGTTGTGAACGTGTCATGAACGTCAGCAGTCCGGGGACTCGCTCACAGGACGCTCCGAGCGGTGAGGGGACGCTAAGTGACTGGTAGGTGGTTGCTACAAACCCGGTGCACACGTCCGAGACCCGGTATGGGCCCGGTATGGAAACGGCCAAATTTTTCAACAAAAGTCAATCTGGGCGGTGAAGACGGTAGAAGCACGTTCAACACCCGGTATGCGCCCGGTGAGAAGGGTCAGAAGATGGCAACGAAATGGTGAAAAGATTAATTTTATGATTTTTTTTTTCCCGCCGGGGACAAGTTCGCTCAAAACCCAACGTTCTGGACTCTGTTTTTTGTTAATAGCCCGGCAGGTGGACGGTAGGCCTACACGGCAGAGTGTGAGAGCTCCATAAGATAATATTTGAGTTATTGCCCCTTTGGCTCTCAACATGTATGTTTCAGTAATCAATATTGGTAATTTTGTGAAAATATAAGTATAAACAAAGACCCCCAAAACACAAAGTATCATTCAAAATCTCTTGTTAAGAAAGACGCTAAGTCCAAGTAAAAATATTTGAGCTATCACTTTAATAGTCTTCTGACATTCAATAGATGTTTTCTTATTTAATTTGATCATTTTATCAATATTAATAGCTAGATGTAACTAGTTTTGGGGCTGACTTTAAACTTTCCTCCTGGTATATATACCTACTACAAGGGTGAAAATCTTGAACTGTTGGCATTTAGGATTTAGATTGGAATTGAGGCAAGAATGATGAATTTGTCATAGTTAATTCACTCGTGCATGCCTATGGATTGTTTATTGAATGCATTAAACGAGGCAGTGTATGTTTAGCCATGGAATGCATGGATTAACGAAGGTTTAAGAGGGAGAGGGGGAGGGATAGAATGAAAGAAGAGATCGAAATTGAGAGAGGGTGAAGAGGGGAGAGGGAGAATTAGGGGGACATGATTGTAATAAAGAAAGGAAGAGGGGTGTGGCTAAAAAGTGGGAGAGATGGAAAGGGATTGAACTAAATAGATTAGAGAAATAGAATGATTATTTTCTTCAGTTTTGTATGACTAAATGATAGTCTTTACAAAAGCATTTTCAAAGGAAATTTACGAGGATGAAGGATTAAGTTCTGGAAAGAAGTTGAAGAGAATATAAAGAAATATTTCACGTCTAATTTTAATTTCAAACCACATTATCTATTGTTCGGTATTGATTTTAATTCAAAGAAGGAAAAAGATGTTGATATTATTTTGAATTATGCACTTTTCACTGTTTACAAAACCTTTGTTGGAAAAGAATTTAAAGAGAAAAGAACAAAACAGAGACTTCTTCATGTTTTGTTTTATCTACTGAATTATTGTCTACAGATAGAAGAAAATATTATAAAACCATGTATATTCCTCCAGAAATGGAGGCAAATGCTGAATATATGAAAAATAATATATTATTATGAGGAAATAAAGAAGACCAGAAATGGTTATTTTACACAAAAAAACAACAACACAAGGACGAAGGATCATACGCAACAAAACTCACACATATATATATATATATATATATATAGTTGCTTATCAGGGGGGGGGTATAAGAGATGAAAAATATGCTGGCATCTTTCCATATGGACGATATCACGAGATAGGAAAAGAAACGTTTGATAGAAGGACTAAACAAATCGAAGTTGGATAGAAAGCAGCGTGAGGAAGAGAGATAAAAACGCAGAGGAACATGATATAAAGAGAGAAAAGGGAAGAGACTACTTATGGCCTGTTCAGACCCCAAAATAAAATGTATACAACTTCTTATCAAGAAATATCGCACAAAGATTCACTGTAAAGCAAAAGCCGACATATTATTTGATGATTCCTTTGTCTCGTACTTTCTAGGATTGTAATTAATAATCTGAGAAGGATTCATGTAAAATGAAACTAGTTTCATGCTCTCCTTTTCATTAATTGAAACTGTTAAAATGTATTAAAAGCCCAAACTGAATATTCTGTTTTCAATTTGTAGAATAAAATTCTTTCTAGTCTCAGAGGAGGTGAATTCTTCTATTTTAGTACTCCATCATATTTTCTGCTGATCTTTTGGAGTTGTACATGAGTTAATTAATGCATCCTCCATTAATCCCCATGTTCATTCTTGATTTCTAGAAATATACTTTCACATTTACGAAATGCCCACAAGTTTCTTGAATGGTAACGATTCGCAAAATTTCTTCACACAGCATCGAATATTTGCAACACGCCATAGTTTCTTCCTGTGAAAGTCGCCGCCATTTAAATTTGTGAAAGGTTATATCACTTTAAAGTTTCTGAGTTAACAGTAGTACCTTTAAAGGTAAAGACCAGTTATGGTTGTGCGATTGCATTGTGAAAGAAACGTTGTGGAATCTATCAGAAAAGGTTGATCATCTAGTATATAAGTATTTGTGTGTTTTGCAAGGTTCTGGAATCATCAAAATGATAAGAAATTTGGCCTAGTCTTCGTAAAGTTACAAGCACTGTACACAGAAAGATGTATATAGGACTACGCACACGTACGTGACACGTGCCTTATATCTATCACGTCCAAATAGATAAACTAATTAATTTACCAAATATATCAATTAGTATGTGGTTTCCTGGCAAAATTTTTATCATCATGTATTAGTCATATTCTTTCATATTCTTTCACATGATTGGTAATAAGAGCTTCCATTTCATTTTTTGAGAGGGGAGCGATTCCAAAACTGGTTTTTACCTTTAAGGGCTGATGTGAGAATTTAAGCCTGACTAGATAATGAGTCATTGATGATTCAGTTCGATTCAGGGCAAGGAGGATAAGGGTGATGATTAAAGCGCTTCAGATAATCTAACAAATCTGAGGATAATGAGAGAGAGAGAGAGAGAGAGAGAGAGAGAGAGAGAGATAGAGAGAGAGAGAGGCAGAGAAAGAGAGAGATAGAGAGAGAGGCAGCGAAAGAGAGAGATAGAGAGAGAGAGAGGAAGAGAGAGAGAGAGAGAGAGAGAGATAGGCAGAGAAAGAGAGAGAGAAAGAGAGAGAGAGAGAAAAAGAGAGAGAGAGAAAGAGGGAGAGAGAGAGAGGGGGATAGAGAGAGAGAGGATGAGAGAGAAAGGGGCAGTATGAAGATGGTGAGGGAGACAAAGATACATGTAGGCAGAGGAAAGAGGAGAGGAAGAAAGAGAGAGGGGGAGAGAAGGAGAAGGGGGCAGGGAGAGAGGGAGAGAAAGAATGATGATGATGAAGATAAAATAATGACTTGAGGTCCATATTAGACAGAGAGAGAGAGAGAGAGAGAGAGAGATGGGGTGGGGGGAGGAAGGAGAAAAGATAAACCAATTCAATTTGGTTTTATTCATCCAAACTAAAAATGAATGGAAAGCTGCTGAGAGAGACACTAATGTTCATGTACTAGGCAGAGAGAGAAATAGAGGGAGGGAGGGAGAGAGAAAAAAAAAAAAGACTGAGATATTTTGAAGAAGAGAGAAATAGAGGAAGGGGAAGAGATAGAGTGAATGAGAGCACAGTCGTAATCAATGATGGTACTACTATTAGTCATCAAGACGCTTACAGAGTAATGATCGTGCAGAAATTAAATTGGAAAAAATCCCAGACATTCAATATCAAAACAAATGCATAGGCTGTTTTTTTATACAAAGACATTTACAACTGGTACGATGATTTCATGATTGTGCATTATATCATTTAGCCACAAAGAATATTTTGTCCCTGTTAATGCCGCTAGTAGAAAAAGATGTGACCAGTCTAAATTTTACCTTAAAAATTTCGATAAATCAACCGAAGACAATTTCAAGGCACTAATGTGACATCTATTGAAACATGCAAACATCACAGTGACGTATTCCGTAATTAAAACATGATTTCTTTACAATAGGATATTGAAATTGCCCTTGAGTTGAATTTTCGAAAATAGTTGTGCTCATGTTTAAAGCCCCACTGTCCTACTTGTATCTACTTGCTCCCTCTATATAGAAAACTTCCCCAATCGGTGCCTGTTGGTCCCCCATGATCCTCTTTTTCTTATGTTAGTTGAGAGCTGAGTTATTGAGATAGCCACCTGTCAGTGACCTCGCTGTGTGGTCTAATCCCTTCTGGCCCAGTAGTATTGATGGTCTTTAAAATGCTTGCTTTCATACATCGTACATCTTCTGAGTGGTGTATCATCTGTTTGTAGCCAGAAGGGAATTATTACCCTCATACTTTAACACAGAGTTAAAGGTAAAGACCAGTAATGGTCATGCGATTGCATTGTGAAAGAAACGTTGTGGAATCGATCAGAAAAGGTTGATCATCTAGCATCTAGCATCTGCAAGGTTCTGGAATCATCAAAATGATATGAAATTTGGTCCATTCTTCGTAAAGTTACAAGCACTATACACAGAAAGATGTATATGGGACTGCCCTATATCTCTCACACGACCATGAGAGAAACAAATTTACCAAATATATGAATTAGTAGGCGGTTTCCCGGCAATTTTTGTATCATCATGTATTAGTCAAAACATATTCTTTCACATGATTGGTAATGAGAGCTTCCATTTCATTTTTTGAAATTGGGGCGTTACCAATACTGGTCTTTACCTTTAATGCCCTTCTGGCTCTGGACATTCAATGTGGTATCATAGTATTGACTCACTGGAACCATATATGATTTTATTTAGATGTGACAAAAGTGTTGTCTAGATTTCCCTATGAACATAGATGGAACTGATTGTGAAGGGACAGAAAATTGAAATCTTTGTGTAATGAATAAGACCATGACTCCATTTGGCTTCATATTCACCTCTAACTGTTTTGGAATCATTGCTAATTACTTACGGTATAGACACTTGCTTATTGTGAACTGAGGAAATAAGGTAACTAATTATCTGTTTTTGCTGTTCTCATCGCGGCAATCTGTTAAAACTTTATACATGTAAATTTGTTATCAAATGATATGTGAGACTCGAGGCTACTTGTACAGGTATCTAGAGCGATGTAAGCTTGTGACTTTAATTCTTTTTATTGTGTAAGTATGAAGTACCCAGCCCACATCATAGTGGTTTGTGCTATGGAGTGCCAAGCGTCACCTCGTCTTCTCATATTAAATACCTTTTTTCTGTACCTGTATGAATAAATAAAAAATCATATTATCATGGAATCAATTTCTCATAGTTATTTCACAAGATTCATTTTGTTGCTGATTTTCATTACCGGTAATTTGTAATGAATAGACAGTTTGACACATGGCATCTAATAAATCAGTGGATTAAATCTATAACTTATCGTCAACCACATTCAAGAATTTACAGGCAAACACATGTATCTCTCAGAGAGGATGCTCATATCATAAAGTTCTCTACTCTGACCTGGTGTTGAACAACGTATCCATGACCACACGAGTTAGACATGGTCGCGGCCTTTCGAGGAACGCTCGCTGCGCTTGTGGCTGGGGAAGCTGGGTAATCCGATAGTGGTAATTGACGTTTCTGGCGTGTAATTCGCCTGGGATTATTCACGAGAGACCGGGGTGCGAGAGAGACAATGCGCATCTTGTTATCATGCAATTTTCTTGTTCTTTTGCAGAGGATTGGGGAAGGGGGGGGGGGGCAAGTCTTACCTCCCGATTCTGCTCGCTCCACGAACGTTCATGCAAGAGCCGCATCACTCGCCAAAATATTATAGAGGAAGCGCGCTTGCATGATCTCGTTCAAGTTTGATATTTTACAACATAAAATGTTTAACTGGTACTGTATCCTTTTTTGAGGCAGTCACACACATCTATGATAAGTACTATCATAGTTCTAGACCTATTCGTTTTACAAAACTGCTCATGTGCATCTGATGACAATATAATGCATCCGCCTATTCATAAGTGCACGATTTAACTTCAATTCCTAAGCAGTAAACTCTAAATCTCTACCAAATAGGTGAATATGAGGATATAAAAAGAAATCAGCGACTGGAAAATGTTGCTTCGTTATTCTTCATTCAAATGAAAACAGAAAATCCATCAAATATACTCCTTAACAACAACAAATCTAAGCTCTGACAGGATAGCATTTACGTAGGGATATCACTGCCATTCACTCTCACTGAGCCCATGACTCCCGTTCGTGACGTCACGGATAGAGGCCCGACTCTACGTGCACTTCCGGGTTTCAGACTTAGATATTTTGGTAGAGTTTACTCGAATAAATTCATTATTCTAAACTTGTTTTGTCGGGTGGACACCATTTGGTGTTATTATGGGGGTTAAAAGCTTTCTATTTATGTAATTATCTCAGTATTTGGGATTGTCTTAGAGTATCAACTTTAAAGACCCTCACCTCGCATGTGTTTGTCTGTTTCTTTATTTGTATGTGATGATGTTCATTTGACTTGTTTTTCTAGATAAAGCAGCACCCGTTCTGAGGGAAACACTAATTTGTTTCACACCAACAGTTCCTGTTAGCTTCATGCTACAGTGTATATTTGTATATCTCACTTTGTTTGTCTATTGATTTAATTGATGACGAATTATAATGACTTTCATACATGTTTTGACTTTTGTTCTCCCGCACAGATATACAAGAATTCTACGAGGAGACCTTGATGGACAGTTCTAAATCAATATCACAGAAGACCTTAGAAACATTGCAGGTCGCAACCAGGTGGGAGGAGCAGCAACAGTTTGGACAGAATTCACCCAAGCAACCTTCAGAGGTAGGACTAGTGATTGATTGATTGATTGATTTATTGATTTATTGATTTATTTATGAGTTCATTGAATGATTTATTAAGTGAGTGAGTAATTGATAAATTAATTAATAGGTTTATTTATTGATTGACTGATCGTTGGTTGTTTGATCAATTAACACATTTGATTGATTTATTGATTGAATTATTGGGTGGCTTATCAATGAGTTATTTGAAAGATTGATTATGTGATTGATAAAAAGATAGAATTATTGATTGATTGTTGGTTGTTTGATCAATTAACTGATTGGTTGATGTATTAATTGAATGTGTGTTTGATTGATTGTTATTTTATTGAGGAATAATTGGTTGACGTATTAATTAGATTGAAACTCTTGATTGATGTATTGATAAATGAACAGGTCGATTAATCAATTACAAATGGATGGTTAACTGATGAATTGATAAGTACTAGAGAAAGAGCAAGAGCGAGAGAGTGAGAGAGAAGAGAGAGAGAGAGAGAGAGAGAGAGAGAGAGAGAGAGAGAGAGAGAGAGAGAGAGAGAGAGAGAGAGAGAGAGAGAGAGAGAGAGAGGAAGGAGGAGATAGAAAAGGAATAGATGGCATGGAGATCAGAATTTTGTGAGGTAATCTTTATAAGGTCCAACAATTTTTCACCCAAGTTTATTATTATGACTTTACAATATTAGATACTTTCAATATCTTAAGATAAACAGCTTAACAATGCTTTTTTAAAAAATATAAATGTAATGCTTCCAGGGAGAAATTTCAATTGTTTAAACATATCTTTACTACCAGCTTGAAGAGGTACATACCGGTAGTTGATCTCCCGTACCATCTAAACGATGTTTTAGGGAAGCGAGTGATTATTAGTTCTTGCCCTGGAGCATCCTGTAAGTGTTTTCATACAGCTGTCGGCTTTCTTCCGGGTGCTTTTGTTTTGTTGGTGTAAGAAATGAGGAGTTACAAAAGTGAAAGTTTGTACACAATGAAGAAGGTCATGACACAAAGTACCCTGATCTATTTGAAAGCAGCGATATACAGGAGCCGAGTAAAACATTAGATTGAAAATAAGTGCTGTGTCTGATATTTGATCATCATCTCTAACTGTGACATTCATTTTAAGCAGTTCTTATAATTTGGCTAACAGGATGAAGTAGGGTCTACATCTACATGTTGCTCTTCGAATAAAAAGATTGTTCAAAAGAAATATGAATTAGGATGAGGGAAAACAATCTGTTTGGAGGCACAAAGGTGTAAACCTGTGTCAAAGTGTTATAGTGTTATGAGTTCATGCCCACGAGGCTCTGAACGGGCAAAATGCACTATCGATGCATCTTGTGTACAGGACCATACTAGTAGTAGAAGGTTCATGACTACATGTGTTTTAGTTTGGAATTTTAGTTTGTGATAGATGAATATGTATGAATTGGAAGAATTAAGACACAAGCAGTAGAATGTACGGTAGATAATATACGTAAAAGATTTGTAGGATTTTTGTGCCCTGTGAAAAATATATCTATTTGTAAGTGACTGTTGCCCATCTTGGTGTAGTCTGACATGTCCAGTTTGTAACATAGCCTCAAAGGGATAATTTTCCCCAAGTTAACACGGTCAAGTCTAATGAAATCCTTCCTTATTTAATTCATTCTATTTCTCTCCTTTTTAAATATTTGAATCAAGTCCAAGCTGGGCCAATATATACCAAATTCAATTTGTGGGATCACTGTGAAAGTATAACAGTGCATATGTATGTGATCGCATTCCTTGTGCGTGCCGAAGCACTTTCTGCGTGGTGATACATGCTCTCTTTCGGTGTTCGGACGTTAAATATAGAACAGCATGGCAGAAATGTGTCAAGTAGGTCATTAGAAGCTACAGCTGTATGGCCATTTGTCCTCTCAAAGGGCCTGTCATCATCAGCTTGAGTTGGCCATATAGCCCGCTATTTCTGATTGGGGAAATTAGCCTGATCACGAAATAGCGTTCTATTTGGCAGGTGAAGATGCTATTTGCACTGGAAATCTTCCCAAGATATCTTAGGCTAGTTTTCAAAATAGCCTGCTATTTGTCTGGTCCGTCTTCACCAGCCTGAAGACTCGTACTATGCGCGAACACTGAGCAATTTTCTCTAGCTATTTTCTTGAGCTCGAGTTTCGAGCCGATGAAGGCGCAATTTGTAACTTTGGGTTTATTTCCAGAATCAGAAAAGCGGGCTATTAATTGGCCAACTCAAGCTGATGAGGACAGGCCTAAACGGTAATTCCAGACCTTCCCTGTCTTTCTCCTGCTGCGCTGCACACTAGAGTTCTCTTTTCTGATTTTAACATTTTACAGCAGCATTTTCAGACGTGTTTGTATACTCCATCTACATATACGTACCGCTTTTAAAGTTTTTGACAAAAATCTACACTAACTACTTTGTTATATCCTGCTGTGACATAAGCTTTATTATTGTTCAATCAATGGAAAAAGAATTGTTGTTGTATGACAGATGAATCAACAATATCAATTCAATGGATGTATAATACCAATAACAATTTGACTATTCAACCAGTGTGCATGTCTAGAAATCGTAAGACATTAATCCCCATTGAGAGATTTGAGAGACGTGTACCTTTTACATTTTAGCAATTTTGTATAAGTACAGACCTCATTAGTGAAAGAGAATATCCCTCCCGTGTTTTCCATCTAATGGGCCACATCATTAAATTCTTAAACATGATTGCACTTTGGTAAATTCTTTGGCATTTACTTCCTTCGATTCCTCTGCATGGTTTTGGGGTTCCCGAGAAAATTCATTTCCCGGAAAGTTCCCCTCTCCTCTCTAGATGCAAATTGACTGCAATCAGTGAATATTACCAGCAGTCTGTCTGCGTACTGTTTGTATTATCATGAAAGAAAATCTGAACTATGATTGCAGTTATCATTTGTATGACTCTTTAATCTTGACTTAACCTTCTTAGATGGGGCATGTTTACCTAACCATTGTTATTCGTGATCATAAAACTGCTTTATCTACTGACAAAGATTAAAAAGCAGACTATTGATATATTATTCTGCCTCTCAACAGACCTGGGGGTGTTTCACAAAGACTTAAGATTGAGTTAAGTTGGACTTGAACTATGCTCTCACCATTCGTCTCTAGAGGGCCGTCACAAATCTGTGGAATTCACATTTTTAAAATACTATATTATTGAAGGAATAAACATAAAACTAAAGATCATAATTTCTAAGGTTATTTCCCTCTAACTATACATCTGGTTCCAGACTTTTTCAGGGCGTGAATCACCTGACATAGTCTAAGTCCAACTTAAGTTGATCTTAGTCTTTGTGAAACACCCCTATGACCATGTAGTATAAAATATTACAATAGATTGCAATGTGGTGGCTTGTGCAACATTTCAGACTCCAAACGTGGTGGGCGCGCAGGATGCTAAAATTTGTTCGTATTGGCGTTGAATGCAACACACTGTAGATTCCTCTGCGTGGTAGATCGAACCTGCCTTCATTTAGGGTGAATCGGGGATAATTGCGACCAATCTGCCCCTCACCTACGGCTCTACGGAGAGGTTTATTCTTAATATCTCTTAATCGTAAACAAGAATAAACATGCTCACCATTTTGCAAGGCCCCCAGGACTGGCGTTATTGTTAGATTAGGTAGTCTGTAGCATCAGACACATTGAACAGGATTTTCTCCGACTTTGGTATCGTGAGCTTGTTTATAAAGCAGAAAGTTGTTTTGTAAATATGTACACAAATGTGTTCTCAATGTTCTACTATAGATGGTGATTGAGATTTAATCATCCAAATTCTTTGGATATTAAACATGATTTGAAAGAAATCAATCATTATATCTACCTGCTGATAACAAATTAAAAATAAGAGATTAATGTTCAATTTAAAAGTTGAAATTATTCTTGTACAGTTGGCATAAACTTCTTTTAAAGCCATCTGCACCAGTTTGGCCAGGAGGGATTAGACCTCCCTGCATGGTCACTGACAGGTGGTTATCTCATCAAATCAGCTCTCAATTATATAAGAAAAAGGGGACCATGGAGGACCTATAGTCACCGATTAGGCATGGTTTGCTATATAGAGGGCGCAAGCAGCTATAATTAGTGCAGTGGGGCTTTAACTTGCTTACGAAATGATAAGGTTGGTGAAAACTTTAAGTAGGTGTAATGATTACCCTACCCAATGAAAGTTTTCTCTTTCACTTAAATACAACATTGCTGCACACACACACACACAAAAGCAAAACAAATGGGCCTGTGTATAAAGCAAATGCAACTTATACCAATATGAAACTGTATTTCACACGTTATTAATCATGACCATAAGATATTGTAGATACAAGTCCATAGCGAAAAATATTGCATGCATCTTTTGATGTACATGTACATCAAGGAAAAGAGAAACAGTGTCTGCACGATGAGTCTAATCAAAATAACCATTTTTTTCTAGACACATGTGCTTGAAGCCATTGATTAGATTATCTTGGTATTTAGAGCGTTGGCATACTAGCAGGGCTATGAATAGTGATGATGCAAATCATATGCATGTACTGTATATGCAGCCTTTTCACACACAGCTAAAATGCATCGTATCTAGAGATGATTAGTAAAAACGTGTTTAATTCAACAGTTTTAAACATGTTTATAGAAAGTTTTCCCTGTGTGAACATCGTTTATACGATGTTGGGATAGATACGAAGTTGCGATTCATACGCCCCTAAAAGCAGGCTGCAGATACGAAGTTTGTATCTTGAGAGCTTGACATTTTGTGTGTGAAAGGTTATTCGTGTTTAAACGTGTTTCAGACGTGTTTAAACTGGATGGAGCGTGCGCTTTGATTGATATGACATGACCTTCAATGCGCAATGGCACTACTGCGCATTTTACGAGCAGTAGTTAATCACGAAACGATTAACGATTGCACCGAAATTTCTGTGTGTGAATGATGTCGTATGTTCAGGTGATTAGTTTAAACACGTTTATACTAATCATGTTTATAGAATTTTAGCTGTGTGTGAAAAGGCTGATGGTTGTGTAGCCCCTTGTTTATATGTATCCATTTCTCTTACAATTTTGTTTTGTGGAAGATAGACTGCAGAGAATCCCTGCATTGAATTTTCTTGGGATTTTGTGTAGATGGTATAAAACGGGTTTCCTGTTTTGATCAAATCCTTTGTTATCTGTAAATAATCTCTTTTTTTTCTTCTATGTTAATCTTTGTAAGATGTGAATACACTAATATTGCATTTTTTTTTTTAATTCAAGCTGGGACCAGTAATTTTTCCATTGTGCTCTATCTAGTGTGCTCTAGTCAATTTGATAGCAATTATCACCACTTGCTACTTGTTTTAGGCAAAAACAAAAGAAAATGGAAAAAAGAAAAAAAAGGTGAAAGCTACCAATTTTCAGGTACATGTAATAGTTGTTAGATATTGAAAATGTGCAGAGCTTCATTTTGTGAAAGGGATGATATGATTGTAAGCATAATCTAGATTTCTACAAAAAAGAAATCACCTGTTTTTTAGTCAGGCGATTATCCTCGCTTGATAATGCTCTCCGGCTCTATAAGCAGACAATATCGAAAAAGTAATGAATTAATGTCCATTAGGAAAGGTGCCATCATTGACCAATAAGTGTATACACCCTGTACAAAGCAAAATAAACCATGCATCCCAGTGTCTATTCTGAGGCTCAATGAATTAACTGGAGGCATCTGTTTTATCAGGGATCTAGAAATAGATGTTTATCTAGTAGAGTTGCAGATTGCTTTTCTATTTCAAAATGCTTTAAATCCTTTCCAGACGTTTGATCGAAGCCAGTAATTCCTCTTGGGTTCAACAGACACACACTAAGGGATATACATGTGTGGATTCATCCCCAATCTAACACACACATGTTGGCTGAATGTGACAGTAGCAGACAAAGTGTCTAGTTTCTGACAAGTGATGGCGCTATGCAGCTTTGATGTCATGCTAAGGATTGAGGAAAAGGATGTGCCAGAGAAAAAAATTGCCTTTTCTTTTTTCTTGAACTCACTCAATCATCTTGTTAATACAACCAGTAGGCTATATAAATAACAATTTAATGGGTCATTTTACACATTCAGAATCATCAGATAAGGGAGTGATTAAATCGTGAAAAAGAGCAGTTTTCTTTGTTCAGTGTGATGTCTGAAACTAGTATAGTTCATTTTCAGTGGTTTGTAGATGGATGGGTTTGGTGATCCAAATGAAATACTGCCCTCTGTAGTCATATGTGGCACACCAAAGTTGTTTTACTTACACACTTCAACCAATTGGCCTACATACATTTGTATGATGCTTGACAACCCCTTTTTTACTTTCATTTTGCTTAGTACTCTACATAATATAGGATTTTAGAAACTATCCCCCTGGCCAAAATCATTCAAATGTTATTTTAAAGAATTTTTGCGTTGATGTTGTTGCTGCTGGTATTTGAATTTACTACTGGAATGGGATGGGCTGAATATCTTCCTGTTGAAAATGTACTGAAGTTATATTAACCTCAGACTTCTGAAAACAGCTATTTGCTTTCATCGCAGAGTAGTTTGTGGCCTAAAAATCCTTTTTATGTAGAAGAATAACAAATCTGGAAGGCAAAACATTTTGGAAAGAGTCTATCATTTCCCTAGACAGGCCGAGACAGGCTTGGAGTGTATACGCAGATGCTAGAATAAAATCTACGGGTGGGCTTGAGATTTAGATGACAGTTAATATGCAGTTTTCTTTCATAAGAAAAGACATTTTGAGAAGACATTTCGAGTGACATTTTTCCTCTTGAGTAAACTGAAAGTGAAACATTGTATGTACAAAAAAAAATATTCAAAAATTAGAAATACAGCCAACAACAGAAGAAAACAAAATTAATCTGTGTTTGGCATGTACACACAACTTAGGAAAGAGAAGTTTGGCAAAAGTGAATAAATTTCATTTTAATGCAGGCTTGGTTCATGGTGTTCAGTCTAGGGTTGTAATCAGATATTTGGTTAGTGTAAGAAATCTACTGTGGTGAAGCATTGATCTTAGAACTCGAAGGAAGGAAGAAACCTAATTGAGTCTTTGAGCTAAGACTAAGAGGAGGAGGAGGAGGGAGAGAGTTGATGCTTGGTATGTATTCCTGTCTGGGAAAGTTTAGAATGGTGACCTTTCCTTGATGAACTCCCCGATTGATACCATGTAATACCGGTAGCATGTTCTGGATTCCGTGACCAGGCCGACCGAGATGCCAGCCTGGAACCGGTCTTAGGATCGCATCCCTCGACAACATCCATTCAGTCTGCTTGCTCTGTGTGTTTTGATACATGCACATATTCATATTGGATTTCTATACATGTTCTGGATCAAGTGGTGAGAAATAAAGACATCGGCAAGATTGAGATGCTAACCTGGTCTGTGGATCGCATCCTTCAACATCCATTCCGTTGTGTGTGTTTGAGACGTGCACCAATTTTACTGCATGGAGCAGTACCCATGGTTGCATAACTCCTTGGATTTGTACACATGTTTTGGATCAATCGGTGAAAAATGAAGAGATTGCCAAGATTGAGATGCTAAACCTGGGACCAGTCTTTAGATCGCATCCCTCTTTTATTTTGTGTGTTGTAGATGTACACGTAAATGTATCCACATGGGGCAGCAAATTTGGTTACATAACTTGTTCGATTTCTACACATGTTTTGGATTAATTGGAGAGAAATAAGAAATTAGTAAGATTGAGATGCTATCTTGAAACCAGTCATTGGATCGCATCCCTCAGCCTCCATTCCATTTGCCTCTTTTGTGTTTTATACCTGCAAGCATTCACTGCACTGAGCAGCTGGGCCGATCCATATGGTGATAACGTGCGTGGTTGCATAACTCCTTAAAATTGTACACATGTTTTGAATCGACCAGTGTGGGCTAAAGTTTGGAATGGCATCACGTTCAATTTCAATCTCTAATGGAACGCTCATGTACACCTACACGTATGCTTGCTGCATATAAATTAGAGTTCAAAAGTTTACTCGTTGTGAGGCTGCTGGGTGAGGATATACCGGTTTACATCGTATTCAAAGAGATTGCTTTTCATTTAATTATTTTCTTTATGGTTGCACAAACTTCTTGGATCTCTAATCTAGTAATTCATTTGTTTGGGGTCAAGAGGAAGTGTTTCCCTTTGGATTGGTGACTCTATTTTGCTTTTCTTTGATATACAATTTTGAGTTAGACTGTATTATTTTTGTGAGAGTTTACAGCTTTACATCCTATCCAAAGGACTGTTTATAATGTCATTGCTAATGAGGGTAGAGCCTTAATCAGCTAATTTGTGGTTTTGTGACATACAAAAATTCTCAGCTTTGGATTGATATTGCACATTGTGCCAGTTTCTATGTTTCTTTTGTTGATTTTTTTCCACTGGAATGCTTGCATCTAATATTTGTCCATAACAAAAACAAGAATCAGCTCTTGTGAATGTTGTTTTGAATGAAGACATTCATGGAACCATTGTTCAATTTTCTGTGGAAAAATGAGTTTTGATTTTTGTTATTACAGCTGTTCCAATGTTAACCTGTGAAAAATATATATGAAACCATGCCAAATTTTCTCAATTTTTGAAGCATTCCATGGTGAATTGCCTAAATTCAATTCAATTCAAATCAATTCAGTTTATTCAGTATTTGATATACTCCTTTTGGTTATACTTTCTAGCAAAAGGATTTGCTTTTGTATTGTGTGTTTATGTAGATGAGATTCCTATCTTTTGGCCGTGTATCAAATATCATATTTTAGTTCTGAATCTTCAGGATTTCTTTGCCAGTATTCCTGTTGAGATTTCTTAGGGTCACTGTGTCAAAAGAGTGGAATCGTAATCACTATACACTGTTATCTGTTTGAGCCTCTTTGGGGTCCTATCATATCTATTTGCTTTGATGAAAAGAAATCTATGTTTATTCAACTATCAGTTCTCAAGCCACCTCCTATCAAATGTCAATGAGATAATCTTTCAGCTGTGATGATTACTTCGTGCTCTTCAGAGTTCATTCCTGGGTTTTATCGAGTTCAAATTTGTAAAAAAAAATTCTTTGTAAGTCCAATTGGATCTTGTTTTATTTCTGCATTTTTCCAAATACAATAACTGAATAACAAAGAACATATAAAAGTAAGGTAAAATACAAATATCCAAACAATAATAAAGTATTATCCCAACTATTTGTGAAAAAAGTGCAGGAGAGCACCATCATAAACGATGCTTAACTAGGATGGCGGCCTTGAAAGAAAAGTCTCGAGGTGAAATTTAAATAAAAATGTGTTCATAAATTGAAGTTATAGTGTGTAGATAGATAATATACTCATTGGAAGAAATTAAATTTTTAGGAATTTAAACAAAAAGTGACCTCATCTTACTGTCAAAAAATTGTATTTTACCCATTATAATCTCAGACAAAAGGGGTGACAGAGATAAATCTTAAGGGTAAGAAAATGTAAGATCCACAATTTGTATTTCACCCACTGGATTATTGAATACACAGGATCTTATATTTGTGAAAGAATTATGACTTTATTATTGTTATGATCACCTATTGGTGACTTTTTTTAATGCATATAAACTGTTTCTAAAATTAATTATAGTTTAGCTTACATGAGAATATGTCAGTGTTGGAGATATTTCTTTAGTTCCATTATTTTCTATATCCTCCTGTACATAGGAAGGGGAGGAATATTCATTTTACTTTTGCAAAGACCTTTAAAATGTTGTCTCTTTAAGAAGCAAAGATTCAACTTGTATCAGAAAGAAAAGAAGAATATGAAAAGAGAGATCAACCTAACGGTTGTAACAATTGCAATAGCTATAGGCAACATCTTTCTATTCTTTGATAATCTTTTGATACCATAGTAGAATGTATGTCCTTTTGACCATTTTGTTCTTATCCTTGTTTTCTAACATGATCATTATTATTATAATATTATATATACGTAACAACATCAATAACATCCCTGGAGAAAGCAAAATCAGGCACCATTATACTTCAAATTGTGGTCAGGTTGCTTCTATATTAGGATGGCAAAAAGCATCTGAGCCCAATTCACCAATTGCCATGGTAACGACTCAGTCATGAAGCGAATGATGCCCGCATAGCAGGTGAAAATCTATAGGAGAAAATCTACAATAGGTGAATCTACTATACATATGCGAGGGGATGCCATTTTCTTGAGTGAGTTTCTGTTCATTGGAAAAGGATGTTAATTTCTTTTATGCTGGCGTAGTAGCAGTAGTAGGTGTGTGGCAGCCAAGCACATTGATGTGTTGTAAATTACGCCGAGTGTTGTAAATTACACAGAGTGTTTATTAGCAGTTGTGCGATTGATTGTTGATAGCTGTGACTTTTGCTCATTGACGGGGACTTGTTTTGGATCATGCGTGACGTTTCTAGAGGCAGAAGCGTGAATGAGGTTGTATTTTGAGATGCAGTGGTTCTCTTTGTTGAATACGTTGACGGTGTTAATTCTCCTCTCGTTTGTTTACGAGTGTGGAAGCTAGTTGAGGTGAGATGCTGCCTCGGTTCTCGGGAAAAGGTTTTTTGTATTCAGAGGTGTTTCCTCCTCCTAACGATATGATGAGATTGTTATCAACGTAAGATACACGTACTGTACTGTATGCCGTATTGTACCTGTAGCTCTATCCCTACGTGGGGGTGTAGATTACATGGTGTATTTGTGTAGTTGACTGTTAAGTATAATAGTAGCTATATTATTTCCAAACGGTCGGTGAGATGATGGGGAATTTTTAAGTTGTCGTACTGTAAATCTTCTAATATTATATCTTATAGGGGTACAGTGTACGAGGCAATGTACTTTACTTCTTGCACTTGGTCGACATCTTTGTGTTGTTTAATTGCTGTACACTAGATTTTCCATATTTTCCATATTTTTGTCCATGTTTTTAATATTCCCCCCTTAAACTGAATATTGATGTGGGGGTGTACTTGATAGCAGGGAATAATTTTCCTGGTATCGCATTGCAATTTGCTATGCATTTTTGCATGACTGCTATACAAAATATCTTTTGTGTAGCAGTTTTCTTTCATAGAAATGTACAGAATTTCATTTGAAATATTTATCCATCAGCTGAAATTGCTAATCAAAAAAATTGTGGCAAATTATTCCCTGGATAGATTGCTTTAGATTAGATATTCTACTTCTGGTTAATATAGGTATAAAATGCTTGTGTGGTTTTCAGTTTTGTACAGATATACATGATTAGTTAAAGATTAGATTAGTTCTAGTTAGAGGAGATTGATAGTTATACTGGGTCGGGTTGTATTGCGGAGTAATCACCATCCATCTAGTATGTTTGATTTATTTTTGTCTGGGAAGGGTTTTTGAACTGTGACCTTTTAATGAGCTTTGTGTTGTGCCAGTGATGTTTAGTTAAGTTCAAGAAATGCATTTCATTTGTATTCTCTGCAGCGCTGTAAAAGATTCCTCCAAGACTTATTTAGTATAGTAGTTTCTCCCCTCTCTCTCTCTCTCTGTCCGTCTCTCTCTCCCCTCTCTCTTTGTCTCTCTCCTATTCTCTCTCTTTCTTCTCTCCTTTTCATTCCCCCTTCTCTCCTATTGTATCCGTCACCCTGTATGTTTCTCTATTGTAACGATTTGGAATAGCTGGCCCCGTTCACAAACCGATCAGCACAGGATACGCTTTGAACCTATTAACATTAAAGTATATCTATTTTTTGCCTTTGTAAATCTTAACTTATTTTCTGTCAAATGTAAATTTCCAATATATCACTGTATTTTACTGAGCTTTTTAATCTGTTAAAATCACGCAATTATTCACTTTTAAAATCTATTGCAACTATTGTTACAAACAAACACGACCCGTTTAAAATCAATGAATATCGGAGTGGAAATATTATTGCATGTTCACATTTATATATAACTTTATATTTTATATTTTTACTATGAACTTGAACGAATTTTGAATTTATATCTTGTAATGTCTGATTTCACATGTATTTATTGTAATGTAATTTTTTTATCAATTTGTAAAAAGTCACACAATTCAGCCTTCGGGCTGCGAGATGATTTTCAATAAAACAAACCATTTATATAAATAAATTATTACCATTTCTATCATAGAAATACAATACTGATACAAGTTTGCTGTGCTGTATCTATATTTACCACACATATAAATGTATAGTTCGTAGAAAAGAAAGATTCCATGCAGGCTTTAATGATGATATGGCAGAATGTGATTCAACTTGAGTGCAAACATCATGCTACACAACATTTTTACTGAGGTTGTTGCTTTTATTTTTCAGGAGCTTTACTAATCTGCCATAGGAAATATACTTAGACAGGAAAGATGTTTGTCGACAGATTCTAATACACAAGATGATGATTTGAAAGTCAAGTAAGACAGGGGTACTTTGGTAGTAAAGTGTGTTTGATTGAGTGCCAGCCAAAACAGAAGCGTCCCCTCTGGAAAGGTATGGTGTCTTAGAACGCGAATTCTCCAAGTAATTGGGGCTTATTGGTCCATTAAGGGAGTAGGGTATTACTGGCCAGTGACTGGGAGAGCGTTTAAAGGTGTGTTAGCCAGGTGAAATAAATAAGTTGTTATAGAGAAAAGGTTGAGGACCGTAAACGATAATCCATGAGTTTTCATTTTATTTTTATGAAAGTTAGCTCCCAACCTCAGTTTAAATGGCGGGCATTGTCTAAAGTAGATGTTAACACATAATACATACCGGTATACATGCATAAGAGAGATAATATTTTCCCTCTGTTCTCTTACTTAAGGATGAGGGTGTTTCAGCACTTTTATTTTGTTTTAACACTGTTTATTAACCATTGAATACTGAATTCTCTCACTATCATAGGCTTAATAGTGCAGGAATCACCTAGTTCCCACAGGTAATGGGTTAGAATAGGGATATAAATTGATTTCCTTTGATACAGTGGGAACAAGGACTTTAATGGTAAATCAAAATTTGATGTCCATGTTTGTACATTTCTATATTTCATATCTAAAGAAATTCTTAAAAAGATCCAGGAAACGAATATGACTAGAGAATTACAAATGATATAAAATTTCTATTAATACACATTCCAAATATGTATGCATTTCATCCCAAAAGACATTTTTAAAAATACAATTTAAACCATTAGAGAATTGCATGAAATATAAACATTCTCTATTAATAGACACTGTTTTCAATGGGGTATGGTGAATGATTTATGCCTGTATGTTTCCACCCAATTTTGGGAGGTTAAATTTGATTGCCTCTCTACCAGCATAGATTGACCCTAATCAAAACTTATTATTACAATATCTGAGGTAAAAGGTTTCAAGTCCGCTGCAAACTTCTGTAAACTACCTCCCTTAATTTTCATTTCGCAGCCCATAACTGCAGTGCTCCTGATATTTAACCAGCTCACAGCATGTGTCTCATTTGTGATTCGTACACACGTAAATGTGGCAAACTCTCTTGGTATGTGATAGAAGTCTATTCTCAGCCCTGGCATACATCATCGTAAATTTCATGTACCTGTCGAGTAGCTTTCGAGTGTATTTCAAGTGCGTTTCATTCCAGCAGTAGCAGCACCAGTTTGCATGAATTATCATAGTCATTCAGACAGATCGGGGAAGTACAACCCATGCATGAAGCTGGAAGTTGTTTCCCAGACTTTGCAGGACCTTGATTTAGTTGATCAGTCGTTCCCCCACGGAGTTCTTCTTCGTAGCCTGGATGGGCAACTCCAGATCTGATGCTGATGTAGACGTAGTATGCTGCTTCACATGGACATGACAAAATGGCTGGCATGCGAGGCCTCTAGTGCTCTATCTCTGTTGTTTTGTTGTTCTCATGCCTCGCAGACCTTGCAATAACAAGGAGACATATCTATCATCACTACAAGACACATACTTAACTCAATGGTAAAGAGTATTAAAGGAACTTAAAGGGAAACATCAAGATAATTGGCCAATGATTTTTATCGCAAGATGGTATGGATCTGCCTAGCAGTGGTATGGACCCCTTTATTATGATTTCAATCACATCTATTTGTTATTTAATTCTGTCATTGCAATATATATGTTATCATTGTCATTATTATTATTATTATTATTATTGTTATTATTAGTATTAGTAGTAGTAGTAGTAGTAGTAGCAATATTTTGATATGTACATTTCTGTAAATCATAGAGATGTAATACAATACGTGCTCTGAAAACAACTACTCTGTAATCAATTTCCTGCACAAACACAATTCCTAACTTCTACCCTGGACCACACACCATCCCCAGGGAGATGAGAGTTTTCCACATCTCCGACGGCACCTAACCTCACCCCTTACACTAAACCTAACCTTAAACTTAATTGCAGCCCTTACCCTTATCCTGCAATTGGGTTTAAGGAGAGGTTAAAGGTATGGGTTAGGATTAGGCTTAGATTGAGGAACAGCAAGTATATGCAACTGTTGGGAGGTACACATGATGAAACACCTTTCAGTCTGCTCCCTCCTGCCATAATCCTGTATTCCCAAAGACCTAGAGGGTAACGATGCCAAGGACAGGGGCCCGTTTCATGAAACTTGTTATATATATAACAACTGCTAAATTTCTATGACAAATTTGCCTTCAGCCAATCAGATGCCATGATTCCAGTAGCTTATAACAGTAGCTTGTAACTTGTTATTGATAACAATTTTCATGAAACAGGGCCCAGATCCTGCGTCTTCCACTGGACAGGGCTCGTGTGGTGGCCAGAGAAAAAGACCCTAACCCGCAATGTCCCGTACTTGTGGACCCAAAAAACATCACCGTAGACCCCAAACTTTCTAAATGCTAGCATACATGGAGGTCCAGTGCCCACATAATTCCACAATTTTACTCTGGACCTTTAGAAGAAAAAATATTGGTGTGAAGCCCAGCCTATATCTTTGTTTAATTCTGAAGTGTATGTTGTCACCAGCACAAATGTCGGGCCACCAAAAGAGAATTGAACTCATGATAAGAATGATTGGGGTCTGTTCTCCCAGACTACACACATTAAGCATTTCTCCTCACTGCGGAATGCTAATTAACACATGGCATTTAATGCATCTCTCTCTCGTTGCTCCATACAGACGTGTGTCAGACTTAATATTCCCTCCTTCCTTCCTCTGAGTTGCAGAATCAAGACGACCCATCTCCGTGATTTCATTTGGCATGCGAGCAAGCCTTATGACTGCACCGTTTAGCGCAGACAACATCTAAAATGTTGGAAGTCTTGACTCCCGGGCAATGGGGTTCAATGTCCAAATATGGATGAAATGAAGTAGTACAGGACAGTACCAAGTTATTGCATAACTTTTGGAAGCATGTAATGGATTGAAAATGTTACTGTGTATTGTAATAAAAGTCTATGTTTTTCTAGAGTATGAGATGTCATGATGCTGCAGCATTTGTTGAAAGAAATACCTCAGAAATTAGTTTTCTGATACCAGATTTACTGGATATTTGTAAACATTTTGATTCGAAAATTCATAGATAATATTTTTTTTCTTTCTAGGTGTCTTTCCTGTTATCTATGTATCTACAGTATCTTTTGGTCCCCCCCCCCCCGTGCACTCGTTCTCTCTCTCTCTCTCTCTCTCTCTCTCTCTCTCTCTCTCTGTTATCTATACCTCTTCTTTTACCCACCCTTCTGGCATTTTTTCCATCTGCCTCTCTCCCTTTCATTTAATTTTTAACATATCCTTACTGTCTCTTGTTTTCTTTTCCTTTCCTCTTTAGTTTTCTCTCTGTATACTTTCTTTAAGTCAGACAGATGTATCTAGGTCTGGAAATTAGATTATAGGAACTATTGTTGAGATATACAAGTTTTGATTCTTCATTTCACACTGTGGGGGATATTGTGACAGAAAGATGATATGATGGTACAGGACAAGTTTCCAACCCCTGAACTTGCTCCCCCTCTCTCTGTCTCTCTGTCTCTCTCTTTGTATTTCCCACATTGAATTACAGAATGCCATCACATGTATGGGAAAATTCTAGAGGTAAAAGGTCAACCTATCACAACCAAAATTGGTTCCTGATTTGATGAGAAACTTGCTTGAGTTCATGAAAATATTTGATGATATAATTTGTTGTGATAGTGGCAGAGAAACAGTCATAATTTTGCCTTTCATTGGTCTAACATGAATCTTAAAAAGGAGGAAGAAGTTACTTCAGTTATGTTCATCTCATGTTGGCTTGATATCAATTTCTACTTGTTCATTTTCTTTCTTGTGCTGGCTCAGAAATTATAAGGCGTTTTGAAAAGGTGGGTAACCAACTCTTTTTTCATATGAGCCGCACCGTAGGTTTTGGACAAGGTGCCTTATGATTTCGGTTTGGAGGGTCGTGGAAATTGAAAGTGATGTTTGCTTGACCAGGCTTACTTTGTATGGGAAGATATGGGTGTATCCATCTTGACTTTTGTATTTGAGTGTCACAGAAATTCAAAATGGATGTGTGCAGTGTCATACATGTACAGTGGTTTCTTCCTTTGCCTTTCTTTGTCTTCCTAAGTTAGTTTTCAAGGAGTTTGGAAATTGTAAATGGGAGTGTGCTGTTTGTTTGAAGGTAACTTTTTCATTTGACAATCTTGAAATGTTAGGGTAACAGGTATCTTGTGTGTGTTTTGTACAGGATTGTGGAAAAATATCAGTTGATATGTGCATGCTATATTCTGATGCGTATCCTGTTTATGTTGTTGACTTATTCCCTTTGGTTAGGAAAGGATGGCCTTTTTAGAGAAGGCTACCAATAAAAAATTGGGTGTTTGCACATTTTCTAAGTAGAATGAAACCTGTGCTCTTTTCATGAGAACTGTCTCCTAAATGATGGTCTTGTCTGTTTGTAGCCAGAAGGGCTTTAACTGGTCTTCTTTTTAACACAGAGTTAACACCCTTCTAGCTCTGACTATTGAGAATCTCTGCCTGGAAGAGCCATTGACCCCATTATAACCCAATCATGACCCAGTAGATGATTCCGCTTGTTAGGTAAGATTGGCATGCATACAAGGTGCGTCAGCCCAGTCCAAGGTATACCCTAGGCCTGTCCTTATCAGCTCGAGATTGCCAAATATCCCGCTATTTGAACCATCCCGATTGTAAATTATCCAGCTAATTTGCGTCTTCATGAGCCCGAAGTTGCAATTAGCGGGATAATTATCCCAAGATATCTTGGGCTAGTTTGCAAAATGAAGACTTAACTCTATGCGCGAACGCTGAGCTAAATATCTCTAGCTCTAGCTGACGAAGACGCGGTTTGTAACTTCAGGATTATTTCCAAATCAGAAATAGCGGGCTATTTTGCAATCTCCAGCTGATGGAGATTGCAATCTCGAGCTGATGGAGACAGGTCTCCTGATAACTTTTTCGGCTGCTGGCTCGGATCTGTTTATCAAAACTGTGTCCTCCGATCGGAATCGACAGACGGGTGCTTAGCGCAAGTTTGGTAAATCGAGCCCTGAGGAGCTCTCTCTACATCTTGCCCTGGATACGATAGCAGAGGCGGACGCGCTTTGGTTCTGGTCTGAGACGGGAGGAACGGCCATGTGATGTTTGTCAAGATGCTTAATTGAAAATTCAGTAAGCGTTTGCATCACTACTTGTTATGATTGTGACTACCGAATGGACATTTCGAGTAGGAGGATCGGCCATGTGTTTATGAAGATGCTTGATTGGATACTTAGTAAGCATTTGCATCACCATTTGTTATGAGGAGGACTACAGGATAGATCATGATATTTGGAGTAGGAGGAAAGGCTATGTGGTGTTTTGCAAGATGCTTAATTGCTAGTTGAATAAGCATTTGCATCACCGTTTGTTATGAATAGGACTACATCAATAATGTTTGGGGTAGCATGAAGCAGCTGTTGGTTGGATGTCTTGAAAATACTTCACGAGGAAAGCAAAATGGATATCTAATACCAGTAGTCAATCGTTGCACTGTCAGCGTTATATGCCTGCATGATTTCTTATTACTGGGACTACAGGGTAGATATTTGGGCTAGAGTGAAGTAGATCATGGTCAGATGTCTCGAAGATTCTGTATTTCAAGCAGAATGGATTGCTAATTACATAATCGTTGTGGTAGGTTTCTACCCCAGCATCAGTTAATAGTGGGACTATGGTGTGGAGTTCATTTTCTACTTCATGAAATGGATTATTGCATCGTACAGGGCACCATTTCACGAAACCGTCACAAGTACAAATTCGCTGACATCCCATTGAAATGTGTATTAAAATCAACACACGCTTCGATGGGATGTCGGTGAACTTGTACTTGTGAGGGGTTTATGAAACGATGCCTAGTTCTGTTTTTTCTAGAGATTTATTGATTGTTGAGAGGAAGAATGGCATTAGCTGTGTGGGTAAAGTATGTGGTTTGAATAATGTCCTTCTGGCTCTTGGCGACTGATGTATCATGTAGCTTGTATCATCCATCAACCATTAGTCTGATTAGAAAGAATAATTGAATCATTGACTCCCCATGGTGTTTGTTTTGCTATGCCTTTCGCTGAAGGGCAAGTTTGCTCGTACACCACCGTTGTCTATGCATGGGACTGAATTCAAGATAAATGCACATCATTCATTGCACAGCATTGATTATACCAACAAATTCACATGTAGAAGTTCATATTCCTCATCAAACAATGCCATATGGTCGCCAACACGGCTTTGTTCTAGTGTAATCTGCGTTTAATTGTTAGTTACCGTATGCTGAATTTGTGTTTCTCTATATACTCGGCTGCCTACTACAAGTGCTCACCTCGAATTCAGTGTAATCAGTAATCACAGCTTGTTAATATTTCCCATTGAAGCAGTCAAATTGGCAACTATGAATTTTTTGTGTTATAGCCAGGAAACGTTGATAAGGAAAGCGGGAATGGAAACAGATACTATTAAATGGAGATATCCTGCCCGAGGAGCATTTCTTGGATAGAGTTTTACTCTGAACTCGATCTACATGTGATATGTCATCAACTGTGAAGGATAAGTAAAGCATCAGATGGACCCCACTTCCCGTGCGCTGAATCGAAGAGATATCGCGATTTTGTGAATCCCTTTGGAGATTAAACAGAAACTTGTGTTGTTGTCAACGTTTTGACATACTTCAGAGAACTTCATGTATTGTACA
The DNA here is from genome assembly GCA_035222895.1 of Strongylocentrotus droebachiensis. NCBI lineage: Eukaryota > Metazoa > Echinodermata > Echinoidea > Camarodonta > Strongylocentrotidae > Strongylocentrotus > Strongylocentrotus droebachiensis. Next base: position 205,290 of record JAVYIG010001370.1, read on the forward strand.
AGGACAGTCTGGTGATCGAGGGCTTGTTGTTTCATGAAAAGGACGAGGGGAGTGAGTCTAATATTGGAGCAAGGAATGAAAAATGGAGACAAACTCGCTCCAAAGAAGTCTCAGGACCCCGGTGATGATCCGCGGGTCTTACGCCCAGACCGCTCGCGAATTGATGAGGTTCGGGTACGGCACAGAATGGTGGAGGCATTTGCATACCAGCAACAACAGATATGTAAGTATCTTTCATCGTCTGTACAGAGTCAAAATCTCTTTGAAATGTCAAATAAGTCTTGTAGCTACTATTTATCTTTAAACTACATGTACAGTATGTTATAAATACATGAAGAAAAATAGTAATTTGAACTGAATATGAGTTTTACAGTGAGTACAAATAAATTTAGTGTAAAATCGATTGAATCACATGCTGATGTGCGGATACTGGAAAACAGCATTCTTGCTGACATCATAAATGCCAAAGGTATCGGCTTTTCACAGAATTTCATGCGCACCTGCACATCGTAAATGCATAATGGCTTACAGGCAGAGTGTGGTAACTACATGTACATTTGAATGTCTGTGTACAACTATACAAAACTGCAGTGGGATTTTATACTGGTTTGCCCAACATGCACATTGTACAAAGTGTGTTGCAAGAAGGAAACAATGTGAAACCAGAAAATTTGTGACATGAAATTTTTCGAGGATTGTTAAAGATGGCCATTTTTACAGCAAGAAACTTTCAAAAATTGCAACAATTTAGTTTTGTGTAATTGGGATGCAATCCATAAACATTTCATGCATGTGAAAAGTTTCTGGTTTTAAAATTATATTTTTGAAGCCATAATTGTACTATACATGTAAATATGTTTAATTTGTATTATGTTTATTCAAATTTGAGTTGAGGACCAAGACACACAAATTGAAAAATGTGTAAGATATCTTGCTACTATAAAAAGTTATTTCTCTCTCCCTGACTATTACATGATTTTGTACATGTAGATAGTTCTTCATCTAATACTGCACTTTCAGTCAATGTTGCTTTCATGAGTCAATGTGGTCTGCTGCCCTCTATCACCATCTACCATACAGTTTTTCCATTTCCCCATCTCCCGATCTCTCCAATTTTAGACTGGGTGTCATATTTGTCAGATGAGGAAAAGATTCGCAGATATAAATGAATCTTGAGCTGAAAGGGGAAAATGGATAGAAGAGGAAAGAGAAAGAGACATATGAAAAGGGGAGGGAAAAAATTGCTTCGCTTAGAGGCAGTCTTCGGGTGCCGGTATCTACACAGGTTTCATCATTTCTCTCCGGCTCCACCTGGTTATGTATTGTAAACAACGAGTGTGGAGGGAGGATTGATATTTGTATCATGTTCTTTCATAATATTCTTAACACGGGTTGCTTGAAATATATTCCAGTGCCTGTCAGGATAGCCTGCAGAGTGGGATTGTGCAAATCAGTGAACGCCTTCTCCTCCCACCCCTTTATCTGTGTAAAATCAATCTTTGGAGTTATGGCTGTGTTGAAAAGAAAGAGAGATTTCCTATCAGTAGTTTATATTGCTTTTTGTGTGTGTTTGTTATAATGAAAGCTTTTTTTTATTCTTCAAAGACTTCCTTTAGAGCTTTTCATGGCTGTCTAGTACACCACTATGTACATTGTATATTCTTTTTACTACTGCTAACCCACTTTAATCTAAATGGGCATTTAAGATTTGTTGTAACAATAGAAATCATTTCACTAAAATTAAATATTCAATTTGATAGAAAATTATTTTAAACTACCACCCCTGAAATTTAATGAAAATTATGTAACTGTGTTTTATTCAAATCTTCATTTCAAGCAGATTTATTTATTCATGGAAGAAAAAGACATGAAACTGTTGTTATCTTGAAGTAGATGTAACTGTAAGGGAGATTGATTTTAGAACAAAAGATGCAGACTATTTGTAAAGAATGAACGTTAGCTACAACACCTTGTCAGCTATTTAGCACAGTTTTGATAATAATAATAATAATAATAATAATAATAATATTCCATGTTCCAATACATCGCTCCAACGATGTGCCTGAGCGCTTTACAGATATATGATTCAGGCTTACCCGCACACAATGTATGCAAATTTTCCACTCCCTGGGGAGCAAATCAAATCAAGGAATGATTTCCACAGCAGAGGACAGAGAGGAATTATGATATCTCTTAATTGGATTTAAAAGAGAAAGTATCTCAGTGTTTTCATTGTATGTAATTTGAATAAAGTAAAAAAGGTGAGGCTGGAAGCAATTCATACAACATTATTACAATCCACCTGCCCCTCGTTACACGCTAAGTGACTTCGTTCTGCCATGCAGACAGACAGACAGACAGACATTTTGATTGTCACTTTGAAATCTCTGAAGTTCAATCATTCTTAGTCAGTGAGTTTTGAAGCACTCTCACAAACTTGACAACTTGTTCCACATTGTCGCCTCAAGGGGTTACCGAATGTAGCTCCATTGTTTACCTGTCTATGTCTATCTGTCTCTCTCTTTCTGTCTTTCTGTCTCTCTCTCTTTGTGTCTATCTCTCTCTCTCTCTCTCTCTCTCTCTCTCTCTCTCTCTCTTCTCTTCTCTCCTCTGTCCTTTTCCAGTATTCATGCAAACAAAGGGCAGAAGTTTAGCCCTGAGGATTTGATGAAAGGCTAGAGGTTTCCTTTTGTGCCATGTTCTTTCTTTGAATGAGTTGAAACCCGACTGAGCGAGCAGCGATGTCAATAGGGGTAAAGGGCTCAGTCTCGGTTGGTCTCCAGAACTGGCTGTATAGACACACATTGTTATGAAGCAGTGCGGTGCGTACATACATATACACAGAGACACACACACAGAGGAGTTGTTCAGTTGTAAACCCAGTGCTCTGCGCCCACGATACTGATAGCGCTTAGATGATAGGCCCAGCCAGTGCACCTGTGTGCGAACGTTTGTGCACTCTCCCACCCCCTTGTTGGTGATATCGCATACCGCTTCCTCAGCCAGTGCCAGAGAGACAATAGCTGTGTGTCCCTTACACACACACACACACAACCGCACACAGTATACAGGCAATCAACATTGGTACGGTTAGTCGATTGACTTGTCTCACGATTTGTCAACCTACCACCAGTTATTTTTTTCAAATCAACTCCAAGATTTCTTCTCGAGCCTAAACAACTCTGACTCTGAGCATCGTATCGACCGAGTGCTTCACATAAGATTCACTCTGGGTTAGAGACATCTTTCCCTGGTGGACCTGGTCAGATTTTGAAAACATCATCCAAACCATACTTTGACTGGCTGGATTTTGGATCATTATTATCATTGTTGAATGCGATAACTCCATTAGTGCTGTCAAGGGAGGTCAGTGAAGCACTACGCAGTTTTGGATGAGTGGGACTGGTTGTGTAATCTTGGATGCTTGTAGCAGTGTTTAGGTGATTGTTATCATCCCATTGCAGCTGCTGTACATGCTCAAATCTTGGATTGGTACCTCTGTCTTTACGAATAATTGCTTGATCGGCACACGCTTTTCTCCTTTGGATATTATATGCTCATTGGAAGCTGTGAAACCAGTTCAAAATGCCTGGACGTCAACCATACAAGCAGGTATGAACATGATACTAAATGATATTAAGGTGTTTGTCAAATGTTATTGCTAATTCATTTTCCGCTCAGCTCTGTCACTATTAAAAAATAGGGATAAGTAGGGATAAAATTTGGAGAAAAAAATTGTATACCTCCATGAAATGATACAGATGCCATTTTCCATGCATTATATTATGACAAAATGTGATGTAAAACAGTTTATTTAAAATTATATATTCACCCCAATTATTACTAGTCACCTTGTTTTTCTCCTCAATGTTTATACAAGTAGAAATATTTTGTTCATGTTACCACCTATCAACTTTAAAGATTTTGTTAAAGAATATGAATTAGACATGTTCTAAAAAGATATATGATGACATTATATTTATAAAAAAACATGTACTTCCTTCATTCTATTAAACTGTAAGTACTTATTTTCTGTTATAGAAAAACCCATGGAGAAAAGCCAATGTTTACCATGCAATGATCATCTACCAGTACATTTTACACATTTCCTCTTTTTTCATGCACATTGTTAATGGATTCCAAAAAATGAATTTGTATTGTTTCGTAATCAAAAGGGTTGTTTTTACCAGTGAGACTTTCGCCTACTCGTTGCTGCAGGCGTCATCAGACAAAAGGTACTGTTAATGAATTGGTAATATGATCCTGCCATACATGATATTGATAAATTCTTTAATTTGATGATGAGTAATGTAATTTTTCAAAGAATATAGATCTGGGAGAAGCAAAACGGATGTTGAATGAACAACAACAAAAAAGCGAAAGGGAAATAAATGTGAGTGAATTCAATTGTTATTGATTCGGAGGGTAGACCTTCGATTTTCAAAACAAGCAGTTCTTGAGCAGAATCAAATGTTATTGAATCTTGCGAGAACGGAAAGTGAACTTGATATCTGTCAAAACATTTGGAAGGCGGAAACAGAACCTACATGTATTTATTTAATTACAGAATAATGCAGGATGGTACTTCTTTATCAGTAAATATGATATATTTTCAAAGAGAATCTTATTTAATAAAGCTGTAATTCAACTCTTCTGTTTCAATTCTACTTCAGAAAATATGGGAATATTGGAGGAGAAGTAAATATGATATTTGTTTTCAAAGAGATTCCTATTAAAGCTGTAATTCAACTCTTCCATTACAGTAGTATTTCAGAAAATATAGAAAATTGGATAAGAAGCAGAAAGACTTCAAATTAAATCTGCTAATTCCCTTTCGGCTCTCAACAGATGATATGCATTTTCTAAACCACTTTAATGTGATATACTTTTAAAAGTAATTAGTATAATTATCGCGTGCCCAATTGTCTCAATTGAAACTACTCATTAAATGCAATTTGAAGAATGGGGTTCCCCTTTATGTATTTTAAATGGAAATGATTACTCTTTAAAGGTGTCATATCCATTTGTCATATTTTGTGAAATTATCAGCCTGTATAAATTTCCAGAGGTTGGAAAATTACTTTTGATGAAAGTTTTATCAATCAATAAACTTTTCTTTACACTAGTAGCAGTTAATTATTATTATCGATCAGGTCTGTTGCAGATGTTGCCAAGATTTTGTATGTTTTGCATTCATAAATTTATGCAAAAGGATGCAGATTCTTTAAGAGAAATAGAGACACGCATTAGGAAGACTTCTAACGAAACAGAAACTGATATGTACAATGATTGCGTGATATGCTCAGAATAATTTAAGCAATATAATGACATTGCAACTTCACAAAATGGCCTATGCAAATAATGCATAATAGGAAGAGACCATCTACACTGTAGGTAGAGAGAAGGGGAGAAAGGGACAGAGACAGACAGAGAATTAGATGGAAAGAAATGAAGAAAAGGATTTGAGGGAAAGAGGGCGCGTTTATCAAGGCTTGCCACTAGATATGTACATATCGTACCCCACTAGCATACCCCACTATACGATCGTGATTTGCGGGATGTCGCGTTTATCGACTCTTCACGATTCAAAATAAAGGCCTTGTGTCTGCCCAGCTGTTTTGACCCGGGAAGCAGACAGTTTCTCGGAGGTCAACTTCACACACATGCTTGTACACAACACCTGGGTGGTCCTATTTGTATGTGAGGTTCAAAACAGCTTTGCGTTTATCGATCTCTCAGAAACGTGATTCTGGCCGTATGTCACATTCAAAACACACCTTTTTACGTCTTTAGATATGCCCATATCTAAAGCCCTTTGAAAAAGGGCTTTGCGTTTATCAACTTCTAAATTTGCCTGAAAGACGTTTGAGAAACCTGATTCTAGCCAAAAATTTGGTAGATAAACGCAACCAGAGACATACATGTAGATACAAATAGAGACAGAAATATACCTGTAGAGAAATAGAGGGAAAAAAATGAAGAAAAGGATTTGAGGGAAAGAGACATAGATACAAATAGAGACAGATATAGACAGGAAATAGAGGGAAATAAATGAAGAAAAAGATTTGAGGGAAAGAGACGGAGATAGACAGAGAAATAGAGGGAAAGAAATCATGGAACAGATTCGAGGGGGAAAGAGTAGGATATATATGTATATATTACAGAATGGACTATGCACTCTTTCTATTTCTGTCTTAATTTGTACATTCATATAATTATATATGTATGTATACATGTGTCATATATAAATATAGATTAAGACAGAGATAGAAAGATACGTAAACAGAGGGAAACAAATTAAGGAATGGAAAGAAATACAAGAGAGAAAGAGATCTAGAAAGAAAGAGAGAGAGAGCAGGAGAATGAGAGAATAATGGAATGTTATATTGATATGCATGTAGAAGGAGAGAGAGAGAGAGAGAGAGAGTAGGGGTGTGAGAAAATAATAAAATGGTATATTGATACAGAAGGAGAGAGAGAGAGAGAGAGAAAGCACTAAAAGCAGTCAAACAAAAATTAGCATTTCTCCATAACAGGTGCATGTTGATTTATATTAAGCTGTGTATATCATGTGCGAGTCAAGGCCTAGGCCTGTACCTACATTCCCTTTCCGCCTACCCATCGCTGTTCAGATCAATATAAAAATGACATCATAACCGAGACCAAATAGTCTATATTGTCCAGACTCGGATTCATCTATTATCAAATATATTATATGCTGCAGAGATAAATAAGTTCATAATTTTTGTTAGTGATGTTATATTTCATCAAGTTTGAAATATGATTGCATGACGGAAATTCTGAATTTAGAGGTGATACAACACAATGACATGTATTCAATATATTTCTTATATGAAATTAAGGGTATTTATAATCTTATGCCTTGTTTTTTTCTTGCTCATATACACGTAAGAAATTGTTGAAGATCACAAGATAGCTTCTCAGCCATTAGGATGATCTTTAACAAATATCGTATTTTATATTCTAAATATATCTGATATATTGCAAAACCAGACATTTTGGCGTGCATGAAATGTTTACGAGTGTTGCGAGTGGTCAGATTCACAAGTTTCTTGTCATGGAAATCGAAATGGACGTCTTTAACAAATTATGAAAGTTTTATATCGCAAAAGATCAGGTTTTACAGTAGTCCTAGACTCCTAGTATTTAAGTAAAAGTATCTATGATGAAATGTTTATTTAATTTAATTAGGTGGGCTGTATCTAATACAGACCACCTTATAATTTTGTTAAAATTGCCTTTATTATTCTTTATTATTTATTTTTCTTATTTCGACCCACTTTTTTGTGTGCAAGATAATTTGAAAATGGCTGAATCAAATATCTTAAAATTTGGTACACATATGTATAGGCATATGAACAAGGCACAGCAAAGTTTTCAACCTTGACCTTGATTGATGACGTCATCTAGGCGCCATTTTGTGAAATTTTCTGAAAATTTACTCATGATCATATTTTCATAACGGTAATTCATTTCTCATTCATATTTATCACGATCAAGGTCAATATGTGTCCGGTCAATTTCAGGTCAAAAAACGCGCGCGTCCGCGTACGTCCGCGCGTCAGTGCGCGCGCAAAATTGTTAAATGCTCAAAATTGTCTCAAATTTGTTTTGCATACGTTTCAGGTCATTTAAAGCATTTTATAAAAAATCGTGCGTAAGTGCATGCGCGCGCGTTTTCGCGCGTAACACCATTACAAAACATAAAATCGCCATTTTTTTTTCTTCATGATATTTATTATATTTTTTCAAGGAATTTGATACCATGTTTATCTCTTTATGTCCATTAACAACAAGGTGAGCGTCAATTCAAGAAAAATGCCCGTGCGCGCGAGCTCTTTTAATACATAGCATATATGGGCAAAAACATGTCTATACAAAATCCATTATAGCTCTTTGGAATGAACCGTGACCTTCATTTTTTTTCATATTTAGATAGAGTATGAGTCGAAGATATGATTCCATGTCTCATTTGGCCATTAAGTGTATCGTGACATCATCATAATGGCCTTGGATCTCAAAATACGAATTTGCATATTATGAAGTCAGCATATTTATGTAAAATTGATTGTATCTCTGTAAATATTTATCGATTTTCTTCCAAATTTCGATATGATGTAGCTTAGACAATTTTCTACGAGCTCGGTCTTCACCATTTTTCATTTTGATGACGTCATCATAGTGAAAATTACGATTAAAGGGCACATATCAGAAATGTCTTAAGTAGCGTGTTATGCCTATTGAAGGTGAATTTCGTACATCTTTAATCTACATGACATTGTTTTTTTTTTAGCAGTATCTCGCTTATTTTTTCTCTTTTTTGTCTCAAAGATCAGTTTGACCAGCCCACCTATACTTGTTCCAAACAAGTATTATATGTCAAGTTTGTTATTAGGGTCTTTGCAAGTAGACTAGGTTGAGGAAGACAAAATGTTGGCAATGGCATTGATGTATTGTGACTTTACTCGGTTATAAATTGAACTGTCGTGTCTGTCTAGTTTTTCAATGCATGTTAAATGCGATTCCTTGTTTTTATTGCTTCATGCGAAAATGAAATGCCCTCCGTGCAGAACTTGACTTGTACATGCAGATCATGAACTCTGTATCACTTCATTTAATGAAATTAACTGACTCTGAAACAGGCAACAAGTTTAAATATAGAAATAGTTGCTCTGCTGCTGTTTTAATTGATTTATGGGGTCTGTTTGAAATGAAATGCTCTCTGTGCAGGTCTTGACTTGTATGCCGGGGTAATAATCTCCAAGTTTGGAAGCGCTTAGTGGTTGTAATAAGCGCGATGTAAAAACTGAGTATTATTATTATTAAAAAGGCAACCACTTCCAACAATTAGAGACAGTACATGTAGCTCTGTTGCCGATTTCTTTGATTTACGGCGTCTGTTCGGAGCAACAAGGGTGCTGGTAACTCAATTACTTGATTAGGAAATAATGTCCTTTTGGCTCTAAATAGACGATATATCATTAACTGCCATAGACAATACATGTATATAGCTCTTAAGGCCTTGTTGCCGATGGACGATGGTATATGACTGGAAATTGGTTATTCCCAAAAATATGCCTACATTGTATATATTTCTTTATTTACATCTTAAAAGGAAATGCCTTTTTTATTTTCGGAAGGCATCTGTTGAAGCAAGCTTCTGAATAGCTCATTATGTGCAGACGGGATCTGGCTAAATTTATCATACATGTAGAAAAACTTTTACCCGCTTAAGGAGTAGTTAATTTTCATCATCATCTTTCTCTCTCCCCCCCCCCCCACTCCCTTCCTCAAAGCTACAACATTGCTTCCTCATTATTTGCTCTCCAATTATGATCATGAATTCCAAGAAACAGACATATTGATATTTGTCAACAATATCGTGTGATTATAGGCTTGCCATATTATTCTCCTAACTAATACAAAACAGTTTTATATAAACAAATATTTTATAAATGTAATGCTTCCTGGGAGAAATTTCAATTATTAGATGGCAGGTTCAAATCCCGCTGGTTCCAAGATTTTTTCTGACTTGTGTTTTTCGATACAGGTCGATCAATCGACCTTATTGATACAGATCGATCAATCGATCTTATTTACTGGGTGGAAGCCACAAATATATTTAATAATTAAACAAATATTGTTTTTGTTGTTGCAGTCCTTGTTTGAAAAACATCTGTCACAGTAGTCTAGGTAAGAAGAAAGAAGACACCATCAACCTCTATTGAGAGGTGATCTATCGAACCCTAAAAGTCGGAACTATCGCACCCCCAAGAGGTGAATACTGAATAGTAGCTGCATTTACACTGCTAGCAAAACGTTTTGTCAGAAGTTGCTAGGCAACTACCCATAAACACAACAAAAAAATTAAATTAAAAAATCCACCTTTGGAGTGTGTTTTTCTTTATAAACACTTTCCGAAGTTCCACTGTTCTTTGCAGTATAAATGCTCATTCTAAAAAACACTAGTGAACTATTCCGTTTTGGGTCACATGACTTTCCTCGCTGCCATTATTTATAACGCATGCAGAGCCAGGGAAAAAAATACTTTAAAAATTCTGGGTGCTACTTTTCAAGCTTGCTTGCATGAAAATAACACTCTATAATTTGTTTTACATTGAACTCTATGCAAATTTTGAGGGGCTCTTTTATGACTTTAGGGGGCTCTTTTGGGCATTTTGGGGGCTAATTTGCCCCGAGCCCCCGTGTATTTTTTCACTGCACATGTAGAGCAACAACAAGTGGTGCATGCACACAACTATCAACAACAAAAAAACATTATCAAACACGACAGTGTTATATACGTTTTTCCAATAACTAGTGCAAATGGTAGTTTAAAAAACGATGGTTATTCAAATGAGTTTTTCTGCAATGTGAATGAACCTACATGTAGTGTTGATTAGATTATGCATGAATGTTTCCCACAGGGGTACTGTATTCAATCGATATGGAATTGCCTCAGAACTCGGCTACATGTCCAACTCGTACACACACTTTTGCTATTTATAGCGGTGTAAATACAACTGTTTACTTAAGCTCTTTTTCAGATTATCAAATGATATATTCTGCTATCTGTCTGAATTTCTCTCGAATCTGTTTTTCCTGCATTCTTTTGATACTAAATTAAATAAATTCAAAGAAAATCAAGGATTCCAAATCCCTGTAAACACAGTAATTTGCTACTGTTAATTTGTCATTGACACTTTATCTAATCAGTTCAATTCCTCTCAAATCACCTGCAAAAAGGTTTAAATTAGATCTCCGATGCTGTATGTGTACTAGGGTCTTTAAGCACTTGGTATCTGTGCAAGTAAATAGTATTGTACAAACTGTGAGTTCAAATATGTATTAGTTGGGTTTGCTCTGTGCAGGAATAGAATAAATACAGATTAGTGATTAACCAGTCCCCTAGTGACTCTCAGAGAAAACAAAGTCTTTGCGTTTCACAATTCATACAGATTTTTGTATTTATTAGAACGTGATCGCAGAGACTTTCGCAAACTCAAAATACATAAGGACAATTTCACTAGTTTGGACCATCACCTATCAATATGTTCAACTTCAAACATTACAGTGATGTACATTAAATACTATGGGATATGTACCTTGTTGTTGTTCGCTATATTACTGTTGTCATGGTCTTCTTGGTACGATGTCAAAATCATTTTCAGTTAATCCACTATTCCACTTTAGTATTTATATTTCACATTACCTGAGTGTTTGATTCTGTTTATTCTGTTCTTAAACCCAAGTACACCACAAAAAGATGCTTTTTTTTATTATTCCATTATAATCATGATGAAATTGCACTTTTGAATGTTTTTAGACAGAAATATGGCACCTTATAGATGCAGAGAATCATCAAGTTATATTTTCTTTAAATCTATTACTACCTCTAATTAAAATGTAAATCGAAATTGAATGAAACCCAAATATCCATAAACTTTCAAAACAAGAAAGGAGTGTTTTGTTACTATGCTCTATTTCCCTTTTGAAATAATTCATAAACCATCAGATATCGCAGCTTTTTCTAACAATAGCGCCTTTCAGGATATGAATTTTTAATGAATTTCCAAATACAATTAATGAATATACAGATCGGGTTTCCCACCACCCTGCACGGAAGAAGTATTGAGTTATTGTGGAGGAATTAAAGCCAACCCATTCAAACAATAAATGGTAATTTTATTGGTTGGGGATACCAGGAAGAATTGGACAACTCTAATTGATTTTCCGTCATATAATCAACCTTCCATTGCTATACATTTAGGAGATAATCCCCTTTTAGCAAAGAGAGTCCATTAACGGATATGGAGAGGGCCGTTTGACGCGGTGTGAGTAAACGTGCTAGATCATGGGGCAGGAGAGTTTGCGCGTTAATTAGAGCGACCCCAACTCGTTTGTGTTACCTTGGAACAGTGAGAATGAGAAAACGGTTCTATGACACAAGCTGTAGGGTTGATTGTTTCGCAATTGATTTCTCTGCAGCTAATTGCTCTGCGGTCAGTATTCCATGCTATCTACAACTATACAGTAAATACTTTTCCTAACCCTAACTTCAACTTAACCCCAAACCTACATGTAGTCGCAAACCCTACCGCTTGCGTAATGTGTCTTTGAAGAATTTAAGGAGCAATTGTTCCTGAAGCAAATGTTAACCTAGAAAACTTCTCTTATTATGTCCCTTTAACTTTGACCCTTGACTAAACACTACACCTAACGGTAGCCCTAACCCTAGCTTAACCTGAAACCTAGTCATGGTTTTTACACTACCGGTAACCAGAGAGTGTATTTATCTTTATAAAATATAAAGCTCAGAGAAATTTGTCTTTCCAGCAGACAACTTCAAATTTATGTGAGATGAACATCGCTATTAAACAGCCATGTATAATAACATTGGCTCATGATCCGGATGGCAATTATTGATATTCTGTAGAATTATTGATCCATTCTTAGAAACAGTGAGCTTAACACAGATTCATAATTAGCTATATTGGTATCTCAATGCATGTGAGGAGTCTTTCATTTCGTCTTTTCTTGTTGAGAGAAGGGCATTAACGCTGTGTAAAATGAAAAGAGTCGAAGCCCTTCCTTTTCTTCAGCAGATGACTTACATGGGCTTATAGCCGTTTAATCATGAATAATGATCACCGTCAAATGATTATCAGGTTTTTATGGATAGTAGACGAACTGGGCATTACCGTAGACAAACTGGGAATTAGACTAAATGAACAGTCCAAATGGGTAGTAGACTTATTGGAGATTAGACCAAATGGAAATTAGACCAAATGATAAGTAGACAAAGTATTTATTAGACCATGTGGATAGTAGACGGACTGGGTTTAGACCATATAGGAATAGACTAATTGGGTAGTAGACAAAATGGCTGTAGACCAATCAGCAATTCACCCTTACATGCACAAGTACTCAGAACCGTTTGTAACTATGTATTTTAATTTACAAATAATTTGAACTCAAATAAGTCCTTTCAATTGCTTAGAAGATCATCTGTTTGTAAATAAAAAATGGAAAGGCAATAATTAATGGCCTTTTGTATATTATTACATGCAAGCAGCCATACGAAATTTAATTTTCATTACATAATATTAAATGATCTCCAACTCAATACTTTCATATTTCTCATTCAACTAATATATTTTCATTGGTCATTAGTGCAGTCGAAATAGTAATTGGGCAAACATGTACAACTGTCGTTTGTGTTCTTTAATTGACTTTCATGCTATATGACCATTAGAAAAGTGCAGGAACTTTTGCTAATGAGATTATGATTTGTCCATTAATTGCCTTTCATGTTAGTAATCAAGAATCTAGTTCTGTACTCTGTGGCACAAAATAAAGGCAGGGGTCATAGCTTGCAGAGATAGGTTACATAGGTAAAGAAATTAGGAAAAAAGTCTTAAGGTCATATGAATTGATGTTGTAAATAGATGAGGATTCCAATTACCGGTGCACTGTAATTCGTGTTTAGTATTTTTTCATTTCTTCTTGTTATTTTCATCGTCCCTCTTCTTTTGCGAGCAATAAGTTGCTGTATTAAAAAGGAAGAGTACTTCGATATGTACAGTATATGACAGAAGAGGCTTCATGATGAAGTGAAAAAAATGACTCGGCTTTGGGTTTTTGCGATCTGCCAAGCCAAATAAATCATGAATCCCATAGGGTAGATTAGGCAGAGTGGTAGTCTATCATTGCCCATTACCCCCCCCCCCCCTCAAGTCATATTCAAAAGGTTTATTTTTAATGATCATACCTATTAATGATTTTCAGTGATTTATTGAAATGACTACCAGTGAAATTAATCAAATCAAGAAAATAATGGTCGTTAATGATCAGTGATTAGCTCATGAGGAAATAAGATTTATTATCATGAGGAAGTCATAGAAGTTTCAGTACATATTCCGTAGCAGAAGTATATATTTGAATGAAAGTAATTCTACTCAGCTTTATTTCTCAATGAATTTGCGCTGTTTGGCTTTTCTAAAGAGAATCATTTTAAAACACAAATTGAGTTTACTTTGTTTTGTGGGCAAAAATGTAATATATAAAAAATGATTTAGTTGCATACCTTACAATGCGACAGAATCTGTTGAATGTTGTTGACTTTCTCAATGAATTCATTTTAAGAATAAGATAAGGAACCACAAAACTCCCAGAAAGTGTTTTTAATCCATACTAAAAATGCAACAGTAATCTGCTGAATGTTGACACTGACAAAGTACAGGCTGTGCGAATGGGCCATTTAAATGACTGACTGCGCCAAATTGCTCGTGCCCTGCGACCGCCATCAAACCAAAGAGCAGCTTTATACAACTGATCTCATCAGCCCTGCTAGCCAATTACATCGGACTTATTAATGGGAAGATTGATGTTTAGTTAATTACAGTGATGGCACTTCTTACATCGCTCCACCCCATTGTGTGTGCTTAGCAAAGGCACATTCCCACTTGCAGGATTTACGTATGAACGCAGCACATCCTCTGCAGACCCAGTCCTATGAAAATGATAATCATTGTTTTCATTTGAAAGTAATCAGCTTTAGAACTCTATCATCTGTTTTGAGCAAGGAGGCCGGGCACCTCTAAACAAAAATAAAGATCTGAGTCACTTTTTGGCTTCAGACAGTTAATAGACATGTACATTTCAAGAGGAGCTGGCTATAAATATTTTTTAATCAAAATTGAAGAAGAAAGAAAAAACATTGAACATTCATCACACAGTTGATAGTTTATATAAACAGAAATTAATGCTTTACTTTGTTAACAAGAAATAACAGAGTTTGTAGAAGACCATGTATAATTATGTACATGTTTATTGTGTAACCAGGAATACATGTAGGAATAGGAATTCAGCTGAATCCTATAGTCTTTCTCTGCGCATTGCTCAGGGTTTGTTTATACATACCATGTGATATCAAACTAATGTGACATGCAGGTATCATTACAATCTAGTAAATTCTACTTAAATGTTGTCTCATTGCATTAGAATATTCCAGAGAGTATCAGAACTAAATACTACCTCTGGAGGGGCTGTATATGGCACGCCTTTAGGGAAACAAATAAATATATGCGACACTTTCAAAAAATGTATTTCACTCAAATGTATATATTCGACACTTTCAGAAAATGTTTGACAAGTTTTATTTGACAAGAATTTTATTCGACATAAATTTCATTCGACACATTGTTCGTCAAAAATTGTATTTGTCAACAAATTTATTCGACAAAAATTTTATTCGACAAAATTTCATTCGACAAAATTTCATTCGACACAAATTTCATTCGACAAAAATTTTATTCGACAAAAATTTTATTTGACACAAATTTTATTCGACACAAATTTCATTCGACAAAAATTTTATTCGACAAAAATTTTATTCTACAAAAATTTCATTCGACACAAATTTCATTCGACAAAAATTTTATTCGACACAAATTTCATTCGACAAAAATTTTATTCGACAAAAATTTCATTCGACACAAATTTCATTCGACACAAATTTTATTCGACACAAATTTTATTCAACCAGAATACATGCGATACTTCACACAACTAAACCTGCACCGTGCACACCCGCGCACCAGGCGTGTTTACGATACGAAGACTATAGATCCACGTCGCGGCCTATAGCCTCTGGTCAATGAACAGTGGGTTTGGATTGTTTGAGCAAGGTTTGAGGGTAATGAGAGATGAGAAGAGGGAGGGCAACGTCATGTAGCCTGGATGGTTATGGGCTTGTTGGGGGGGGGGGGCGTTAAGGGGGTACAAATGACCTACTTTGTTCATTTTTTCATTTACTATATAGATTGTTTTAGGGTGATACAAATGAAGGTGTGGGCATACTGATGTACATAGTCAACCCGGGTAAAGAGCTAGTGGATGGGGGGGGGGGGGGGGTGGGAGGTACGTGGAAACGAAGTAGGTAATATACACTCCTTTATATTCCAATTTAACGCCACCCCCACCACCACCACTATCCCCTATCCATTCAATTCCAGCCTCTACATCACTATGCCCTCCCTCTTCTCATCATCCTCATGCAAACAATCCTACCCACTGTTAATAATTAATAAAGTAGGTAATATACTCATACATATACTGTATACACACTCTTTTGAAAGCAGGCCATGACTTCAATGCAATTCAATGTATTTCTCCACAAATGCTAAACATAGGAAAATACATAAAATCAAATACATACATGCAATAAAACGACTCCAATTTATGTTTGAAATTAATAGAAACAAATCAGCAAAGGTAGAAAGGGTAGTCGAGGACTAACCCCCCCCCCCCCAATAATAATAACAAATTATACAATCAAAAGTAAATATAAAGTCAAATGATGAGGTGGTACCAATAACGAGAAAGAAGAGGGAGAAAATATCAAAGACGGGGGAGGGGGGGGGGGGGGGGAGTGCTTTCGTGAATGTTTAAACAAATTGAATTACTTGAGTATCAGGAATAACCTTAACTTAGCCTCAATGAATACAATGAAGGACAATTTATATCAGTTGGAACATGACTCCATAACATATAGGCCAATTGAAGGCTTTCCGTTTTTGTAAAAAAGTCTTAGCTATTATGGTATATGAAAACTACTTACATTTCTTGCCATATACTAAGAGTTCTGTATAAAAAGGTCATCATAGACAGGTGGCAAGTTGTAATGTTTGTACTGGAACATGAATTGACCGAGCTGCATTAACATTTAAAATATTCATCCGTTTTAATAGGGGTGCAGTATGTGCACAACCCCCCCCCCCCCCCCCCCCCCCCACAAAAGTAGGTCTGTAGATTCAATAACCAGTGTGTCACTTTAACACCCGCACGTGCGTCTTATGTGCATGTAGAGCTGTTGACTGTATAGTTAGGAACTAGAAATTATAAAAACATTTCTTTTTTAAACATCACTTTATTGTTCAATCTTGCACAACAAAGGAGAAGATACAAAAGCCCCGGACAATTCCATTTTACTGGAAAATGCAGGGCATTAAAAGTACATACAGTGTATAATGTTATATAACATCAACAAAGCAAAAGTATAGGATAAATTGATGGCCTGCCTGAGCCAGCTAGCTCAGCTACATGTAGCTATGTAGCTGCGCTGCATGCCTCGACCAGGGACTTGGGAGACACATGCCGGTGCGTGGGTCCGACCAGAGGCTATAGGCCTTCCTAGTCTTCGTACCGTAAACGCGCTTGTTGTGTAGTTTGCAGGCACAAACCCTGGTCAGTCTTAAAAGAGAGTCTGCACTATAAGACTACCATAGGCCATGTACTATAGCTGCTCCTGACACAACCAGTAGGTAGCTGGGCTAGGCTTCTCTCAAGGCACAATTATTTTTTAATAAAGTGTTAAATTAGGGTCTGTGCTTGCAGACTACCTGTTGCGCGCACGTGTACTACTGCACGGTTCAGGTGGTTGTGTAAAGTATCGCATGTATTCTGGTTGAATAAAATTTGTGTCGAATAAAATTTGTGTCGAATGAAATTTGTGTCGAATGAAATTTCGTGGCATGCATGATGTATGGAACGCCGAATAGCTCCTTTGTTGAATACATCTTTTTCATTGAATACCTTTATTGTTGAGTAAAAAGTAAAATAATTCCTTGGAATAATATTTTTGTAGAACAAAACAAAATGTGCCAAATAAGATTTTGTCGAACTAAATTTTTGTCGAATGAAATTTTTGTCGAATGAAATTTTGTCGAATAAAATTTTTGTTGAATAAAATTTTTGTCGAATAAAATTTTTGTTGAATAAATTTGTTGACAAATACAATTTTTGACGAACAATGTGTCAAATGAAATTTATGTCGAATAAAATTCTTGTCAAATAAAACTTGTCAAATATTTTCTGAAAGTGTCGAATATATACATTTGAGTGAAATATATTTTTTGAAAGTGTCGCATATATTTATTTGTTTCCCTAAAGGCGTGCCATAGCTGTACACCACATCAATTGTAGTATTCAGTAGAAAAACAGGTTTGTGTAATGGGAAAATGCTCCTTTGTATATCATGGTATGAAGAACAACATTATATGAGACACCCTTTTATGAATGCAAACACCTGCTCTAATCTATGAGTTTCAATGAAAATAATGGAAATAAAATCCTATAATAAATATAATATTCCTCCACCTGCATACTGTGACATAAAAGGTCTCATGAACTGGAGCATTCCCAACTCAATTATCTTAATTTCTACGGAATCGATCAATCAAATTCTTCCAATCATACTTCATTTCCATGTTTAGCCTGGATTTGATGCATGGTAAAACATAAATTGCTTTTATTCTGATTAGGCCTGATGCTTAATGGCCTGTGCTGAAAACATGTGCATGTACATGTGTACAGTTGCATTTTTAGCTTGGATCCTATTTTTATTTTAGACATTTCATAGTCATCTTTTCCAGATTGTTCCTGGAAGTCTTATCCTCTCCTTCTCCCCTCCCTCTCCCCCTTTCTCTTGCTCTCCCCTCTCTCCCCCTCCCCTCTCTCCCCCTCCCCTCTCTTCCCCTCCCCTCTCTCCCCCTCCCCTCTCTCCCCCTCCCCTCTCTCCCCTCTCTCTCCCCCTGTTGCTCTCCCTGTCTCTTCCCCCTCCCCCCTTTACCCCCTTCCCTACCCTCCAATTCCTTGCAAAGACTGGAAAGGGGGTGAACATTTCTTCTTTTTTGAAAACACAACAATATTGAAAGAACCCTATATCAATTGGATTGAGTGGGACTACACACTGGTTGTATACAAGCTCCGCTAGATGTATACAAGGTGATGCTTGCATTCTCCCTTTATACACAATACCAAGAATCAGGAAGATGATGTGCTATTGATATACTACAGTAGTAATGTCAGCGAATATTCAAGAATATTTTTTCATTAATTGGGTGTAACCCGACACCTACATCTGTCTGTGGGTTCAAACATCTATATTAATGGAAGCGATTTGGTGCCAGTACACAGTAGCCGCTATTATTGAGACTATAGAGACTATAGGTCATCAAAAATGCAACTTATAGTGAATATTTCATGTAATTAATATGTTTTATGCCATTGGGACAAATTTGTGTGATAAATCGATGGTGATTGTCTGGCTGTAATTCATTGTCACCAAATCTACATAGGGTACTTGGCATACATGTCTAGAGCAATAGTAGAGCTCTGTTGGCTCTGATGTCTAATGCTGAGCAAATCTACAGATAATGGAAAGTCAGTTTAGGCCTTCCTTTTATTTCTTTCTGTATTCCTCACCAATCTCCCTTCTCCCTAATTCTCCCTTCTCCCTTCTCCCTTCTCCCTCCCCCCTTCTCCCTAATTCTCCCTTCTCCCTTCTCCCTTCTCCCTTCTCCCTTCTCCCTTCTCCCTTCTCCCTCCTCCCTCCTCCCTTCTCCCTTCTCCCTTCTCCCTTCTCCCTCCTCCCTCCTCCCTCCTCCCTCCTCCCTTCTCCCTTCTCCCTTCTCCCTTCTCCCTCCTCCCTTCTCCCTTCTCCCTTCTCCCTCCTCCCTCCTCCCTCCTCCCTTCTCCCTTCTCCCTTCTCCCTTCTCCCTTCTCCCTTCTCCCTTCTCCCTCCTCCCTCCTCCCTCCTCCCTCCTCCCTTCTCCCTTCTCCCTTCTCCCTCCTCCCTCCTCCCTCCTCCCTTCTCCCTTCTCCCTTCTCCCTCCTCCCTCCTCCCTCCTCCCTCCTCCCTCCTCCCTTCTCCCTTCTCCCTCCTCCCTCCTCCCTCCTCCCTCCTCCCTCCTCCCTTCTCCCTCCTCCCTCCTCCCTCCTCCCTCCTCCCTTCCCTTACATCGGACTTATTAATGGGAAGATTGATGTTTAGTTAATTACAGTGATGGCACTTCTTACATCGCTCCACCCCATTGTGTGTGCTTAGCAAAGGCACATTCCCACTTGCAGGATTTACGTATGAACGCAGCACATCCTCTGCAGACCCAGTCCTATGAAAATGATAATCATTGTTTTCATTTGAAAGTAATCAGCTTTAGAACTCTATCATCTGTTTTGAGCAAGGAGGCCGGGCACCTCTAAACAAAAATAAAGATCTGAGTCACTTTTTGGCTTCAGACAGTTAATAGACATGTACATTTCAAGAGGAGCTGGCTATAAATATTTTTTAATCAAAATTGAAGAAGAAAGAAAAAACATTGAACATTCATCACACAGTTGATAGTTTATATAAACAGAAATTAATGCTTTACTTTGTTAACAAGAAATAACAGAGTTTGTAGAAGACCATGTATAATTATGTACATGTTTATTGTGTAACCAGGAATACATGTAGGAATAGGAATTCAGCTGAATCCTATAGTCTTTCTCTGCGCATTGCTCAGGGTTTGTTTATACATACCATGTGATATCAAACTAATGTGACATGCAGGTATCATTACAATCTAGTAAATTCTACTTAAATGTTGTCTCATTGCATTAGAATATTCCAGAGAGTATCAGAACTAAATACTACCTCTGGAGGGGCTGTACACCACATCAATTGTAGTATTCAGTAGAAAAACAGGTTTGTGTAATGGGAAAATGCTCCTTTGTATATCATGGTATGAAGAACAACATTATATGAGACACCCTTTTATGAATGCAAACACCTGCTCTAATCTATGAGTTTCAATGAAAATAATGGAAATAAAATCCTATAATAAATATAATATTCCTCCACCTGCATACTGTGACATAAAAGGTCTCATGAACTGGAGCATTCCCAACTCAATTATCTTAATTTCTACGGAATCGATCAATCAAATTCTTCCAATCATACTTCATTTCCATGTTTAGCCTGGATTTGATGCATGGTAAAACATAAATTGCTTTTATTCTGATTAGGCCTGATGCTTAATGGCCTGTGCTGAAAACATGTGCATGTACATGTGTACAGTTGCATTTTTAGCTTGGATCCTATTTTTATTTTAGACATTTCATAGTCATCTTTTCCAGATTGTTCCTGGAAGTCTTATCCTCTCCTTCTCCCCTCCCTCTCCCCCTTTCTCTTGCTCTCCCCTCTCTCCCCCTCCCCTCTCTCCCCCTCCCCTCTCTTCCCCTCCCCTCTCTCCCCCTCCCCTCTCTCCCCCTCCCCTCTCTCCCCTCTCTCTCCCCCTGTTGCTCTCCCTGTCTCTTCCCCCTCCCCCCTTTACCCCCTTCCCTACCCTCCAATTCCTTGCAAAGACTGGAAAGGGGGTGAACATTTCTTCTTTTTTGAAAACACAACAATATTGAAAGAACCCTATATCAATTGGATTGAGTGGGACTACACACTGGTTGTATACAAGCTCCGCTAGATGTATACAAGGTGATGCTTGCATTCTCCCTTTATACACAATACCAAGAATCAGGAAGATGATGTGCTATTGATATACTACAGTAGTAATGTCAGCGAATATTCAAGAATATTTTTTCATTAATTGGGTGTAACCCGACACCTACATCTGTCTGTGGGTTCAAACATCTATATTAATGGAAGCGATTTGGTGCCAGTACACAGTAGCCGCTATTATTGAGACTATAGAGACTATAGGTCATCAAAAATGCAACTTATAGTGAATATTTCATGTAATTAATATGTTTTATGCCATTGGGACAAATTTGTGTGATAAATCGATGGTGATTGTCTGGCTGTAATTCATTGTCACCAAATCTACATAGGGTACTTGGCATACATGTCTAGAGCAATAGTAGAGCTCTGTTGGCTCTGATGTCTAATGCTGAGCAAATCTACAGATAATGGAAAGTCAGTTTAGGCCTTCCTTTTATTTCTTTCTGTATTCCTCACCAATCTCCCTTCTCCCTAATTCTCCCTTCTCCCTTCTCCCTTCTCCCTCCCCCCTTCTCCCTAATTCTCCCTTCTCCCTTCTCCCTTCTCCCTTCTCCCTTCTCCCTTCTCCCTTCTCCCTTCTCCCTCCTCCCTCCTCCCTTCTCCCTTCTCCCTTCTCCCTTCTCCCTCCTCCCTCCTCCCTCCTCCCTCCTCCCTCCTCCCTTCTCCCTTCTCCCTTCTCCCTTCTCCCTCCTCCCTTCTCCCTTCTCCCTTCTCCCTCCTCCCTCCTCCCTCCTCCCTTCTCCCTTCTCCCTTCTCCCTTCTCCCTTCTCCCTTCTCCCTTCTCCCTCCTCCCTCCTCCCTCCTCCCTCCTCCCTTCTCCCTTCTCCCTTCTCCCTCCTCCCTCCTCCCTCCTCCCTTCTCCCTTCTCCCTTCTCCCTCCTCCCTCCTCCCTCCTCCCTCCTCCCTTCTCCCTTCTCCCTCCTCCCTCCTCCCTCCTCCCTCCTCCCTCCTCCCTCCTCCCTCCTCCCTCCTCCCTCCTCCCTTCTCCCTTCTCCCTTCTCCCTCCTCCCTCCTCCCTCCTCCCTTCTCCCTTCTCCCTTCTCCCTTCTCCCTCCTCCCTCCCTCCTCCTCCCCTCCTCCCTCCTCCCTCCTCCCTCCTCCCTCCTCCCTCCTCCCTCCTCCCTCCTCCCTCCTCCCTCCTCCCTCCTCCCTCCTCCCTCCTCCCTCCTCCCTCCTCCCTCCTCCCTCCTCCCTCCTCCCTCCTCCCTCCTCCCTCCTCCCTCCTCCCTCCTCCCTCCTCCCTCCTCCCTCCTCCCTCCTCCCTCCTCCCTCCTCCCTCCTCCCTCCTCCCTCCTCCCTCCTCCCTCCTCCCTTCTCCCTTCTCCCTTCTCCCTTCTCCCTTCTCCCTTCTCCCTTCTCCCTTCTCCCTTCTCCCTTCTCCCTTCTCCCTTCTCCCTTCTCCCTTCTCCCTTCTCCCTTCTCTCCTCCCTGCCTCATTTTTATTTTCCATTACTCCTCTCTCAATATTTATCCCTTATCTAACTCTTCCTGTTCACCTGTGGTCTCCTTTACATTTTCCTCCTTGTTCCATTTTCCTTTCCATTTCTATCTCTCTCTTAATTCTCTCCATCCTTCTCCCCATCCTTCTCCCCATCCTCCAACTCTAATCTCCTCTCCCTCCCTCGCGAGCATCATGAGCATTTGCATGATCAAACATGACTGAGTGAATGGGTCTTTGAGTCTGGTGTTACGTGACCCGGCGTAGGCCATTCTGTTTATCACTGGGCTTCCATTTCGGGCGAGCCCGATACTAAATTATGAGCTTGTGTGCTTTACGGTGTACACATGGTACTATACTGCTTGGAAAATGGCTGCTTGTGATGTGATGTATTACTGTTCATATGATAATGTACAAAAAATAGAGTACCGGTACTAGCATGTAAAAGATCTACAGTGAAATAAATAGCGTTCATGTGTATAGAAAGGCATCCTGTCTGTAACGATCACATTCTGGTCGCTTCTCGTTGAAACCTGTGTTAATATCATTCTTGATTAAAGAGAATTTTTGCGTACTGTTATTCAGACCATTCAAAATATGAATAAACCATTTTGAATGAAAGTCTCTTCTACACCTTACCTCAGATTGACAAGGACTACAAATGAAATGAAATAACTTACTGAATATATAATTCTCTATAATCTTGTTCGTTCATTCTTTTTTTATATAACATCAAAGAAGATCTAATAGAACGTTAATCAACAAATGCTTTACTCCTTATATTTATTAAAGTTGGAGTCAAGCCTTCTCGATTACATACATTCAGATTGCCTTTCGCGTCAGATACACACAGGGATACGCGCACCGCAGAGAGGCACGCAGTCTGCATATAACCAAAAATGCACTCTGCATATAACCAAAGATGCACGCCCGTGCAATATACAATCTATTGAATATCATGTGACCAACAATCCTCCAATCAAATGACAAGGATCCACGTAGGTGTTGTATAATATTGTATTAATGACTGCTTTGAGAGAAATAGTTGTTTTATTACGCTCAAGGGAAGGTTAGAATTGTGCTATTCCCCGAGGCTTGCCGAGGGGAATAGCCCAATTGTAACCTTCCCGAGAGCGTATGAAAACAACTATTTCTCGAATATTAAAGCAGTCATTAATACTTTTATATGCCGAAAAAAAATAGACTAAAAAATAAAAAATAAAAAATATTTTTCATTTTTGTCGAAGACGGGATTCGAACTCTTGCGTACAACAAGAGGTGTATTGTAAACCAACGCTTAGACCACTAGGCTATCGCGCGTCGTTAACATGTTAGGCAGTTTTCTCCAATATATATACATTAAAATGGATTGAAAACGGCTCTGCGTGAGGGATGCTTCGCAAAAGCTCCATGAAACGGGCCCTTCTTTTACTTTTGCAATGCATATTGGCACGAACTTAGATCAAGATCTATCGGCAGATGTTGTTTTTTTGTTTTTGAGAGTTTATTTTCGTCTTCATGTCAACAATGCAAGATAAAATTGTCGGTAAGATCGATCGAGATTCAATTGTATTGAAATTACCGACCAATCCTTCGCACACATAAGGTATCCTCCATCGCTCAAACCATTTTTTAACATGTAAACCTATGGGGTAACCATGGAGTAACCATGGTTATTAAAAATATTGAAATGTTTTATGCATGGTTACCGAGAATTTTACAGGAACAGTTGAAGTTTATGAATGCAATTCGACCAATCAGATGGCTGGATTTCTTAAGTGAGGTATATAAACTGGAATAATTCATTAGCTCCCTTAACTTTAATATAGTGAAACCTGTATATAAAGACTGCTCAATGGAGGCAAGAAAATTGGTCCTGATAGGTAGGCTTTTATGCATGGATTTGCCTAATTTCTATTCAAATTTTAAACTGTAGTATTTCACCAAGTAACAACAAAAATGAACCAATACAACCCACTATTTCTTCAAACCATGAGTCTGTATTGTATTACAACAACTGCCAGTGTGGCTGTTCTTACAATAGTGTGAGGCATTGAGCATTTTTGTCAGCGCCCCCGCCCCCCCCCCCCCCCATGATTTCTTTCTAACCATTGGGGCCATCTTTTAGTTTTTGAACATTCATCATGTTTGCTGAGTGGGCAATAATTTGTTTTTGTGGCTTCATGATGTATCGCATTGAGGCATGAATGTGAAGTGTGACTTCGGTCATGAATGTCATGTTCACACCAGTTTTTAGCTACGGGTATGTTCATACGGCAACAAAGTAATGAATAGTTTTAAACTCTAATTGAGCAAAACCTTTCACATGGTATGAAAACAATGAATACTCCTTGGGGATGTTTCACAAAGATCCTAAGTTGAACTTATCTCTAAGTTAGACTTAACAATTATGGAAAGCCGTTAGCATCTTTGAAAATATTTTTAAAATTTATTTTAAAAGGCATAAAATGTTGATTCAAATCATTTGATATTTTCTATTATTGAGGAGATTTCAAGTTCTTGATGTGGAATTTATGAAAAGTCTAAAATACTTGAGTTTTTGCTTTAGAATATATTTTATCCTAAGGCTACAAACGGCTCTCCATAATTTTTTAAGTCCAACTTAGAGTTAAGTTCGACTTAGGATCTTTGTGAAACACCCCCCCCCCCTGGTTTTAAACAGCAAGGTAAGCAAGCAGTCATTTTGGATGTGTTCACAACTTCACACAATGACCATGTACTACTGATGCGACTTTGCGCATCACCAAATGACCGAAACGACAGCTTCTCAAGATTTCAAACTTCAAGCTGAGCAAGAAGTCATTTTAGCTACAAACTGATCAATCCTCAAAGTTAATTTTGTCAGAAACAAATACATAAAACATAGAAACAGTTAGAATACAAAATGCAGTCTGGAATATGGAAAGGACCAATAGAAAAGCAAATGCTTGTGAGGAATGGCCCTGAAAGCGAGAGGAAAAACGACGAGACAAATACCAAATAAATGCAGGGTCAAATTAGTCAATAATAGAAACTGAATTAGACAAATAAACTTTCAATAGGCATGCAGACACACACACACACACATACAGAACCCACAAATTACTACGACAGACCTCTTTAATCCTAGATAATTTTCTGATTCTCTGTCATTCTGAAATAACTGAAATAGTAGATGATTTGATATAGAAAACTCCCTTTTCTGAAGATCTGCAATCCATAAAGTTAACCTGCACATCCACGTTCTAGTATTTGCCTTTCTTTGCCATCGATCATCTTCATTTTTCTCTCTATTTCTAACTGATCTTTCCTTTCAGTCATGTTGCTTTGAAAATGTGCTTCAAATGTCAAGGCAAATTGATTTCAAAGAAGCCATCGGACATCAAAAGGGCAATTTCACAGCAGATATAGTTCATTAGTTCCGGTTTCTGAGGCTCTCGATTTCTTTCTCCTATTGTTGCCTTTTTCCTGAAGCATTTAAAAGCTCTTTCCCCTTGCAGCTTGAATAAGAAGTCAGACCTTATCACTTTCTAGGACATTTTATGCAAAGATCCATGAGGGTTTGAAATGTTATTATTTCTCGCTAAGTCTGAGCTAATTTGAGTAGTTTTGTAAGGAAGATGGCTTGCGTACATTGCTCCGTTGCCACGGTAACTTTCCTTTGACATCATTCTTTTAATTGGCGGGAGAGAAGAGGGATGGGTTTGTAAGTGGACTTTATCTTTTCCTCCCATTCTTGGCATTATCCGATTAGTTGGGGGCTCAATAGATGATGCGCCTTTGGAGGCAGCCAAATGAATTTTGTGGGAAGGCGCTTGATACATCCATGCTTGGTAACCATGGCGATCGGAGGTTGATGTCATCGTCGTATCAGATGTCTGTTGAGATGGGGCAGAGAGCAGAGTGGTTCTGGAGAAAAACAAGGAGGGAAATATGTGGGTTGAGAGCAAAGCAATATCCAATTTCAACCATGGATTTGGGGTCCTATGGATTAGGAGCCATAATTTATGTGGATAAAGAAAAAAATGATTGCAATATGATAGGAGATCAGCTCTGTCAAGACCTTATGGAATGATCGAAAAGGTGTACATGTATTCAGTTCATTCATAGCAACGACAAAAATCATGGGAGCGCTATCATTATGGGCACATGGATATCTCTTGTTTTCCTCACTTTCTTGCTTTTTCTCCTTGTATACTTTCTCTGTTTCTCAGCCTCCCATTCTCCCCCACCCCTCCCCCACCCCTCCCCCATTCTCTCAAACTGAAAGGGGCACATAAATCTCTGTTTTCCTCACTTTCTTGCTTGTTCTCTTGATACTTTCTCTGTTTCTCTCCCTCTCATTCTCCCCTGCCCCCCCCCCCCTCTCTTACTGAAGGCTGAATGTGATACAGTGAAGCTGTATAGAACAATTCATTTGATCACCAGTTTCATTTCATTTTAATTTTTGTTTTCCTTTTCACCGTTTAAAAGATCCTGTAGACCTCTACTAAGAGCCTGTTGTACGTTATACATGGAATCTCACTTTCGTTTCCTATTAATTTTCTAGTAACCAGGTAACTATTGTGCCAGGTTGGTCCTTGTTTCCTGTCCTGGGAAGTACCATCTTCCTGCCTAGGAATCTAGAATTAGAATTTTGGTTGAATATCATTTTTTCTTTATTGGCACGAGACCTTCAATTCACGCCTCTCACTCTCAAATTAATGTTAAGGCTAATAGACAGTAGTTAGTTAGTTTCAAGAGAGCACTGGTTTGGTACAGTCAAACCTGTCTATTAAGACCACCTATAAAGAGAAGCACTGAAAATGGCCACTATAGACAGGTGGCCTTTATAGAGAGATGGTCACTATGAAAGACAGGTTTGACTTTATTTGCTTATTTTGTCTGTTTGAAGCCAGAAAATCATTAGATCATACACTTTCATAAAGCCCGTCAAGCTCTGAATTGAATGATTTTACTTTTACCCCCGATAGAATTGATTAATTAAATATGAAGTATATTTATTGATCATTGACATGGGACTTAAATATTCTCAGTGTGTCGTCTTGTGATAATTTGCACCATTGCCTGAATGAATAATGACAATGATAATAGATATATTCCAAAATATCTATAATTTTTTGCTTTCCTAAGCTTGAAACTTTTGTAATGTTTGTTATCCATGTAGTACCGTATACTGTCACGATCTCCTTAGGATTAGCAACCTAATCACTGTTTTTGAAATTGCCAAATTCTAGTTTCATACAACATCTGATATATATCTTCCTTTTAAATTGTTTTTTGTTTTTGTCTTTGAAATGCAAATATAACCTTAAAATGTTATCCCTTTCTTTCTTACTTTCCTTTTTTCCCTCTCTTTTTCCAATGAATTATTCAAAGATGGCTTGGTATTCATCCTGTATTGATTTCCACATACGTTGTTTCCCTCCTGTCTTTTAACTTGAATTGGTCATAGTATATTCTTAGACCTCATTTGCCATTCAACAAACCTTTTAAGTGCCCGTTCATCTGCCCACCCTCCCCCTTTCAGACTCCTAAAATTCATTATCATATGGCTGTTTAAAAAAATGTATAACTATACAAAAAGTTATTTAGTCTGAATGTCATATTGAAATGTCTGTTGCCAAAATGCATGTTTGAGCATTGGTTCAAAGAAAAACTTTATGGTGTATCATTTGAAGATCATATCATAGCCTTTCTCATTTGAATATCATATCGTTTGAAAACTGAATAACTGGGAGGGGCTTATTGTGAGGGCACACTGATGATAGGCCAGCTGTTATGACCTTTGACCTCTTTAAAACTAGCGTCTTTATACAATGTTTCTTTACATGATGTGATTGTGCATCCAAGGTGCACACCCCTTTTACTACAGGATGATTTTTTACACAACGTTTCTTTTAACAAGTTGTTATCAAGTGTGTACACTCCTTTCCGCAATACGATTATTCTTTTTACGAGTTCTGTATGAACATCATCTTGTCTGAACAGGCCATGAACAGCACGGAGGAGTTTCTGCAGACAGATGCAGAAAGCAAAAATAATTGATCTTGTTAGTGGATTTTTACATTTTTTGTTAGGTAAACAACAGCATTTGACATTTGGGCTTTTTATCACTTGCGTGTTGCATCAGAGCTAATTTTACTTGCGACAGTCAAAGTCGTTTTATCTTTTTCTCAGGTTTCTGACACTCTTCTGCAGTTCATATCTCTACTTTTCTCCTGTTGATAACTTTTAGTGTGGAAAATTGTTATTTACTTGGAAGCTATTTTTGTAATAAACTGATATTCCCATGGGGCAATCTATCTTCGATATTCAATTATTTTGTTTTTCTAGAGGTCTTTGTGACAATATTTCTAGAGCTATTAAAGCTTTTCCCCCCTCTCTCTCTCAGCGTGTCCACACACAAAACAATTTATCCCGAAACTCTATAACGAAACGTCGTATAAAGAATCATAGTCTAAATTTCAAAGTGTCCACACACAAGAAACGTCATATAAATAATCATCGTATAAATTCAAGGATGTCCATAAACAGAAGAAAGTAATCCTGAAACTCTACAGTCTGGTCTCCTTTCGCTCGAGGTCACGTTAAGCCCCGCCCAGTTAGTTACACTAGTTACACTCTCCCTGTCCACACACAACATTTCCGTGATTAGGCGTGATTCTTTATTGAGTTTCAGTTCGAAACGATGCCCAAACCTGCGTTTCGTTAGACTAGTTTCATTATACGACGTATCGTTAGTGAGCGTCCACACCCACAATGTCATTGTAAAACTATCGCGAAACGGTATCACTATCACGAAACGGTATAGCTAATCACGGAAAATGTTGTGTGTGGACAGGGGGTATCTCTCTCTCTCTCTCTCTCTCTCTCTCACTCTTGCTCTCTTTCTCCCTTTCTCCCTTTCTCCCTTTCTCCCTCCCTCCCTCCCTCCCTCACTCTTTCTTTCTCTCTTTCTCCCTTTCTCCTTTCTCTCATTAACCTTCCTTTCATTTGCTTTCACTCTCCTCCACATCTTCTCACCCCCCCCCCCTCTCTCCCTCCTTACCTTCTTCTCTCCATCTCACCATCTCACTCTCCCTCTGTTTTGCGATATCTATTTGCCGTCTCCCTCCTCCCATATTTCATCTATTTTTAAGAGCGCTCACTCCAACAAACCACCCTGCGGCAGGCGAGCGGGCGGGCTTGAAATGCCACTGGTTTTCTAGCATGGATGTGTATCATTCATTCATGCTCTACTTATAGCCAGGCCCCCACAGACGCCATTACTTCAGCATTACTTTGTCAGTATACTGCGTTCAGTGGCCCTGTTCACACTCGCCACAGATAACCACCTCTAAAAAAGGCTGAAGCAAAAAACGCCCGTACAAGCTTCTTATTTCAAGTGCCTGGGGTGTCCCCAGGCACTTGGGGACAGCTTTTCCTCTGGGTTTGTGCCACTTCATCTCTCTAAAATTCTCTGACAAATTAATCAGAGGTCTTCATATTTTACATAACAAAAATTAAATTATTATTCATTTATTATTTTGTGTCAGGAGGGGGATCCTCTTCAACAGAACCTAATTTATACAGCCCTATAAAATTAATTAAGATGATCTACATACATACAATAAAGCCAAGTTCGCATCACGATTTATATTTCACAGATGATGACTTCACTATGCTCAAGGGGCCTTTGCACACAGATCTTCTTTTTTTAATTTCCATTTGCGATTCAGTTGCACGTGAAATGGGCTTTTTTGTTGGTGCTAGAGCAATATTCGCTGGGTTCTTTAGTTTACAGTATGAACCAGGCTTAAGAGGGAATTCTTGTGAGGCTTGGTTTTGAAGAAGAACATTTCCACCTGCACTGCATTACTCTTGGGTTTTGAAGAAAGGCACAATATAGATTTTGGTAAAATACATGTCATGTATCTTATGAAAAATATGGAATTTTAATTACTTCTTGAACTATTGTCTGATGATAATAGATAATAATACACAATATTTATTAAGCGCTTAATACAGGTGTGTCTCTAAGCGCACCATAGTCTGACTAAAAAATGATTTACCAAAACTTATAATAAACACACAACTTAGATAGTTGTGTAAGTCTCAATAGTATTCATCATTTTATATTTCTTGAAACAGATAACCTAGTAAATCTAGTTATGATATTGTATCAGTTTTTGATAGACAAGTAAATGCTCTGTCCTGACCAAAAAAAAGTATTGTCTGCCTAGACTCGATTTGCCTTACCCCAGAGTGCTTCGTATGGAATTAATATCTGTCTGACTCGGCAGGGGTGAGAATTTATCTCTGAATAATGTAACGTACAACTATCAGTGTGGATTAGCCATACTGTTGTATATTTCATTGCAATTGTTTCTCATGATGTCTGTGTATCCATGTGAGGTTGAATTGAATTGATGGTTATGATAGGGCAAGGTATCTATTCCAGTCTTTGTTTCTGTTAAATATACTTTTATTACTACATGTAGGTCTGCCTAATTTTCCACAATGGACTGTACATAATCTTTTGAAAGCAAAAAGAGCATTATTGATTTTAGAGTTCTTGTATCACATCCAAAAGGGAAATTTACCTGTAACAGTTTAGATGTCTGGAGTTCAGACATCTTCCTCAGACGGACGTGAAGTGGCAGCCTGAAGTAAGCCGACAATAAAGAGCATTATTTATGTTTTGCAGGATACGTGTTTACGGCCTTCTGACACTCAGCAGACAAAATCTTTTCTGTATTTACATCCAATTACCAACCATCTTTCCTCTGCCCATCAATTTTGTTGACTGAAAAAATTGAAATTGCTACCTATCAGGTGTTTCTTGCCCCAAATACGGTGAAACCCTATCCCTCCCATTATCTCTTTAATTGGGCACTGGGGTGCACGATTGCACCCCTGGGGGTATGACAGCCCCTCTCCAGACACTCTTGCCTGGGGGGATAGTACCTGTGACCTGGCTATCAATGATCCAGAGGTGTCTGTCTGTGTGTGCATGTGTGACCTCATATAAGGACAATTACTTGTAGGGTCATTCGCACTGGTGAAAACGTGAGAAGACACGTTGTATTCAGAAACAATCACATCTTTTGGCAAGACATTAATCCAAATTTGCCACTCTTCACCCAGCTGTTAAATGGGTATCTAGCAAGATTTATTTCTTGAAATGCACTGTGAATTGATTATGAGTTTTTTGAGCAGACATAGAATATTTCTTTATTTGTAGCTATAAAATCAAACTGTTCAATATTTTTGTTTATTTGGTTGATGGTTAAAGATGAACTCCAGTTCTGGTAAAAAAAAAGAAAAGAAAATTAATTCTCACAGAATCAAACGAAACTTACACTGAATGTTCAAGATTACAAATAAATGACATGTGCCAAACAATTTTGGAAGAAAATGTATACTGGCTGAGTAATGAGCATAGAAAGACAAGGAAATCAAGGTAGTACTAGCCCCGACACCATGTGTGTTGTCCCATATATAGCTTTCTGTGTACAGTGCTTGTTACTTTACCAAGACTCGGTCAAATTCATTATGATTTTGATGACTCCAGAACCTTGCAGTGCACACCAATACTTACATGCTACATGATCAACTGTTTCTGATCCTTTCCACACCTTTTCTTTCACAATGCAATCGCATTACCAGTACTAAAGTTTATCTTTAAACAGTAAATAAATCATTAAATGATAGACCATTATTACATGTATAAATGTTTTCTAGTCAGATTTTCATTCAACATAATTGCCTACTACTAGGGGCATAAAAATTGTTGTATACTTTTCAAGTTGATTTGAATGTTGCATCAAGTTCTACATTAAAAGTTCTACTGGAAACTGTTGCTTCGGAGGCAAGGTATTCATGGAAAAACTGCAAGGTCTTTTGAGTCGACCTGTCAGGGTCGTGCAGTTCACTAGTGCTTTTCACTTCTGTCATTGTGCACTTGACTACAGGGACAAATTGTTGAGGTACTGCATATTCATGAGCTTGTGACCCTCCATGTGACGTCTTTCTTGGAGGAACTGTGAGCTAGTCTTTATTACAGACCCTTTTGACACAAGTTACATTGATGTTCATTTACATGTATTGCATGTACGTCATGTACATCAACTGTAGTCTAGTGCTCTTTTTATTTTCGTAAATGGTTTTCAAAAGTTTCATTCTATTCTCTGTTTATACTATGAATATGGGAACCAACACTTCTGGAAAATTGTAATTAACAAACTTTGAAGAGTTTACAGTTTTCTTTAAAGTGTTTCATTTCTTGACAGTTTGGGCATAAAAATCTTCCATGGACATAAACTTCATGAAAGCTGAAAAGTCTCTCAGATTCTCAAAGAAAAATATGGACATTCAAACAGATTGCTCAACACTCGGATTGTTGGGCATGATTTGCTGCTAGTGGCAAGGAACGGGTTAAAAATAATACAAGCATACCATTACTATTCCTCTTTCTTCTCTCCTATCTTGTCTTGTTTATAAAGAAGTCTGCTTGCTTCCTCATTCCCAAAAAGGTGTGAAATCTCTAGCTCTTAGGTCTTCAGACATGTTAAACCTATACATGAGGGAAGGGTGTGTGGAAATCGCTAGGGCCTGTGACGGGGAAATACCTCTAGCATTCAGCGTTCGGGCCTTAAAAACACGAGCAATTCGGCTTTGCTCTGGAACAAACATTCCATCGAAAAATGTCGCGGATCATTTTCAGGAGCATCACAGACCTGGAGCGCTTAGGGTATGCCATGCTTGAAACTTGTGGCTCGAGTGTGAGCATGAAACATTAATGACATCAGGGAGTGAATGATGACCTGACGGGGGTTTGCAGTAAGTGAAATGGATGGGAGCCTGAATTAGTTATGAAGAGTGTAGTTAGGTTTGAGGTGCGATGGGGAGGGGAGCGGTTACTTCTGACTGTATTTTACATACGATTAGGCCTTTATGTCTATCCTCTGTATTTATTTGTGTGGGTCTTGAATCTGTATTTCTCTCTCTCTGTCTCTCTCTTTCTCTCTTCCTCCCTCCCTCCCTCTCCTCTTTATCATCCTCTTCCTCTCCCTCCCTCCCTCTCTCTCTCACTTTCTCTCACTTTCTCTCTCCCCCTCTCACTCTCTCTCTCTATCTCTCTCTATCTCATTTTCTCTCCCTCTCTCCCTCTCTCCTTCCCTCTCTCTCCCTCTCTCCTTCCCTCTTTCTCCCACCCTCCACCAATTTGTCCATTGTATTGCCCCTCACTCCATGTTTCTTTGCTTCCTCTTCCCTCTTTCCATTCAATGCCATTACATTGCAAACATCCTTTTCAATACAACATGACTACTGTGCATTTGCATACATCATTTTATAGCATGCATTGACACAACTGGGGCAGAGCCATTAGCTCTGCCTTCATCAATATTCTCGATTCCTTTCAAGCCAAGATGCTGCTTTCACCATTCTGAGGTTTAAAAAAGATCGAAAATGATACATAATAATTACCTAATGTACCGTATTCACTATGCCCATTAGAACTTCACCTCAGCATGATGTTGTGATTTTCACCCAAACATTAAGTTGAGAAAAGCATTTATAGTTTGAAATTCAATATTGTACATGTGAAAGTTGTAACATAAAGATAATATTTAATCTAAAATTCCACTGGGCAATTTTTAATTTTGCAATAGCCCACGTGAGCAATCGGACAGAGGCGATTTTGTAGCTCACGGGGGCGAATCGCCAGTCGCCCCCGTGTATTTCGAGCCTTGGTCATTCAGCTCGTTCTCTCTTATCTTCTCTCCCCTCTTCTCTCCTCTTTCTTTCTTTCTCTCTCTCTCTCTCTCTATCTTACCCCTCACCTTTCCTCTTCCTCCATCTCCCTCACCTCTCTTCCCTTCTCTTCTCTCTCCATCTCCTTTTCCCTCCCTCATCTTCCCTTCTTCATCTTCTCTCTCTCTCTCCCTCCCCCTCATTTTGCGACTGTTCAATATATGCCAAGTCATTCGCTTTCTCTTTTGGTAAACAGCCCCCTTGAGTGATGTTGGAGTGTATTCAATAAAGTTCAATTATTCCCCACGCTGGAGGGAAAATGTCAAGAAATATATTCTTCTTTTTCCTCCGCTTTTCGCTATTTTTGTCTCGTTCCGTTTTTTATGTAATTTCGCTCGTCTTCATACCCTTCACAGACAGTCATCGAAGTAAGTGTTTCATGGGAGAAAGTCTTTTCTGTTTTTTATCTAAAATACTGTTTTCATGCCCTCTGTTTGGCTGTTCCCATAGTCCTAAGCAAAAGGACAAATTAAGAAGTCTGTTGAGAGTAAGAAGGACATTAATTCAGTCAGCATATTTCAAGATAATTGCCTATTGAGGTTTTAATAGAGGCCTATTTATAGGGAAAGTGATCATTTGAATAGTTGTTTTCAGTTGGTTCAAAAGAATAGGGCTACGCTGGCGTGCGAATCGGTTCCTAGTGGACTCTTCTCAGTTTCTGTCACAATCCAACTGTAAGATTCAGAGTATATTAAATTATCATGTGAAGTGGTCCCAGTGGACCCTTATCTGTTCATATCCTCTACCGCCTCGTTGAAACCTATGCATAATATTGCATTTCATATGTGAACTGGTTCCTGTGTGAGGGCCCTCCTCAATTCATACATGTCCTACCTCTTGTAGTTGTACTTTACAAGTTCGCAATAAAAATGTCAGAGACCTAAATGTCACAGCCCTTTCCAACGCCAGGTGTGGGGTAGAGATTTATTGCATCTGTATACAAACTTCTTGAAATGTTTATACCCCAAATATTACAAAATATTCCAGATATTAACGAGCCATGGGGAACCGAAATTGCTTCCAAAAAAGGCCAAGGGATAATGACTGCAGAGAGACTTGATAAAGCCGGGTTCACTAACTCCAAAAGAACAATGAAAATGTAAGTTTTGATTAGGAGTAGAGATTGAAAATCTTTTCTAGTCTATAATCAATTTCTTGACATACATAAAAAGGACTGTGATGGAATTTGAATGTAAATGGTTTTAAGGAAGATATAAATGAATTTAAAGAACATATTCAAGGCTAGACACTGAAACATCTGTTGCTCAAGGATCCCTCCCAGCCCCCACAAAAAAAAAAAAAAAATGTCAAAGACCCTCCCAGTTTCAAATGTTTAGGCCGTACATGAATATGGGCATGATGCACAGAGGTCTTCAAAATGTTCACCATAGACACCCAAGATATTATATGTGGAACCCTAAACAAATTATTTTTATGCAAAAAGCTTTCTGTACCCAATTCAATATTGAATAAACTATATCTTTCTTTCAATGCTACCCATATTTAATATTGACCTTGTGGCTCTCAAAGGACATCTTAAACTGATAATTGTTGGCCTGCAAATACTGGGTATGTTGTATTATGTTAGCTGCCTGTAAACTAAGATTTTTAAAAGGGGAAGGTTTTGCAGCCATTTTTCTTTTTCTGAAGGCACTAAATGCCTTATTGAAAGCATAGAGTGATGATAACATCCTCCCTTGTGACACATGCAGACAAAATATCTACCGGTATATTATTTGCACAGTACTCGTGAAAACTTCATCTTGCTCTGTTTGGAAATGGAATAGTGCCCTCTGTTGTTCAATACAAAACAGTTGAGTGTACCACTGTGTACGTGATGCAGTCAATCCAGCTGTATTTGCCTTTGGAGGAAATGCCTCTTTTTGTATACTGTTGAATTAAGCTTTGAAAATGTGCAAATTGAATGGCTTTTGAAGGTTATATGTTCTCTGTTACAGTACATTTCATTTATTAGATGAGTATGCTTCATTTTCTTTAACAAATGAGTCCTCCCTCTGGCAATTTATTTCTTATTTATATAGGCTAGAATAATCTAAATATGTTTTTCTGTATATCTTCTCTAGTGGTGCAAACAACAATAAAGTAAACTAGTAAGATGAAAAAACCAATTGTCCAAATTGTAAAGAAAACAAGTATTCCTTCTTACTGAATTCACCCCCCCCCCTTCTCTCTCTCTCTCTCTCTCTTTCTCTCTCTCTCTCTCTCTCTCTTTCTCTCCCTCTTTCTCTCCCTCCCTCCCTCTCCCTCCCTATCTGCCTCCCTCCGCCCTCCATCCCCCCTCCCTCCCTCCCTCCCACCCATTCCAAACACGATCGTGGCATAATATTCCTGTCCCCAATATTCCTGCCCTCGTGAAATTGAAACACCTGCGGAGGGTCAGACTTCGTTGATGCGGTAATGATTAATGGTTGTCATGGTGACTGCATCTCTGAGGGCGTGCTACTTTGGCAGAAAACAAAGACACGTTGGAAGCCTCCCTCTGGTGCATAAGTAATGACGTTATTTCCACGTTGGTGTAGTTATGGAATATGACTAATATTTCTTATGATGGATAAAATCATGCGTGACTTCTGTATGTACATCCATAGGCCACCGAGTGTTTTTCTGAAGAAAGCAAATTATTATCTCAGTTTGTGTGTGTGTAGTCTGTTTTTCAGTAGATTAATTCAGTGAACCTACACGCAACAAGCTCCACTTTCAAGTAGGTTCACTTTTCATGTCAGTATTTAATGATTTCCACAGCATTCTTTCATGCTATTAATTACAATGATTCAGGATTATTCACTTCCATATTACTCAAAGAAATGCTAATGCTTAGTAAAATTTATTTCTAATTTTGCGTGGAATATGAATAAAAGCAACAAATCGATCAATCAATCATGTCAAATTGACAGTACTCTATGATGACATATGAGCAACCTCCTAGCATTCTTTATCTTTTAAATATTCCTTTCTAACATGTCAAATTTAAATCTTCATCAAATATGATATATGAAATTGCTAGAATTTATCTCGGATGATTATTACAAATCTCTGTAATTTACCTCAGAACAAGATATTGAATATTCAGAACTCTTTAAGAAATCGTTTTATGTATTGTCAGGGAAATTTTGATGCATTGACTATCAATTGTCTTTACTCATCAACTTCTGCTATATTGCTTTTCTTTTGTACACCATCAATTCATTTGTTTTTTAAAGTGTCTCCAGTTGTTTATTCATTTTGGACAAGCAGTATACCATTAGAAATAAATCTTAACTTTATCTGATTGGAAAACCATTGTCTTATAACCATGCTTTTCAAAAAGGCAACTAATTGATTAAATGTGGAATAGTGTCCATACAAAATACTGTACACAAAATGTATTCATCCCTTTAATGATTACTGATTTCTTCCTTTAATATGACAGTCTTGTTTGTATTGATTAATAAAATGTTTGGTATGAGAGAGAGAGTGAGTCACACATGATTGGGTAGTAGAGAAGGTGGCCGTTATGGCGGGCAGGGCACGAGGGGATGGGGATCAGAATTCATGAGCATGTAATTCACTTGACACCTACACACTGTGCTAGACATTGATGTTGGATAGCATGTTATAGCAAAGCACAAAATAATCATTTTGCTATGATTACTTTACAATTGCCAGTACATCACTTAAAGGTTAGGTTACGTCTTGGTAAAGGTTAAAAAGAAAAGTTGTGACCTTTCTTAATCTCATTCTCATTCGTTTAATTAAACGTGTTGAAGGAGTGCTTCTTGATAAGATTGACTCTAAAAAATGTCCTCATATTCCAAATATTGATGTCATATTTTCTTGCTGTGATAACTCTGTGGTCCCATATACCCATACCTGTGTGCAGTGCTGTTCACTTTTGTGATTTTTCAGCCATACCAAGTCAAAGTGCTAGTATTCTGATAATTTTCAGAATGTTACAATACACTGTTAATCTTGTTTCACCACCCCAGTAACTACAAAATTGTTTCTTTCACAATTAAATTGGACGACCAGGGCCTTGTCTTATAAAGAGTTCATATCGATGGCAAGAGATAGGAGACTGCAAACTTGCGATCGATTGGATGACTTACGATTGATTTGGATCAATCGCAACTCTTTATTAGACGGAACTTCAATCTTCTCTTTAAAAATATTAAAATCCAACAGGCAGCAAAACAGTGCCAGCCGCTATGATGATAATGTGTGTAGTATGTTTCCATGCATTATTGATTGATTACATTGGGGATGTTTTAAATGTCACAGCATCGGTTCTTTCTCCCACCAGAGGCCTGTTTTCACTATCTCGAGATTGCCAAATATCCAGCTATTTATGATTTGGGAAATAATCCCGAGGTTACAAATCGCGTGATCATCAGCTCGAGATTTGACCTCGAAACTTGAAACTCGAACTTGGAAATTAGCTCGAGATATTTTGCTCAGCGTTCGCGCATAGTGCGAGTCTTCAGTCTGGACAAATAGCGGGATATTTTGCCAAATAGTGGGATATTTTGCAAACTATCCCAAAATATCTTGGGATGACAATCCCGACCAAATATCCCGCTAATTGCAACTTTGGGCTGATGAGGACGCAAATTAGCTGGATAGTTTGCGATCAGGATAGTTCAAATAGCGGGATATTAGGCAATCTCGAGTTAGTGAAGACAGGCCTCAGGAGAGTAAAGCCGGAGACGAGAACCGATGCGGTCCAAGTTAGATGTTTGTTTTGCTACATGATCCCAGCGTCTGAAGTTCACATCTTAACGTTGTAATTGCTTTTCCATTTTCTCCAGGGTTTTGTTGTTAGGGTAGAAGATGCACCCGTAGTCATTATCGTGATCTTCAGTCTCATGTATTGAGATAGTATGGCTTGGAAATTGGGTTTTATTTG
This sequence comes from Strongylocentrotus droebachiensis, assembly GCA_035222895.1. Taxonomy (NCBI): domain Eukaryota; kingdom Metazoa; phylum Echinodermata; class Echinoidea; order Camarodonta; family Strongylocentrotidae; genus Strongylocentrotus; species Strongylocentrotus droebachiensis. The sequence continues at coordinate 244,785 of JAVYIG010001370.1, forward strand.
ATGACAATTTAACGCTGCTAAGAATCATTATTATTTTACTTGTTTTCTTAATATGATCTCTCTTATCTCTTTCTCTCTCTCTCTCTCTCTCTCTCTCTTATGTCTTACCTCTCAGTGCTCTATTACATCAAAGTTTTGGGGTTTAAATTTGGTTTGTTAGGTATAGGGTGAATATTAGGTTAGGTTATACATATGATTGATACTGTCTGTAGAGCAGTTATTACCATAGCATGTTTCATATACATGTAGATACCTTTGTTTCCTAATGTTTGTCCATTCATTTCTATCTCTCTCTCTCTCTCTCTCTCTCTCATTGGTCATTGAGTGTAAAATGGGCTCCTTTCAGGCTCTCATCTTTTCATTTGCTCTGCATATCAGGTATCAAGTGTGAAATGGGCTTCTGTTGTGCTCCCATCTTTTAATCACTGTATTAACTTTAGGCATGGATATTTCCTGTGTGCCAAGTTTAATATGTGAAGTGGGCTCCTTTTGCACTCATCTTTTCACTTTCAGTACCACTCCTATCCATATCAAGAGCATCGAGTATGAAATGGGCTCCTCACAGGCTCACACTCTCATCTTTTCATCCATGCATGAATTAACCCCGCGTGCTGACTCATCCGTGGCAAAGACCTCATTCATTTGTTCCTCATCCTCCTCTGCCCGGCCGCTTAGCTCGTTCTTTATCCTCCTCTTTCCTCCCCATCTCCATCTCGTTTCTTCCATTTGATCCCACCTGCTCCCGATCTCTTTCCCCTTCGGTGTACACAGGTTTATCCTAGGATAGAGACCCCAGCCTCTTGCACTCCTCTCCTCTCGATAATAAGAGAGTAATGAGGAAGATCTTTAAAGGTAGTCCTGAGTTGTCCTAATAGGGACTTTTAGATTTGCGTGGACTGATACGTGTGACGTCCATTCAAGGCAGTGCATTAAAAGGACGTCGATCGTAGCAATCCCCATTGTCTTTGTGCGAATCTAAAAGTCCCTAATGAGGGGAAATGTCATCGGTCGGAAGCCGTAAGGGTGATGATAATACATGCACATCAGAGTTTATATGCCTTTCTGGCTTTCAGAAGATAATATCTTCTGTTTGGCAAAAAAAGAGACAATATCATCCTCATATTTTGGGAAAAAAGTGCATGTACATGTAGGTCTTCATTATATCAGCTGCTGAAAGCTGGAAAAATATTGATATACTTTTACACAGACTGAACTGCCAAATGTGTAAAAGCTGCAAAATAAGCAAAGAAAAGTTTAGAAAAAAGACATTCCGACTACATAAGAAACACTGGTACAGGTAGTCCTATTTGTGCAGGCATACAAGTGTGTGTGTGCTCAACTGTGTCGTTACTTTTTATTGTTAACTGTATGTGATTTTCTGCATGATGTAGTACCATGACTACACTTCAATTAGCAGAAATAAATAGAAATGAATCAAACGTATGCACATTGATGGGTTATTGAATACTTTGTCAACCCTACTAGAGAATAAGCCATCCTTCATTTAAATGATTTAATTAACATTCTAATACCATTTAATACCACACCCTTCATGATGAAGGACCTGTCTTTGAGACCATTTTTAGCCGCGGTGAATAACGAGGATGAATATGTAATTTGTGTGACACATGTACTCAGCCTAATGTGCTTAAGGAGCTGGAGTGTAGCATTATTTTCTTGCATTTTGCAATGATTCATACATCGTCCACTGATTTTAATGACATCACCAATGACATCATCCACGGTCAGTATGCGATTTTAATGATATAGTGACCCAAAGCTCTTATGGCTGCCCCCCTACCCTCCTATCTGTCTTTTCCTCATCTCTTCCTTGCTCTCTCCCGCCTTCCCTCCCTCCCTTCTCTCTCTCCTCTCTCTCTCTCTCTCTCTCTCTCTATCAATTGTATATTCCCTCTTTCCCCCATTTCTTGATTTTAGTATTAATCTGTATTTAATAGCATCTTTCATCTACAAAAATTTGTAAAATCCAATTTTAGAAAGAGATATAGTAATTAAAAAAAGAAACAGACTACACATCCATCATAATAATTAATTATCTGCCTTCTCCCTGCCTTCCTCCTCTCTTCTTCCGCTTCATCCCCTTTCCTCCTACTACATGTATATTTGATTATCTCCTCCAATCACCCACCTCCTCTTCATCCTCCTCCTCCTCCTCCTCCTCCTCCTCCTCCTCCTCCTCCTCCCCTTCCTCTTCCTCCTCCTCTACCTCTCTCTCTCTCTCTCTCTCTCTCTCTCCCTTCCCCTCCTGCTTCCTCCTACCACTCCCCTTCCTCACCCCCCCATCCCCCATTCTCACCTCTCGCTGGATGGCATCCCAACCAGTAGATGACACATCCCTCACATCTCACTCATAATATTTTACACATACGACACCTACATCCTCCATACTCCACAATGAGTCATGCGTCCTTTCATCTCGTATTCCATGATGCTGTGATATGATGATTAATTATCATGTTCCTTGTTTAATCATAATGTTTTTGATTGATATCTACAAAGAATATATATTTGTATTGATATATAAACCTTGGTGGGTTAATAATAATATTAATATTTAATTTGTATATAGCGCTTAATACAAATGTCTCTTAAGCGCTTTACAAATATACTCTCGTTTAAGATTTTATTGCTATCCCTATGAATAGGAAAACCACCTTATATGCACACATGTCAGCTTTATTAGTATTATATACTGTGTATGTTTAACTCATTTTATGAAATTAATACCATAGAGATCCTGAAATATGATATATTAATCATCCAAACTATTAATCATCCAAACTATTAATCATCCAAACTATTAATCATCTAGATTCGATTTGGTTTGAGGCTTCCTCCCATGTCCAATCCGTGTTGTCCATAAAACTAATTAGCGACCATACTGTTATATGATTGTAGCTGGCTGTAGTGTGTGGAATCTTTGCTGTCTGGGGATGACACCCCATCAATCTCTATGAATGGGACTTCTCATATAATTGACGTTGCATATTACATGAATCAATGGCCCTGAAAAGCATGCATCATTCCTACGTAGTGTCATTAAATAGTATGCTTGCTTTAAGGACCTGCCTGACTCATGCTTGAGTGAGGCAGTGTTTTGAGAAGCCTCCGTGAGTCATTTGGGAGCAGAAGTGTGTTAAAGAGATTTTTCTTAAAAAGTGTATCAATGATTTGTAGAGATAGAAAGGATTTGTTTGCATGCACTGTCATCCTCTGTGTCTTGGCGAACTTCCCGTTTGAAATCTGAAGATGCTGACTGTTCAAAGTTCAGTGTGGTTATTCCCTAAACCATGCCTTTATTGATTATCTTGTGCTTAATTTTGAATATTGGTTCACAACAGAAATGTAACATTGAACTCTCTCTCTCTCTCTCTCTCTCTCTCTCTCTCTCTCTCTCTCTCTATCTATCTATCTTTCTATCTATCTCTCTCTCACTCATTTTTGTTTCTAATTTTCTCCATGCTCCTACTATATCTTTTGAAGAATTTTTTTTTCTCCAATGAGTATGTTACAATTTAATTGCATATACATGTATATGCATATTCAATTGTCATGGATACTATATTCTTTTATAATACATTTGTGTCTTCTTTGGCAAGTCATGTACATTTGCCACTCTCCACCCTGGTGAAGTTATTGGATTCTTCTTCTTCTTCTTCTTCTTCTTCTTCTTCTTCTCCTCCTCCTCCCTCTCTTCCTCCTCCCTCTCTTCTCTTCTTCTTCTCTTCTCTTCTCTTCTCTTCTCTTCTCTTCTCTTCTCTTCTCTTCTCTTCTCTTATCTTCTCTTTTCTCCTCCTTCTTCTTCTCCTCCTTCCTCTTCTCCTCCTTCTTCTTCTTCTCCTTCTTCTTCTTCTCCTCCTCCTGCCTCTTCTTCATCTTCTAATTTGGGTCCTGTTTCGGGGAAGAGGAAGGGAAGAATAGGGTCATCATATAAGTCACGAATGTTGATCCCTACACATCTAAATGATTAACCATGACTTAAATATTTATTCAAAATACAACACACACAACAAAAAATGAACATCTGGGAAAGATTTCTATAAACTCCTCACAAATTTCAACTTGGCAAAGCTGGGAGGTTGAGCCAGATCACATCCCGTGTCGGAATAAAGCAAGATGTAGAAAGATCTCTCTATTCTTAGGATTTGAGGCATGGGCTTGACGGAAATTGGCCATTCATTCGTTGACAAAGGGCCAATCTTAACCCTCTCCACCCCAGAGGTTAATATGTGAGTCTGCTTAGAAATAACAAGGAGGTTTTATAGAATTTACCATTCTTTATTTTTTTTGAAGGGAAAGAACATGTTCCATATATTGATGAATCAATTGGCATAACAGAAGGACAATTATTCTGTTTTAATAGATTTGAATTAATGCCCTTTTTAGCTCTGAGCAGATAACAGATTTTTAAACACTCATTTCTCATTTTTGTCAATTGAAGCATATTAAACATGATGCTAAGGTTCTTTTGTTTAAGCTCATGCTCTGGAAAATAGGAGGTCATGGATTCAATACCAAAATAATTGTGTTCTTATATTATCAAAACTTTCAGTTTTTCCTTGATTACAAAGCCCCTGAGATAGGTATAAAAGCTGAAGAGTTGTTTCATAATAGGCGGTGTCACACAGAAAAATCCCTTAACAAATCCTTTCAAGGGAGAATTTTCTTGCTTCGTTAAAGGATTTTTAATGAGATAATTGATGACAGACAGCAATTAAGAGGATAACTAAAATCCGGATAATTAAAATTCTGATTTTTGGCCTCTGTGTGCCACCGCCTATTCATAACTTATTCCATATCAGTAAAATCAAATTGACATCGACATGAAAGTTTTATTCTATCTATACCAACTGATATTTCAAGAATTAAAGGAGCAAATTGGAAAGGGCCTCGCAATAAACATTACAGTGTTGCCAATTTGTGTTTCTCTGATGACAACAACTTTAAACATTCATGAATTTGCTATTTTATATCGGATATTGCTCAAACTTTTTTCACTATTTTGTTTAATTTTGCTGCTTTTATTAAAACCAACCTAATGTCAGGGTGGACTTCCCCTTTAAGATCCTTTCTAATCTAATAATCAATGTAAAGCGAACACCATTTCTGTCTTCCGTTGACTCCAGCTAACCTCCAGGCATACGCCGTACCCATACACCTTTGAACGCGAAGCCTAGATTGATACAAAGCTTGGCATAGGGATAACTTTCCGAGCCGTAATTTATGAAAACAGAAAGGGCATCTATGAGATTGATATATTGGATAGTGCCTGCCTTTGAGGCCGGACTGTGGATGCGTGCACCTATCGCTACTAATCAACTCGGTCAAGTTTATTAGCAGGTCAATAAAGCAGGGCAATCCCTTTCGTTCGTTTTCCAGGAGTCGATGGCCGGGCGCATTGCCCTCTCGTAGGTAGCGTTGTCCCAGCCGTTCGCAGCGATTTTCTTGTCCGTACCCTCAAGAGTAACACATCTATTTGGCCGGCTGCCTGTAAGAACTATGGATTGTCAGTAATGGCCTCTTTGCAGGCAGCCAATGTTTTATAGCAGATGAGATAGCAGTATCCTCGCCCAGTTTGTCATACAAAAATCATTTTAACGTCCTTGTTTGTAATCAATGATTCTGACACATGATTTTTCATTTGCAAGTTGAGAAGATCATTTTGTTAATTGTAAATTTGTGCATGCTGATCGACCCTTATAAAGATTTCATGACAATTCTTCTGAGCGAAGAAGCACGAGCAGCATATGCCAATGTTGTATGATGGTAAACTATTACAGTCTTTAATACTGTACGTAGTTAATTTCACGAAGGTTTTTTTTAAAGAGACTTGTTGACCTGTGCTACTTCACTACTAGATTGTGTTGGGGACAATGCATCTAATTAGTCATGTTGATTCATATGGTTACTGTATCATACCACAAAATATGATTAATAGTTTGCCTTCACCCCTCCCCCCCCCCCCCCCTCACCAATGCTTCCCCCATAAAGATCAACAGAGAGGAAGAGAGAGAAAGAGACAAAGCCCAAGGCTGAACACTGTTGTCCCACATACTAGATTACATGTGTGTATCAGCTCTATACACTCATACACACAGAATCTCAACACTCAGCCGACATTGGCGTCGTCGCTGCTATTGCTTTTATACCCTTCATGATTCATTCTCCCTGCTGTTCCGTCACTTTCTCTCCATCTCCCTCACTCTCTCTCTCTCTTTCTCCGACAGCGTTCCCTCCTTCCCCTTGTAGCTTTGTTATTGGACATCGATTCATTCATTGCTCTCTCACTCCACAATCTCCTTAGAGGGGGTGTCTCCGCTTAATCACGTGTTAGTTCCACCAGTAGTCTCGATGTCAACGCATAGCCAACCTCGATCACGCCTTCAGTACATCTTGTTTTGACCGCTTGTCATTGCAGATTTTTTTTCCATCGATTGCATGCACTGAGAAATTGCTTTAATCAGCGGGACCATTGTTTTGGAATAGTGTGCTATGCCGTCGTTCACTGCATATTGTGAGGAATATTGATTATTGTATAAGTGGAGAATCCAGTCAAAGCTTGTTTGTGAGAGCAATTTGGATTTGATAATTATCTACCTTGACGTTCGATAGTATCTGTATTGTGTGGTTGGAACGAACAAATTGGAATTGGTATGATTTACAGGCAGGATTGTTTACAATTATAGGGACTGTTCGAGTTTCATCCGATCCCGATGTTATTAAGCAAGTTCGGTGTTTGCTTAATTATCATCCCTCATCGCTTCCTGCATCTTGCGGGGATCTCCAGTCCCGTCCAAAGATTGATCAATTAAATCCAAGTCGTTGCTGCTGCGGTGTTTGCAGTATTCCTTGCAGTCAGGCAGGGATATTGTCGCTCACCCATGCCCCTACTCAGCTCTGATTGATCCCCCTTTTATTCAGAGCCTTATCTGGACTGCGGCAGGTCTTCCCCACCAGACGGATTAAGACGAGAAATCGCGAGGGGAATTAGTGGCGGTCTTCATCAAGTAATCGCATCCTTTCAAGTTCACAAAGCTTCGGTGTCTCATGAACATCTATAATTCAAACTCACCATATCTATCTTCTACATAATTTTGACTTGCCTAATTCAACCCCCTATGTTCTGAAGATTTTGAATAACCCTGATGACAGGCAAGCTTCTTTTTTGTTCTACTTCATCTAAAGCCAAGCAGTGAGCATCAGCTAGGAAAGGTTACACCCATTCTGCTATCTCTTTTTGCAAGAAACACACTCCGTCTTCTGCCATGCGTTGCTCGTCCATCAGCAATACCATGCAGCAGTGCCCGTAAATCATCACAGGATCCGGCGTAAGACAAAGAGTGCCCCTTTCACAAGAAATATTTTAAGCCAGGAAAATATTTGGAGTAGGAAGATCTGCTGTATCTCTCTTGGAGGACCCCCCTTGTGACTCAAGTTCTTCTTCCTTTCAGAGAATCTTTCTGATTAAAGCAAGCCTCAATCGCAGCTTGGATTGTTCATAGCGGAACTCCTAGGTCTTTCCTAATGCATTTAAAATGTTTGACGCTGCCAGGATGTATGTTGTATCTAGAGCAACGGCTTAATGTTTTCATGTGAGGTTTAGAAGAGGCTGATACTTCTACTCTGCTCAAAGCGTAAGACGCGACAGAAGAAAACTTACATCTACACAACCAGTGACACGCACAGACAAATACTCATTAGCAAGAACGACTAGGTCATCAGTGCCCGTCTCTTCTTGTCGCACAGTCACCATTGCCGTTGTACTTTGGACGACTCGTTCCCGGAGCAACTCGGAGAGAGAAAACGATGAAGACTGTGACTACATCTGTAGAATCATTTAGTGTGCTTTTCTAATTAGCAGCATTAACATGTGGTTGTGGGGTAGTTGTGTTTCCACACGTACAAACCAACATCCATCAGCTTGAACGAGTCGTGTGTGTGTTCGACTGGAATACATCTCGTTTACTGTGTGAGATGTTGGTATAGAGAAGACATCGTTAAAAGGATTATCTTTGGAAAGCGGCTAAATTATTCACAATCATTGCAGAAACAACATTTTTGAAGTCGACTATTTTGTGATATTAAAACATCTAGCATCATTCAGGATCATTTTTATTGGAATAACTGTGGAGCTTTTTGTTTGAAGCCAAATAGTTTGCATCTCCAATTTTCTTATGGATGATATCAAATAGAATTGAAAAAATCTATTTTATGTGGAATATCCATCATTTATTGAAATTCCAGAGACTTTTCCTACCTCTTTCATTTGTGACATCCATTTCTCGAGACACACTTATTTAATTTACCATGGAGATCTAAGCCACCTGATCTAATTGCATCTGCGCCATTCCCAAATTTACATACGGATCTAAGTGGAGGGGAGAAAAAGGCGTGAATTCTGCCCCAGCTCGGGTTATACCACAAATTACTCGATCTTATTTGCTCCGTAAGGTCGAGGAACCTCCAAAAACAGGTTACCGCAGACGAGCAGACTGGATTTGATTTTTTCCCCCCTCCAATTTGCATATTTTCACCCTAGGAGAGAGGTGGAACGTCGCCTCTTAATGTCGTCGTGAAAAAAAGCAGTGTCCGAGTCTGGCGCCGTGGAAGGCCCTTCCTTCGTGAGGGGTTCGCCGCTTTGCTTTTAATGTTCATCTCTTGAGAGGCCGAAGCTTAGTCCGACGGACAGGCACCGGTGTCGGGTACCGCCATCGTTTTCTAGTCGCAGGTGCTTGACTCTCTTCTGTTTTTAACAGTCTGCACTGTGCTCGACCGTCCTCCTCAATCAGATCTCTATTTTGACGGGATGCAAAGGAGAAATACTTTCCCCAGTACCCTGTGAGGATTTAGAAGGAAGATTTCGGACATTGATTGTGAGGGTACATTCCAAAGACGACATTTCCCCTGTCATAACGGATTAATACGTCAAAGGAGCACCATTTCTATGGACTGTGTGCCGGCCTTTAAATTTCTCCAGGAATACTCTCTCTCATCCAGTGCAGAATTATAGGTCAGCTTGTAATCCCTCGGCGTTCGGAATAACAGCCCGGAATGTGTAATGTACATCGATGCCTCATGAATTATAGATTCTCATCATCTGCTAATGAGATGCTTGATTCTTGGGATGCGCTCCATGGAATACCACCATCTCCCTACGTTCAATACCACCGGTTACATGCCTACTGTTCTCTGCATGTAAATGTGTGACATCATTAGCGCATTTGACTCCCGGAGCAAATTTGACTGTACATGAATTCAAGCATTTTTTCCCTTGTCAGGAAATAACTCTCCTTAACGATTCACCATCATTTCGTTTCCGTGGCAACAGGAGGTTGATAGATTGTTAATTCGCTCACTCACATTGCCATCTGACATCCACCCACAGCAGTGTGGCACCCCTTTTTCTCCACCAGCAAGCAGAATCGCAGACAAGAAATAAACAGAAAAACGTCTGCAGCTTGTAAAAGCCTCGTGGCATGCATGGTTGCTTGAACTACTTTCCTTGTCATCAGCACTGTAGCAAAACGCAGTATCGAACCATTGTATGACCGGCGTCAATCCACTGGACACTCTTAATCCACGTGTGTGGGTTCTAGCCGACATATACATCCTACCCCGCGAGAAGCACCCCCGGAGGAACGACAACGCAAACTTACTTTTGCATTTCTTCGGATGCTACTCGTCCTTTCATATGTTAATAGCTTGTGATACATGTGTTTCATGACCGTTATTTGCAGCTGATAATATTATTTCTACTTCAGTGAAGAAACAACATGTCCTGAACATCGCGTTTCACATGCTCTAAGACTATTGAATTGTTTTTTAAAGGATCCTCTTAAATGAGAAAACACAAGCAACGTCTCATCTTGAAGTATTTAAGCTTCTCATTTTAGTGGATCAACGATTATTATCTCTACGAATAACTCCAATTTTTTGATACATCGTCTATATCATAATATTGTGGAATATAAAGGATATATTATTCCAGTTATATCATCATCATCGTTTGGATTATATGTGAACAGACATCATAATACATCATGTGGAGCGCAACGCTAGATAATCGCGGTAACGTGCACACGCGTGTGCCGCACAGCCCCGAAACACAGCCCGGATCATGGTTTCCGTGCGAGTGCGTCATGAGTCTGTTTGGCTGCAAGAAGGATACCAAAAGTGTAAATATATAGCTTCTACTTTTCACACATGTTTTCATTCTTCAAATGTTCTCTTTTTTTGTTGATTTCAAATTAGAAACTTTTGTAGACTCCTTTGGTTTTGGAAGCTACAATTTTGTAATACTTTTTTTATTCATTATTAATATTTTGTCTATGTATTTTCACTTTAATTTTTATTTTATTCATTTTTTACATTTTTTGACATTTTTTATTTATAATCTTTTGCTGTAACAAGCTGTTCTACAAAGCTATGAATACATTGTTGTAAGCTTCTATATAGCGATTCCTCTCTTCAGTCTGTTCTCAATAGGCGTGTCTGCACTATCTCGAGATTGCCAAATATCCAGCTATTTGAACTATCCCGATCGCAAACTATCCAGCTATTTGCGTCTTCATTAGACCGAAGTAGCAAATTAGCTGGATAGTTGGTCGGGATAATATCCCAAGATATCTCGGTCTAGTTTGCAAAATATCCCACTATTTCCGAACTAGCGGGATAGTTTGCGACCGTCTTCATTAGACCGAAGTACGGAGTCAAATATCCCGATCCCATCATGCACAACGATTTCCGGTTCACACATGCGATCTATACCGCTCAGCGCGCTAAGTACAACCACTGACCTCGAGTAAACACGGAAAACCGCAAACTAGACCGAGATATCTTGGGATATTATCCCGACCAACTATCCAGCTAATTTGCTACTTCGGTCTAATGAAGACGCAAATTAGCTGGATAGTTTTCGATCGGGATAGTTCAAATAGCTGGATATTTGGCAATCTCGAGATAGTGCAGACACGCCTAATGTCTTACTTTCTTGTGTTGACAGCCCATGTATGGTGCCACAGTTATTAGAGCATTATTGATTGTAGGCAGCTTTGTAAGCACCCACTTTACTGACACCTCTTCTCCCTGGTTCTCTGTTCTAGTCTGGTTAGGAATTTCACACCTTCTGATATGCGCACTATCCTAGTTTTAAGTGGCTATTTTGTACGATCTCCAGCATTGGAAATTGGAAATCATGTTTCCTTCTGCAGTCCTTTTGGTTCGTATTCTAACCTTGTACAGTGAAACCTGTTCGTAAAGACCAGTCAAGGGAGACAAGGAAATGGGTCTTTATAGGTAGGTGGTCTTTATGTACAGGTTTCCTTTGTACACATTTCAATATGGCTATTCCAGGGAGACAGAACATGTGATCTTTATATGTAGGTGGTCTTTATGTACAGGTTCCTTTGTACATATTTCAATGAGAAAGAGCTTCGTCAAGGGAAACAGTAAATGTGGTCTTTACAGACAGGTGGTCTGTCTATACTGGTGGTTGCTAAAGCCTGTTTCACTGTATAAGGCATTTTTTATTAAACAAAAAATGACTACATGTATGTAGCCTATAGAACATATGATATGTCTTAAGTCTAAAATTCATCTTGAATGAAGCCATCAGCTCTTTGTTGTTTCTTATAATTAATTTCAGTCAAACCTTTGTAAGTGGCCACCTGTCTACAGTGGCCAGTTTTTCTGTTTCCCTTGGGTGCCCTTAATAGACAGGTTTGACTGTACTTTCATTAGTATTCATATATTTCACTAGGTTCTACATAAGACTTGTTTTGCCAGGTTCAATACAACTTCAATATTTGTAAAGATTTGTATTTCCCTTTTGTTCCTGTCTCCTGTGTTGCATAGAACAAACCTCTCATTCTTCAGCTATTTTTTTTCTTCTGGCAATCTTTACTTTTCTTTTTTACCTAACCATGATTGGGATTGAAGTCAATGTACCGCAATGTGGTTTTTGAGGTGAAAATCTCAGACCCCAAATCTCATAAAATATACCACCAATATTAAAGGAACAATTTTCCTGAATTCTTGTGATCACAAAATGCAAGATTCTTTCAGAATCTAATGATATCTGAAATGGATGTTAATTGAGTGGGTAATAACTAATAAAAAGGAAAACAAAACTGAAAGGGTGATGACACTTGAGTGTTGTACAAGACAATCCCTTGTCCCATGTGACCATTTCTGTGTTGGTTATTTTCAGTTTGCATATTTCATCAGATGTCTTAAAATATAACATGTAATTTTTATTGGACTAAACAAGACAAAACGTAATGATGATTTTATTTAGTTCACGATATTCAGGAAGACTTTCTGATAATTTTCCTCCCTAGTATTTTGGTGAGGTTCAGATTTAAAGGCAACTTGAATAGTTCTCAACCCCTGCATGCCTTCACCTCTCTCTCTTCCACGAATCCAGACTTCTGTTTGGTACCCTTCTTTTTCATTGCCCCTTTCAAGTGAAATAAGGAAAAAAATTATTGGAGCCTCCACTTTATACATTTTCAAAAGCCTCTTTGTTCTCTCTCAAGAGGCAGCTATTTTTCCCAACTCTATAGCTGGAAGAAATAACAACTTGACTTTGTCTAGGAATTCAAGAACCACTCAATTCTCAAGAGTAAAAAGCCAGTTTTATTTTAGAAAGGGGGGTCTTTCTTATCAAATTTAAAAGGAAACAATTATTGTCTGACTCTCTTTTTTAAACAAACTTTTGTCTGGTTGGGATGGAGTCATAGCACAGTTATGGTTTCTTATGCCCTTTGACCTGCTTCATTGACCTCAGATCGGTTTGAAGTGAAACTTGACATTCTAGAGCACTGATATCATATTTTAGTTATCAGGTTTATATTTCTTATATTTTTTATATCTCTGTTGAGGGTGATTCATCTCTCTCTCTCAATTAGGATGTGTTGTATCAAAGTGCATTGGAGCGGAAATAATTATTATTTTGTAGTCCAAAATTGAGATGAATTTTGGATTTCAACTTATACAATAGGAAATGGTATCTTATTGTAATGTCTTTTTTAATTGTTACCTTTTCTTTAGTTCTTCTTTTTCTTATCTGTCTTCTTCGGTGTCTTATTTTCCCCCCTTTTCTTCTTCTCCTTTTCTTCTTCTCCTTGGTATCCTCCTTTTCTACTTCTTCTCCTCCACCTACCTCTACCCCACAAAATCCACCTCAATCCTCCTTCCCCCTCCTCATTCCCCCCCCCCTCCTCCCTCCCCCTCCTCCCCCTACTCATGCTCCTTCTCCTCCATATTCTCCTCCTCTTTCCTTCTCTTCTTCTTCTTTCCTTCATTTCAACCCCATCAAGTCTGTTGCTGTACATCAGACATATGTCATTTAAGGGAATACTGAGATTTGTCATTGAGGCATGTTGTATACCTGGGTCGATATTCACATGTACTAACTCCAATATCTTTGATTGGATAAGAATGCAATGGGGTATGACAGAAATGCTTGCTCAAGTATGGGAATGCAATAATGTCTTTGACCTGTACAACCTAACTTCTAATCTACAATCATATTATTAACAAGAGGATGAATTTAAGGAGCACAAGACTGACAAGAGTACTTTGCCTTTGACAATATTTTTAAACATGTGATATTATTTAAATACAGCACCAAACCAAGCAATATACATGTAGATGTATTATTTTCATGTAAAAAATGTATCTTTAAACATATACAATTTTACACATGTACAGTACATGTATGCAGTTTTTGCATTTACTGTTCATTTGAATGTCGCTCTTTTAGACACGGTGGAATGTGAAAAGTACTAGAGGCAGTGACTCATGTAATTGGAATGTAGCATTGTTTACAGTTTAGACAGTCTTTGAGATGTTTTACAAGAGAGTGACATCCTTCGTCTGTTGTCTCAGTTTTCCGAGCTCTGTCTCTGCCATCCTCCTCCTCCTCCTCCTCCTCCTCCATCCTCCTCCTCCTCTTCAGTATTTTTTTTTAAACTCTCTCTCTCTCTCTCTCTCTCTCTCTCTCTCTCTCTCTCTCTCTACCTGTCTCTCACTCATCCTTAAAGAGAAGGTTGAGTTCTGGGAAGAGGTGAAAATTAATTTGTGAGCGTTATCATTCTTATTATGCAAGTGTGGAAGAACATCAGATAATACATGTTCCCTGAAAAGGATGGTTCTTCAAATGCCTTCATATTCTTAATATGTCATGTAACATCGTAAAAATCCAGGGTAGGATTTTTACGCCATGTGATCGTGTAGTCCCATATACATCTTTCTGTGTACAGTGTTTCTAACTTTACCAAGACTTGGCCAAATTTCTTATCATTTTGATGATTCCAGAACCTTGCAATACACACAAATTCTTATATGCTAGATAATCAACCTTTTCTGGTCGATTCCACACCGTTTCTTTCACAATGCAATCGCATGACCAGAACTCAACTTCATCTTGAAGTACTACTTTTGTCTGTAGTCTCCATGATGAATGTCTTTACTTTTCCCCCATCTCTCTCTCTCCCTCTCTACTCTCTTTCTCCCCCCCCCCCCTCTCTCTCTCTCTCTCTCCCCCCCCCCTATCTATCTCTCGATCCTAACCCTCCCCTTTCTCTCTGTTACATTTACACATTTCTGTAGTTCCCTCTTTGACTGCTTGTCACCAGTGTTTAAAAAAAAAATGACAACGGCCCTCTTTATATTTTCTCTCTGAGTTTTCTAGATCTCTTTTAGAGCTTTCTAGTGTAAAATCACTGGCAGCTCACTGATTTATATTTATATCCTGTCTTTCAATATCACTGTTTGATTAATCCATGATTAATCCATAATTAATCCATGCATTTTAAGTAAAAACTGGGTATGAGTAAGTACTCCATTACTCCAGATATGCATGTCTTTACTCGACCACTAAAGTTGATGATGCGGAACTGCGACTACATTTTGCCCAGTGTAATTTTAAGCAATTGGAGATGAATATACGTCCGCTTGATGCACGTTTCCCACGGGAATAGTCTAGTCACGGGTAACTTTCGACTCGGTACTCAAGGAGTTAATGGCTTGAAACTCGGTCAATGAGTTCAGATGTATTTTAATCCGGAAACGAACTGGTTTGATTGAAAACAAGTACAATTTTCTTTCAAGACATTACCAGGTAGGAATGAGCAAGCAGTTCATTTACACCAAAAATACATTTGTTCTTCCACTTGAATATAAGGTGTATCAATGCTCTGAGCTTTTGCTCCAGAGATGAAAATTACTTGGTTTTATTTCATCGACAATTTAGAGTTATGTTTGGGAAATGGGATCTACTTTATTCCTGATATTTTGTACTTGTCATCCTTGCTCAAATTTTATTACAACATATTAATGTGGAGATTCGCTTGTCTGTTGGGCATCTGGTCAATCTATCGAAACCAGCGATGCATTACCATGTATGGGACTGAGCCGAGGGATAGATGTCTTTCTCTCATCTTCTCGATACTGCTGGACTTTCTAGCAGATACCTCATCAAAAATTCTGCCAGCCGGTGGACCAAAAGGAATAGATGCGCTGGACCGTGGTCTTTTATACTCCTTCTAGAATGCTCTATGAATTATTGAATCGCAAAGCCGATGAGAGCCCACTAATTAAGTCCAAATTTAGAGTCAGCCTCTAATTAGGCCATGGAATGACCATCAGAATTTCTGATTAAGTATCCATATGCCTTGAAATAACTTGTTTTCTACTCTTTGTTGCTGTTGGGTTTTGTTTGTTTTTTTGTAAATATTTTTGTATTTTTGTATTTATTTATTTATTTATTCATTTTTGGTTTGGTACTTTAGCTATTTGTGACTCCATTTATCCAAATGGAGGAGAATTATGAGATCATACTTTGATTACCAACAAAAGTGAGTTTCCTAGGTGCGTGGGATAATAACATCAATTCCTTAGATAAGATTGAAGTAAGTTATAGTTATAAAAGTTAGTTCGAGTCTGCTAATATATCTGATTTGATTTGCTCTCTAAATTTCACCATGATGAAAAGAGGATTTCTGGTCTGTATAGAATGAAGCAAAATGAGTACGTCAAACAATTTTGCTTTTGATACTCTTATAAATTTGGAACAAGTTTCCCTCACTGCCACCCTCCCCCCCCCCCCCCCCCCCCCCCCTCCAAAAAAAAAATTAAATAAGAAAATTGAGACATGAACTTTACCTTTAATATGTTCAGTTATCAGCCGCCGGTCCGTGATTGTGCACCCAGTCAATCGATAATGGAGTACAAGTAATTAATGTGAGCATAAACATGGACCTACCAGAGAGTCTGTGGCATAAACAATGCTCCGAGCTTGGATGTGCCTGGATATGGATTCTTCCTTGGTCGTACTGATAAGTACATGCTCATGTATCTACGCTCTACAATATTCAGTACCGGCATAGTAATTCAAGGGAATTGAGAAGATAATAATAATAATAATGTAGGTCTTTTTCTTTTTCATATGTTATGTTATTAAATTATTGTAGGTGTAGTCATCAATTAAGGAGATAAAGAATTAGGGGAGATGAGTAGAGATGGATTGGAAGAGAGAGGGGGAGTGGGAGAGGGGTAGAGAGAGATAGAGTGTAAGAGAGAAAGAGTGGGAGAGAGCAAGGAGAGAGATGGGGAGATGAAGGGAGAGATGGAGAGAAAGAGAGATGGGGTGTAAGAAAGAGAAAGAGAGAGAGAGATCGGAGTAGAGTTAATAGATTGTTGTTTTCAATTTTCAGAGATAATGTCACAAACATGCGATACAAAAGGATAAAAGGATGATACAAGGATTTCCATGAATTTACATTTTCTTGGTTGTTGACAAAAAATTAGACCTAAACCACACAAGGGACCTTCTCGTTAAAACCCCCAACCAAAGACAAGATGAGGAGAAAGATGAAACTCAAGCCTGGATGACACATAGTGTGTCACCTTGTGACCAACGCTCCATCCATCTCCCTCCTGACGAGATGCTTTCCCTAATACTAATAGCCTGTTCAACCTATGGTAACTTTATACATGGTATATAGAATTGTTGTACAATGAACCTGTCTATAAAGACCACACAAGATTCCTTTAGTACAGGTTTAAATGAGAAACCATTTTTAAAGGAATACAAAAATGTGGTCTTTGTAGACAGGTGGTCTTTCTATACAGGTGGTCACTAAAGCAGGTTTGACTGTAAAAAAAAAATCATTGTGTAACGAAAAGAGCATACAGACTAGATAACAACATCATGTGAAGAAACGTCATATACAGGAATTGTTTTTTAAGAGGTCAATTGATGTGACAGCTTGCAAATCATCAGTACATGCTTGCAGTAAGCCCCGCCCATTTATAAGATTTTTGTATGATACGACATTCAGACTAGATCGGGATCCTGATTCTTCGTTGAGTTTTCGTTTGAAACGATGTTCAAACGAGCGCTTCACTATACACTGTTACTTTATAACTGCGTTCAGGCTAGGAAAAAGATCATTACTTATCGTTCAGCTGTACGATAAATTGTGGTGGTCTGAACACGGGATATGCAAGCTCCACCCCTCTCACCGTCTTCTCTCTCTCATCCATCTTCTTTTGCACCCCATCTTAATCGTCTTCCCAGGGGCTTTGTCCTCTTATTGTGCACTTTTCGAGGCTATTATTAGATATTAATTAAAGGCTCGTAATACCTGTGAAAATAACCGATGGTGTTGACCCTCGACTTCTAACACTAACCCACTAGTACTACCACCTCTCACAGACCCAATAACGCTACCTTTGATAATGAGCTGCACTTATTGTTTTCTTATCATTGACTATTTGTTATCATTGTCTTTCAAATTAAGAATGGTTAGATTATAGTGGTAGCGATGAAAGTTTTTATCCTTTTCTCTTATTCATTCTTCTTTCTTCTCTAAACATCTCATCCCCTTCTTTGTCTTCTCTCTCTCTCTCTCTCTGCCTTTTATTCTCTCTTCTTTTCTCCTTCAATCATCTTATCCCTTTCTTCATCTTCCCTGTCCTTATCTTTCACTTGTTCTTCTATCCCTTCTTCCTGTCTTTTCCCTATCTTCTTTCCCCTCCACTCCTATTATCCTTCTTTTACCTTACTATCACTTTTTTTACCTACTCTTCTTTACTTTCTTGCATTTTCTTTCCCCATATCCATAAACTAAATATCTATTTTTCTGTTCATAAGAGCTCTTTTTAGATATGAAGCTCTGTGTTTTTTAGTAAATTTACTTTTGTTTTTTGTTTGTATACCAGTGATTACCAGGGCACTTTGTCAGTTTACTATAGCTTTTTTAAAGCTTTCCTGATCCAGCTCAATCACTCAACACTCCCACGTATTGTTCTCTCTGTGAGCTTTGAATATTTTACCTCCTTCTTCATCTCTTTCCTCGTCTGTTACTCGCTCTTCTTTCCCCTTCCTTTAATCCTTGTTCTCCTTCTCCTCCTATCTGCCTGGGGACCGCATCTCCCTCATCCATCTTTCTTCCTCACCTTTATCCATCCCCATTCCCTACGGCTTTTCAGGTCATCTACATACAATTTGACCAACAACAACGATGCACCCATTGATTATAATACATACCCCTCATTCACAATAGCAGAATGATAGCACCCTTTGTCAGTTATTTTATGTTAAAGCCAATTCTTAGTACTCAGTTTATAAATAAATGTATTGAGTGTGTTAGAATTATTCATTATTATTTTCGTTGTTGTTGTTGTGTAGAACTTAAGAGTATCACTATCATCATCCTCATCATCGTCATTGTCATCTTCATCTTCAACATCGTCATTACCTGAAATATAGTCCCCATTTGATTGGAGCTATGTGTTAAACGTCATTATCATCTACGTCATCATATATCAATTGTCATACACGAGAGTAATGCCCTTCTAGCTCTGAAGATACAGTCCCATAGCTTCATATCCGTGTTGGAGATTTTCAAGTTATGCAGGTTTTCAGCAAATATTGCTAACTTTTTTCAATTCTTCTGATGGAAACTGTATCACAGTTTGATTATTACATAATAACAAGTCTCAATGGTCTTTTATATGTTTTGTTAGAGCTTCAAGTGCATTTGATATAGACGTTTAGGTGGTTTGAACTCCTTGAGGAACAAAAAAAGAAAAAAATAGATTGTGTGAACTGCCCCTTTAACCGCATGTACATTACTTGAACACTTGCAAGTCGCTGTGCTGACTCTGTACAAGCCATTTGATATTTTCATGGTTATTACCTGTAGGAAATCTGATATGAAATTTATAAAGTGGCCTGCGTTGCTCCCTCGTCTGGGACCGATGGTATTTGACATTTGTGCTCGGCAAATAGTAGAGGCAAGCGTTGCTTTGATGGAAGATGAAACACAGAGTCAATAAGATTGCCATTTGTATTAATTTCATGCCTCCTGTTATTTTTGGAGGGATCTCTTTAAGCCTACCAGTCCCACCTTTAGGTGCGAAGCAAGGCTCAGTGATAGAGCAGAGGTCTCGTAACCGTGTTGAAGAACCTGTCCATATAGGCCAACTGTCTACAGTGGCCACGTTTTTGAGTTTCCCTTGGGTGGCCTTAATAATAATATAATAACCTGGATTTATATATCGCTTAATACGAAATACCGTCTCTAAACGCTTCACAGATATTATTACTCCGGTCATCGGATTCATTCACGCACAATAGATTGGTTTGACTGTAACTGGTTGGACTCACCACTAACTCGACATCCACTTTGAAAATATTCAGTTGCTTCGTATTTGTTCGAGCTTTACAGGTTTTGACTGTGTGTTTGATGTGGCACGGTTGACTGTGCATATATATGGCAGAGTACAAACATATTATATAGCTTAATAATCAATGTCCTTATCTTCATTTCATTGTCACATTTTTGTAACATATTGCTGCCATCATCACAAACATCAGCTTTACTCATATTGTATGCTGAGAGCAAGTAAAAAATTAAATGTCTGTTAATTTCATGAGTTCATGCCATTTTGCCTCTCTGCCAATGAAAATTGTTTTTTTGTAAATACCGTATATAACGGTGTATAAACCGCACTTTTTTGCCGCCGAAAAAATTTCAAAGTCGGGGGTGCGGTTTATACACGGTACACCAAAAAAAAAAAAAAAAAAAATTTTTTTTTTTTTTTTTTTTAAAGTTTCAATTTATGCCCCTCCACCTGGCGCTATGCCTGGCAATGTCTCCCAGCTCGGTAATCGGTGTGTTGACTCACCACTCGGAAACTAGAACAACACTCAAATTTGTCTGTCATCTTGGTTTGAAAGTAATCTTTCTGATAGATCTCAATATGTAGTTTATAATAATAATTCCTCCAATTTTTCTTCTATTACATGGTGTACCACAAGGGTCTATCCTAGGTCCCTACTGTTTTTGTAATTTACAGTACCGTAATGATCTTACACACACACAAAAAAAATCTCGGCAAAAAAAAAAAAAAAAAAAAAAAAAATTTTTTTTTTTTTTTTTTTTTTTTTTTAAGGGCGAAAAAGAGGGGTGCGGTTAATACACGAGGGCGGTTTATACAACGTTATTTACGGTACATATCTCACCAAATTAGAATCTACATCCTACAAAGCAATCAAATGAAATGTGTGTGAATTATGATCACACTTTCCCTTCTGTAAATAGAATGCCCGCGCAGATGTGCATATTTGCTCCCCCAGGGCAATTATATTGATTTGATCAACACACCTTTGCTCGGCAATAATTGTGACCTAATTCCATACAGTGTACATTACCTGAATGTACATTACTAGTGAAATGGGTGTTTGAGAAACTATAGTGCTTTTCATCACTAGAGGGCAGTATACAAGATTTCTCTTATGGTGAGAGTGAGGAGCTAGACAAGTCAATGGAGGGAGTGAGGATGTTTCTCAGCACATTTTCTTTTACTTTAAAAAATACATCATTATAATACTAGATCGACAATGACTTTTGCATGTAACACTTCCTCTATCTCTCTGTTTTCCTGTCTCTTTCTCCTTATTTTTTTCCTTTTTTTGTTGTTGTTGTCAGAACACAACATTTTGCAATCATTAAATCACTGTTTCTGCCCTATCTACAGGTGAATGCTATTTTGTCAATTGTCATTCAGTCGTCATTATTCTCTCTTTGATCCATCTCCCTTTATCTTTTCTCTCCTTCCTTTCTCTCCTTCCTTTCTCTCCTTCCTTTCTCTCCCTCCTCGTCTCCCCTTCCTTGTCTCCCCTTCTCTCACTCTCTCTCACTTGCTCTCTCTCTCTCCCCCCTCTCTCTCTCTCTCTCTCTCTCTCTATCTCTCTGTCCTGTCCCCTGTCCCTGTCTCTCCTTCTCATTCACTCTTTCTCTCTTACTCACTCACCCTTCTACCCGCCTCTCTGGTCTATATAAGTATATGATTTGATTTCTTGCTTCAGTTGGAATTGTTCTTCGTAATGAGAACAGCAGCTGACATTAGTTTGGTTGGGGTTATTTTTGTTTTAGGGGTCACCGGCCTTTTACTGAATTCCCAGTATTAAAGGTTAAAATCAGAAACTGTTGTATGCATGAGCCTTTTATGCGCCATTATAAAACAACAACATTTGAATTTTTTGTGATTGGCAAACGTTTAATACCATGGCAAAATCCATAATTTGTGAATGCTTTGTGTGGCTAAAATTTCAGGTCTAGATTTGTATAATGATTTTTTCAGTGAATGAGGAGAAAGACATTCTGATGATCTGCCTTTGATAGGAACTTTCTTCTTCACTTATTCCTTCAAAAAAAGATACATGTAGCTGTTCAAGTGAAGTCTCCGCATTTAAGGAACAATATTATTTCAAAGACGACAAAGATAATTGTTGCTGTATACTTGTAATTGCTGGTGGTAGTGTTTTATCTTATTAGTGGTTGGAGTTGCTGTGGGTGTTGTAAAGGATGTGGTAGTGAATCTGTTGTGGTATGTTTCAATGGATGTTGTAGCAATAGAGATGGACTTGCTTCTTGTTGTGATTGAAGTACAGTATATATTAGTGCTGTAGTCAAACGTTTAACCGTCCGGTATCCGACCGCCCATGGCGGATTCCGTTTTCAATTGGACGGTTTCGTTTTCCCGATTTTTTTTTTTTTTTTTTTTTAATATTTTTTTTTTTTTTTTTTTAATATTTTTTTTTTTTTTTTTTTTTTTTTTTTTTTTTTTAAGTTTCGATTTATGCCCCTCCACCTGGCACTATGCCTGGCAATGTCTCCCAGCTCAGTAATCTGTGTGTTGACTCACCTCTCCAAAACTAGAACAACACTCCATTTTGTCTGTCATCTTGGTTTGAAAGTAATCTTTGTAATAGATCTCATCATCTCAATATGTAATTCATCCAACTTTTACACAAGGTTCTGTCCTAGGTCCTAGCTCTACTGTTTTTAATTTACATTAATGATCTTACACATTCTTCTAAAAACAACATTGTTACTATTATTTGTGACAAGTTCACAAGCACAAATCGGCCCATTTAAATGCACCTCGCAGTTAAATGAAAGTTGCCGACAGAGTCAGTAAAAAAAAAAAAAAAAAAAAAAAAAAAAAAAAAAAATGATTTTTTTTTTTTTTTTTTTTTTTTAAATCGTTTAACCGAAAACCGTCCGGTTTTGACTGGCGGTTAAACGGAATTGGAGATATCCGTGATGTTACAGCACTAGTATATATATATTTTTTTTAAAATACTAGTTCTGGAAGTCGTAATGTCTGTATTTTACATGTATAATTGGTGATTTCTTTCTGTATTATCAAAGAAATTAATTTCTCATACTTAATGATATTTTGAGGTTATCAATATGCTACTAAACTTTTTCCATCTTCTACATTACTCAGTTTGTACATGATTTGTTTTCTTTCTAAAATTATACTTTTAAGGCAGTTATTATTTTACTGCTATTAAATTCTGCTATGTTTATACATCACTCAACGTTTGTATCTTTTTCTTTCTCTCTTTCTGCATCTACAGCAATACCATTATCCAGACGACTCGGCCCCTCCAACAGATGGCAACCCCCGCCTAGTGCCAGTGGTAGGGTCCCACGTCGAGCAGCCTAAGGAAAATACACAGAGCTATGTGGCACAGTCCACTGTTTCACCCGTAGAGGTATGTTGAAGTAAACTGGGTCTGTTGTCTGTTTGAAGCCAGAAGGGCGTTAACTCGTATCATATTACAGTTTTAACGCCTTTTTGGCTCCAAAGAGAGGATGGTGATGGTGATGGTGGGAATGAGGATGATGATGATGATGATGATGATGGTGGTGGTGGTGGTGGTGATGATGATGATGATGATGATGATAATGATGATGATGATAATGATGATGATGATAATAATGATGGTAGTGATGATGATGGTGGTGATGATGATGTAATGATAATGATAATAATGATGGTAGTGATGATTATGATGATGATGATGATGATGATGATAATGATGATAATGATAATAATGATGGTAGTGATGATAATGA
Organism: Strongylocentrotus droebachiensis; assembly: GCA_035222895.1. Taxonomy (NCBI): domain Eukaryota; kingdom Metazoa; phylum Echinodermata; class Echinoidea; order Camarodonta; family Strongylocentrotidae; genus Strongylocentrotus; species Strongylocentrotus droebachiensis. The sequence continues at coordinate 268,250 of JAVYIG010001370.1, forward strand.
TGATGATATTGATGGTAGTGATGATGGTGATGATAATAATGATGGTAGTGATGATAATGATGATGATATTGATGGTAGTGATGATGGTGATGATAATAATGATGGTAGTGATGATAATGATGATGATGATAATGATGCTGATGATGATGATGGTGGTGATGATGATGTAATGATAATGATAATAATGATGGTAGTGATGATTATGATGATGATGATGATGGTAGTGATGATGATGAGGATGATGATGATGATGATCATGATGATGATCATGATGATGGTAGTGATGATGATAATGATGATGATGATGATGATGATGATGATGATGGTAATAATGATGGTAGTGATGATGATTATGATGATGATGGTAGTGATGATGATGAGGATGATGATGATGATGATGATGATGGTGGCGGTGATGATGATGATGATGATGATGATGATAATGATGGTAGTGATGACGAAAATGATGGTCATGATGATAATGATGATGATGATGATGATGATGATGATGCTGATGATGATGATGATGATAGTGATGATGGTGATGGTGATGATTATGATGATGATGATGAAAATGCTGATGCTGATGATAATAATGATGGTAGTGATGATGGTGATGATGATGATGACGATGACTATGATGATGATGACGATAGAGATGGAGATGGAGTTGATAATGATGGTGGTCAATTTTACCCATAGATGATGATGCTGGTGATGATGGTAATGATGGTAATGATGGTGGTGATAATGATGATGATGATGATAATAATAGTGATGTTGGTAACAGAAACAAGCAATGACTGTCACTGAGATATTAATGAAATTCATGACAAAGGTTTTACTACCAGTGAATGTGATGATTAAGAAGAAAATTATGTGAAGATGATGATGATGACGACGATGTTGGTGATAATGATGATCATAATGATTCCAACATGAGTTGAGGAGGATGAACAATGCTTAAATATTTAAATTTCTAATTCTGAACAATAGAACAACTTCATATCTACTGTAGAAAGTATGTATTGTCTTTAAGAAACCCAGAAGACATGCAACAGATGAAGAAGCTCAAAATCCTTGATTCGTTACTGACAAGGAGAAAAGATTCTGGGCCAATCGTGATCACTTCTCAGTCTTTGTGTAGCTCTGCCTTGCGGCTCTCTTCTTCTTCGCTGACGTTTTACAGATCACCTCGGAGAAGTCAAAATGGCAATCAAATTACGAGGAAGAGAGAATATGAATTAAGAGGGAGATCTCTGGAGGCCTATTAAGGTCAGCTTAAAGGGAAGAAGGATGGCATCAAATTGAAGATGATCGATATTTACAGATTGGATGGTGAATGAACGACCTCTTTGGTTCAGTTTCACTTTTTCTGTGTCAAGTGTCGACATAACGGGGTTCTTTGTTCTGATGTTGTAAGCACTTTTGAAGAGCCACACTGTACAATGGCAAGCTGAATTGTTTATATATACCACAAGTACCATTGACAGATAGTAGTATTTCTAGCATGTGCGCAATTTGACCTCAAAATGCTTTGTAGAGAGAAAATTTCATAATTCAAAAATTGAGTAGCTTTCTAGTATTTTTTGTACAGAATTTGTACAGAATTGTGTCATTTTGAATAAGAACTATTTCATTTGAAATAGTTTTTGCTTCTTATGAAATATTTTAGTCTTTACATATATTGTAGAATAAGGTGGGAGGAAAAAGGTGGGGGGGGGGGGGTGAGATAAGGGCAGGGATACCAAGATGTGATGAGGATAGTGAAGGAGAGGTAGTGCTGGAGTGAATTGGGTAGGGAGACGGGAGTGATTAAGGAAGGGGTTGGTAGATGAAGAGATACAGAACAGGGACATGACTGTGAGGGAGGGAGGGGTGGGGTAAAGGAAGACAATCGGAAAAGATCAACAAACGTCAAAAGGAACGCATTACTCGCGCAAGAACACAAATTTAATCACTTTCTCTCGGTACCACCACATACACATGTAAGAAATACCTCCAGCTCGGATCCCCTGCAAGTCAAACCAACTCAGGGGAGGCCAGAGGAGGAGGATGCACTGTGCCGCGTTGCCTAGCAACACCCATTCTGAATCAACACCACAGTGGAACTGAAATGTCGGGTAAACATGGATGATTTTGTCAGCTTGTATTTGTTGTAAGTGTACTATTTTCAAGGATCAGATATCATGTATACTATCTTCAGACGTATTTACTGAAGACTTGTAATGATTACATTTGTACAATTGAATATTCCCAAAATATCAAAGATATGCTTTCATGTGCAAAATTAATTGAGAGACTTAAAGGAATTGGGGATTAATGTTTTAGTTTACTCAAAAAAAAAATCTTCTGTTATAGCCAAGAAGAAATGCCAACAGGTTATATTTCATCCAACAATATTTCACTTGGCATTCGCTTCCTTAGCTACCTAACCATGCGTAGTAGAACCACGGACAGGTTTAGTGTCAAAGAACAAAAAATAGCTCATTACGATAATAGCCCCTTTTATGTGCTAAATGAAAGCACTTTTTATGTCCTGGTTAATAGAGTTGTGTAAGTGCCAGATAATAGTTCCTTTAAACACTAGCTAAATGTCAAAGAATTATTCCACTTCACCCTCTTATCGGCCACCATTCGGAGGGGGGAGGGAGTAAGTTGGAAATGTTCTCCATGTCCGGGCCCCGGAGGCGATTTAATTCCAGATGAGCTACCTTATAAAAACATCCCATGGACCTGCTTTTTTTTCTTCCTCTCCTCTTCTCTCTTTTTTTTCTCCCATCTCCTCCAAGATAGGGATGATTTGTAATGCCCTAATGCTTGCGCCCCCCCCCCCCGACCTGCGCAAGAAGCGAGATGGACATCAACAAGTTAGGATCGGCTATTGATTGTGGGCCGCTTTTAGGGCTAGGCAGTGGAAAAAGAAACATGGGTTATTTTAAGCTCTAGATACATCTTCATAGCATTATGGTTGGAGGGGGTTGTATGATTGTACATACCGGTACCGGTATATGTAGAAAGGGGAAGAAAGGTCTCGCACTTTTGTGTATAGCCCGCACATTTTGAAAAATCTAAAAGCTTCTGTTATATTTTGATTCGCTTCTGGAGAATCTAGATCAAATGTTTTGTGGCCAAACTGGATATTGAAAGGCCCTTTATGAGTAGTAAGATGTATTGAACAGTATTTCTTTTCAATGCCTTGAAAGAAATCATAAGCATTCAATTACCATTAAATATAGTTCAAAGATGATTAATTTTATACAATAAGGGAAAACAGTAACGTTAGTATAAAAAAAAAAGGAATGAAGCAGAAATTAGTGTTTTTTAATGTGAAATAGATGGCCTTTCAGTTTTTATTCTACTCGTAATATTAGAAGATATTTAAGAAGAAAATGAACAAAAATTCACTTAAATGAAATTGATGGCCTTAAAATTTTTGCTCCTCCCTTGTTGGGATGTTTAAATGAAAAAGATTACTTTTGAATTTTTGTTCTTGTTCGAATTTTAGAGGAAAAGAAGACATGGTTTAAAACTCTAATACTGCAATACCGTCTTCTGTATTATTATTATTTTCAGAGAAAAAATCTCCAAGCAAAATTTGTTGTACTTAACCCTTACAGAAAGCGAGTGCCTCAACCCTTCATTAGCATTTGTATGCCAGCGTATCTCGCTCTATTCTCTACTCTAGAGTTTTCGAAGGATTCAACGCAAGAAGAGGGCATCACCACAATAAACATAATCAAATGCTTTTTTCTTGCCCCAATCGTCATCCTCTGAAAACACCTGTTCCTCATCTCTCTCTCTCTCTGTCTCTCTCTCTTTCTCTCTTTCCTTCTCTCTCTTTCCTTCGCACCACTGCTCCCTCTCTCCCCCTCCCCCTCTCTCTCTCCCCCTCTCTCTCTCTCTCCCCCTCTCTCTCTCTCTCTGTCTCCTCATCCCTGCTCTCTCTCGATCTATCTATCTGTCTCCTCATCCCCATTTTCTCTCTAAATCTCTCTTCTCCTCCACATTCCTTCCCTTTTTCTCTCTCTCTCTCTCCATCTTTCTCTCTCTCCCTCCATCTTTCTCTCTCCCTCCCTCTTTCCCTTTCTCTCTTTCCCTTTCTCTTTTTCTCTCTCTTCTCTCTCTCCCTCCCTCTCTTCTCTCTCTTCTCTCTCTCCCTCCCTCTCTCTTTCTCTCTATCTATCTTTCTCCTCTGCATCCCCATTTTCTCTCTACCACTCTCTTCTTCGCAGCATCCTTTGTCTTTATCTCTCCCTCTTTCTCTTCCTCTATCTCCCTCCCTCTTTCTCTCTCTTTCTCTCTTTCTATCTATCTATCTATCTTTCTCTGCATCCCCATTTTCTCTCTACCTCTCTCTTCTCCGCAGCATCCTTTGTCTTTATCTCTCTTTCTCTGTCCCTTCCTCTTTCTCTCTCTCTCTCCCTCCCTCTTTCTCTCTGTCACTCTATCTATCTTTCTCCTTTTGCTTTCATCCGGCCGTTGAGGGCCGCTACGAGGAGAGTCGAGAAAAAGAGTCATAGTAGTTTAGGCAGCTGTAGCGCCGGGCACACTCGGCTAACGAGTTTGGAATGCCATTATTACTCTCTGCATCACCACACTCAGCGGATCAGCATCAAGCTATCGCGAGTGAGTAGGGACTCATACACTTGTTGGATTATTGCACGTTGTACGTCGTCTTCAGAGCTTTGGGAAGGGATACTGTATGGGTTTATTTGGGTGATGGGAGGTTGCTCGAGGAAGAGCAACCGGTTGCCAGGATGCATGTATTTGTAAACGTTTCCTCGGCGCTCTTGTGTCCTAGGCGGAAGGTATAGTGTACTTTATATCTCTTTCAATCTTTTTTTTATCTTCATATGTTGCGTTGTTTTCTTTTCTTTTCTTTTTTTGTGTGTGAAATTAATAACCATCCCTATAGCCTCACAAAAAAACATGAATTTCAAGACTTTGACGTTTAGATTCATTGATTTTCATATCTTGTCAAGTAAAATTCTTTCCACTTCTTCAAGCATCGAACAGGAGGAAAAGATGACATCCTTTCAGACTGATCTAGGAAAAATTGTGTTTTTTGTTTGTTTTTTTAAATCCCATTAGGTTCACTTGGTTCATCCATGTTCATCAATATCCATGAAGTAGTAGTAGTAGTAGCAGTAGCAGTAGGAGGAAGAAGAGTAGTCAAATAAAGTCTTTTACTTTTGCTTTCTCTTTTTGATAAATGCACTACAACTTTCCATGATGACATTGACCGTAATAAAGCCATATTAAATTCTTTTCATGTCTTCAAAGACATCTGGTGAAGCATTATTGCAAACCTTTCTTTTAATGACCCATACCCAATCCAAATCCCTTGTTATATTATCCTTCCCCTTCCGTTTTCATATTTGTTAGATAATAATGCACCATCCAGCGATGTGAGCCTTATTGATTTATATTCAATCAATCTTGCACATATGTGGTATGCATGCCCAAGTCAATTACATGTAGATTTCATTCCCGGGACTCGGGTAATTTCTTCCATTGATTCTGCATTATCTCCGCTCTTCATAAAAAATAAAAATGTCTGCTACTTTATCCATGGTATTATGCCCGGCCGCCCCATGGCCGCCAAAGTGATGGAAGAGCGGACACGGGCCTTTTGTGGCGTCGCGGCGCGAAGGCCTCGGAGTTGTTATGAACTTCATTTTGCAGGTGTTACTGTGTGTTTCATTGATGGGTAGAGAGAGAAAATGTGGAGGCCAATTTAAAGGTGCCTCATCTCATTTGCAAGTAAACATATGGAATTTTATCAGCATGATGGTAAAAAGCAGAAAATATGGCTTTAAAAAACCCCTCCTTATAGGTCTTTTAGATGGTGACATTAAAGGTTGGTCCCCAGACGTAAATAATCATATCTGATTGATACACGTCTGTAAAAAAAAATGATTACGTACACACACACACAGGACCTGGAAACTAACTTTTAATGGAATCATTGATGGCTAGATTTTGAATGAAATTAAGGCAAGCTCCAAAATATTGTTTATCTATTGTGCAGCCCTACTTAGTGGACAGTTATTTTTATGTCTATTTTAATGCAAGAGAGGAATATATGTATAAACTATATATCTGGCTTGTACACACAGGATTCATATCATATACAGTATTAAATGAATGTGTATTACCATCAGAGTGAAGTGCATGGTTGTGTACAATTCTCAAACAATACGATGTTCACCTGGTAATATCCCCCTTGCAAACTTTATCAAAACCTATATCAAAACAATGCCCAAACTACCATTTTACTGTGGTTCTCTTTATGGTACAATAAACTTCTATCAAAACCCATATCAAAACAATGCCCAAACAATCGTTTAGCTGCGGTTCTCTTTATGGTACAATGTATTGCTCGGTGACGATTCGTCATGCCGCTGGAAGATTGTCGTTAGTAACGCGTGCATACCACAAAGCAAATTTCTGATAACTCTGTACAACATTTTCTTTAAACATGACAGGAATTTTTCTCTTTATCTACTGATAAACAAAAGAAAATGGTTTGTAACTATGCAATTGTACTGCAAAATACTTTCTACTTGACGTGATAGTACGCGTCCACGTTAAGCAGAGTGGCATAATGTGCTGACGCCACTCTGCCGATCACAATTTAATAACCATACTCATATCTCATCATATAGCTGTAGAGTTATCACACACAAAAGAATAGTTTTTCCTTATCTCAATCTCTTTCTTTCTTTCCTTGTTTTCACTTTCTCTTCACCATACCCTCAACTGCATCTAACAAAGGAGAAAACTCATGCCATGTGAGGCTGAATTCACATGTATAGGCGGAAGACGGGAGATCTATGAGATTATCCTTTTTGTAAATGAAGGAGATTTGTGATGACAGTTCGCATTTATCCGAGCTAATACGCAGATAATAGAAGGGTGGAGCATAAATGTCACTAAATCTACTTGAAAGGTGGTGTTAAAGACTTTAGTTGATAAACAAGGTCTATACCGGGCATGGTGGCTCAGTGGTTAGAGCGCCCACCCCACGAACGGGAGGTCGTGGGTTCGAACCCCGGCCGAGTCATACCAAAGACTTATGAAAATGGGACCTTCTGCCTTCTAGCTAGGCGCTCAGCATATTAGATGTTGTTTTTTATTGGCATGTATCATTCAATACTGAATATTTACGTCCTGTTTTCAAACATAGTAGCCTTCATAGTCAGGAAGAACAAAAATCTTCTTCTTATTCCTCTTTTTTGTATTTTTTTTTTGTTTTATTACATTTGTTTTGGGTCAATACTATATCCCTGTATTTTATTTTATCTCTGACTTTGTCTGCTTTTATTTTTTGCCTTAAGCCGTCATTTAAATTTGAAATGTTATCGGCCTTATTTCTTTTTTCTTTTTAATCTCTTTTTTCTTTTTAATCTCTTTTTTATTGGTGTTTTGTACACTTTTCATCTCTCATGCTTGTTAATTCCATATCCCTTTGTCCTCCATCCCTTATTTTATTTTTTCTCAACTTATTTCATGCCCTTAGCCAGTTGAACTCGAAGCAATTTTCTAGGACATCCCATATGTAACATTTGCAACAACTCTGCAGACATGTGGGTTGAGTAGTGTCACAATATCCCTTCCAATTTTTTTCCTTTTCAAAGTTTCAAATGTAATTCCACCTTCTCTCACATTACATGTTTATCATTCCATTTCCGTGTTATTGCCACTGTGTCTGTTGTATTGTGTTCCCATTTTTTTTCCCTTAATTTTTTCTTTATTTCATTATCATCTTTTTAGTGTAGAATATTCGTAATAGTATGTGTCTGTTCGGAGCCTTAAGGGCATTAACTTTGTGTTAAAGTATATGAGTGAGTCAGAATCCAATTAGACAAATTATAGTTCTGTATGTCTCCAATAGGGTTGAGCATGTTGATAATTTCAGATTAAATTCTTATTCAGGAAAAAATGGAATTAAGAGGTATTGAATTTGCAAATTATAAGTGACTGGCGCCCAGTGGTGTGAAATATTTTCTTCCTTCTCTTTTAATAAAATTCAGTATGCTTGCATCATGTGAAGATACAAAGAGAAATGATATGCCCAGAAAGGGAATTGAACATCAGGGTCACGGAAATGGTGATAAACATGAAATTTTGAGACAAAGCAATACAAAGTGCTTTTTAAATCAAATCAGGATGTCTTGTATTTTGGCACGTAATTTCAGACGATTCAAGGCATTGTTTGATTGTCAGATTATGGGCATTTTTCGTTTTTGTGCCTGGAGGGGTTTCAGTTATACTAATCTTTCTATCGATGTCCAATGTCGCCTTTGGAAATAGGACATCAAAATGACATTAGTATTAAAGAGAGAGAAAGGAAAGAATTCCCTGAGTGACCATTTTCAGTAAAATTCCTAAAGACAGTAATACCTGCATAGCTTTAAAGCCCCACTGCACTACTTATAGTCACCTGCACCCTCTATATACCAAACAATGCCTAAACGGTGACTGTTGGTCCCCCATGATCCCCTTTTTCTTATGTTAATTGAGAGCTGATTTGATGAGATAACCAGCTGTCAGTGACCTTGCAGGGAGGTCTAATCCCCCCTGGCCAAACTAGTGCAGACAGGCTTTAATAAAACCTACATTTAGGCAGCCATCTTGGGTCCATCAAAGATAGCGCACAAAAATATCAGTAATTTTCCCTGAGACCCTCTATATAGTTTAAAGACGTGGATATATTTGAACTGATTGGTGTCTTTTGTGTCTGTGTTTGCGGATACCATTAGGGTTGGCAGGCTAGAGTGCTTGTCTTCCGCTCTTAAACTGTGGAATTACTTACGTAACTAAATCCTCTCTGAGCCTTACGAGGTTGGCTTAATGGGAGAGTAACCGCTTGCTTGAGGGGTGTGATGGACTAATTAGTCCTGGGAATTGGAGAGGAATCCAGGGCTGAGGAGGAAATAGCTTGAGCTGAGAAGCTTTTAATATTATGTCCACCATTATCTGGGGGAGATCATTCAATATCCATTTACTAGATTAGTATTTTCTTTGAAAATGGGATCCAACTTAATTTTCACTGCATTCTTATCCATTCTTTCAATTAAGTATGTTATGTAATCCCTCTTGTCTTTTTTTCTTTTATGTACTATTTGAATTAATTTGTATGTGTACATTTCAGATGGAGATGATGAATATGATATTGTCTGTTCGGCACCAGAAGGGCATTAGCTCTTTGTAAAATGATTCAAGTTAAAACTCTTCTAGTTCTAAGCAGATGATATACAGGTGTAGTAACTGCATTCTAGTATACAATGACACTCAAGGATCTAGCTGAAACTATTCGCATCGAAGGAACATCAACTAGTACTATTCTCCCGAGGGCCATCGGCCCGAGGGAGAAAAGTACTAATGCAGAGGCATTTGAAATCATGTACGCGCTCGCTGGGAAAACGCATAGTTCAAGAAAATGTGTTTTTTTTATTGTGACGTCACGCATAGTACCTTTTTTCCCTAGGGAAAAAAAGGTACTATGCGTGACGTCATCAATAAAAAGGTCTATTTCGATGTAGGCGGCAGGAAACGTCTTTTACAGTAAAACTATTCATTTTCTTGTTGTGTACACTCCTAATGCAACAATCTTACGATAAGGGATATAATACATGTTATCACTTTCGGCAGTCTGTTTTTGAGCAGGGAGGAAGAGAGCATAACAATATCAATGTGTCTTTTTGATGCAAAAAAGCCCATAGCGATTGTTAGTGGGGTAGATGTCAAGATGCCCCTACCACTAGTCTGCAGGGGCGATAGTATACAAATATTGACTGCTCATGAGGATGATGGTGGGAATTATCACTCTCAAGGTGGTGTTCATACCGGCCCTTCTTCCTCCAACATCCGATTACAGAGCAGTCCATATTTGTTTTATATACCTCATCCGTTCAACGATAGACGTATTCATCAACAACTTCTACAATATCATCATCAAATTTAAATAGGTCTACCTTATAGGAATTTTTCAAACTTTACCACGAGAAAATACAACAACTTTGGTTTTAGCTGTGTTAACATGAAGAAACCATTTTGAGCTAGAGCGCCGTGACAACTCGTGAGTTGCGCGCTGGGAGGCATCTTGTACTCTCTGTGTGTGTGCAAAAGTCGTGCAGGGGTTAGGAGTTCTGTCACATGGTTTTGGAGTACTATCACAGGGTTTGATAGAACGACGCAATGATAGATCGAAATGCTCCTTGTCATGTGATATAGTCTTGACCAATCAGTGAATGACAATCTATGTATGAGGTATATAATATCCATGTTTTAATGGCCTTTCCAGAAAGGAAATATTTGTTTCCCCTTAAAATATTGTTATTTTGTAGATATTAATACTTTGCCTCCAAAAAGAGAATGAATTCACATCTACCCCTGATAGTATGGTTTGTTTTTTAGTGGATTTTTTTTCAGTGAGGTTTCATTGTAGTTTACCATTTACCCCCAGAGTTGTTGAAGGTATAATTTATGGGTGTACTCAAATCTTTAAAATGTCTCTTTGGCTTTGTCTTTCTCTTTCACTTTCATACTCTCTCTCTCTCTCTCTCTCTCTCTCTCTCTCTCTCTCTCTCTCGCTCATCCCTTTCTCTCCATCTCTCTGTCTTTCCATCTATTCTCTCTCTCTCTCTCTCTCTCTCTCACACACACACACACACACACAATCCCCTCTTTCTCCCTGTCTTTTCATCTCTCTCTATCTCTCTCTTCTTCATCCTCGCTCTTCCTTTCCCACTCCAATCACTGTCAAAATGATCCTTAAGCCTCATTCTTCTAGCAATTTCAATTAGGCTAAAACCCCAAAACTACCAACGTTCTACCCCTATCCAAATTTTAATTGCAATCAGGCTGAAATCAAAAAAGTATTTTGTGCCCCACCCTCCCCTCGTCTCTTAATTCTCCTCTCCTCTTCCCTCCACCCCTCCACCCCTCCACCAATCCCCTTTTATCCCTACCTCTCATACCCTACTCTCCCCTTTCACCTATTCGAATCATTATATAGTCTCATCCTCATTACAATTTCAATATGGCTAAAACAAAATGAAGCTTCTATCCCACCCTCTCACTTTACCAACTGCCCCCTACATCTCTCCATCCTATTTTTGTACTCTCCCTTTTCACCTATTTCAATCATTATAAAGCCTCATCTTTATTGCAATTTCAATTAGGCTAAAATCACCCTTCCCCATCGGGTTAACAGCCAATGTGCTAATGGTTCAAATTTCACATGGCATTTTTTTTTCCATAGCACTTTTTTCCTTTCGCATATCATTTCTTCACCTCTCTGTCCATTCGTGTGAGGAACTTTCTGATATCATATCAGATAAATTCTTTTGACATGCTTGAAGCATTCTTTTCCACCCAATATGACTGCAAGACCTGTCAAATGAATACAAGATACTTATAGGTGCTGAAACTTTTTTTTTAGAGAGAGAGAGAGTGTTTTCACCTAGAAAGGAAAGATAACAGTAAATTCATCCTTCTCATCTTTGATAAATTTTTAGTTTGAAATTAAATCGATTCTAACCCAAGTATAATAGAAGAACTTTTTGCAATATAAACCTTTCATGAATTGAATTTTTCAAGCCTATTTTCTTGATTTGTATAATTTTGTCCAAAAATAAACAACATTTTTGATAACTAACATCTACATTTTCACTTTACATATAACTTCAGCAAAATGTCAGATCATGTTTTTGTAATTTTATTAAAAAAATAAAGAGTAGTTATATTAGTGTTTTCTATTTTCACCTGACATGTAACTTCGAGGAAAGTTGCACAATGCCTTTGCCTGCGTGCAGATGCTTATCTCTGTACAATATACATGATATATCTTATTCCAGTCTGCAGGCAAATGAAACCATACATAGATCTGAATATGTGGGATCAGAGACAAGATTCAAACTCCCTAAGGATAGAGCAAGGTTTGGCTTTCAAGCACTTCAACTCAAAAACAGGAAGTGGCATTCTACAGGAGAATTGTGCAAAAATGATAATAAGCATGAGAGAGAAACATTATGAATAACAAAAATCTATTTTTTCTCTTTGTATAGATAAGGCTGAGATGTGGGAAAGGTGAACAAATAATTTAAGTTTTCTCATTCTTTTTACCCTATATTTAGAACATTTGAATAGAAATCTTTTCCATGAGCTATTCCTTCTATGATATTCTTCTTCTAAATATAGCTAGATATAGTTGAAACTTTGGACCAAATTTGGATGCCACACATGTGTGTAGTCCCATATGCTCATATCTGAGTGTGTTGTCTTTCCTCTGTGTGGGAATTTTAGCAAGATTTATCTACTGATCTACTTTCTACTAATGATTCCATCTCACAATTAATGATGTACTACTTCATCAATCTTTTTCAATCGTTCCTTCATCATGCAATCAAATGACCAGTCCATATTCCATTTTGTTATGTATTATGATTTTTTTTCTTCGCTCTCTCTCTTCACCCCCTTCCCTAAACGCATCCCAAACAGTGCGCAATATCATCACTAATTGTGCAATTCCTAGAACTTCAAAACCATGGGTAAATAAATTGAGGATGTGTTATTTCCTCGGCGGCGGATTGGGCGACACACAGACTATCGCATGACCAAAAATTCCATTTATCTTATAAGGATTCAGACTTCATTGGGGGTTTTCCCCGTCTTAGCTGGTCAGATATCTTCTTTCTTTTTTTCCTTCTCTGTCTCTTCTTATCTTTCTCTGTCTCTTCTTATCTGATGATCATACACCATAGAGATATATACTACTAACACTAGAGGGCGTACTCGCTCAAATTGCTGTTCCGAGCTGGAGCGTTGGCCGCCATTACTAAGGAGGGCAGAAAAACGAACGACCCAACAAGATACTGTGCACAACATACGTGGAAAATTTGAAGAAGCCAGGTTCGTGCGTTGCATTTGGTTGTTCGAACCGAAGAAAGAAAGGGAACTGCATAATATTTCACAAGTAAGTTCTTCTTAATGTTATGTTGATTAAATAAGGAGATTTTAGAGCTAAAAATGTAGTTTATGCGGGTATTGTCTCATGACAAGCCACCGCAGCGCAGCTAACGTTCCTGCAGTGCTCAGCGGATCGGAGCGCGCCTGTCCACGCCCGCAGGGCTGGGGCAGGCAATGTTCTGCTGGGGGCGGTGATGGGAAAATTCTGCTGCGCTGGAGTCGCAACTCCAAGAGTCAGAGAGTCCAACTCGGAAATATTAACTCCATGACTGAGCTTGATTCTATTATTAGTATTAACGAAACGTTTAGAATATATTATTAACTTTATCTTATCTAATTTCAAGATAAAAATCAAATGTCAACTTCTTTATATTTTAACTAGATCTAGATATAGGGTCTAGACTAGACTCTAGATCTAGATCTAAATACTCTAATTTCTAAAGCCCGAAAGGCAAAGATAGGCTAGCCTGCCATATTTCACGTCACAGGAGTTATCCAACTAGGCTAGGCTAGGCTAGCCTAAAAAGCCCACCGCACACTACACTATTTCTATCAAATTTGCTTATGACTTGCTGACATCATTATTAAATACTGCTTCGCGATTGGCTGGAAGCTGCTTTCAGTTTCAGTCTTAAAAATCATATGAAATAGCATGAATAGTAGAACAATTGTCATTTTATTGTATTATTTATTGTCATTTTATTGTAATGCAGAAATACACCCAAGAGAGCAAAAGGATGTTACACACCACTCCTTCCTAGTGCTGTGCCTACTGTCTTTCCTGGACATCCTCCCTATAAACAGACCCATGGCTCAAGACTCCCAGCAAAACCATGTACAACATCCAAAAGTGTTCCCGTGCCTCCAAAGAAACCCTATGACATTACAAAAGAACGTGACTATTCTTTTCTGTCTGAGTTGATCAGAAACTGAAGATAACCAGACAGCAACTGCAGGATGCCAAGAAACAGCTTCAAGTGGTGAAACAGAAGGTAAACAGGAGAGATGGACAAACCAGGACTCTCTTGCAGGAAGTCCACGAAAGCAAGCTAATTAGCCAGGATCAGCTTGACCTACTTCAACACAACTTTGGAGAGAACGCATTTACAGAAAACCCCAATTTTGTCTTATTTCATCAATATTTGTTTTCAAACATATTTGTTTATGAAAACCTACAGAATGTTAAATGGCATCCTATTTCACATTATACAATTTAAGTGAAATTTTGCCGTCAAATTTTTTGGGCTCCAAACACTTTAGAGGGGCTTTAATACACATGTTCCAGCATTTTACAAGTTTCAAGTAGTTGTAGGACATGACGTCAAAATTCACATCACAGGGATTGTGTCTGGTGTGGATTGGCTACGATGTAAATAGGCTTTCTTGATCTGGAGAATGATACTATAGTGACATCTTGTGTTTTACAATTACAACTGTTCTGTAGTCTATACACTGTTGCAAATGTTGAGGAGACCAGGGCTTAAAGCCTGCCTTGAACTTGAAGTCAGGAAAACCTGTTTTTTCTCTTTTTATAGTGAGCAAAATTCCTCAGTCTATGCAAAAAAGAAAACATAGAACTTAATTTGTACAAACTACAGAGACAGATCAGTCTTTTATATTTTGCCTCTTGTCTGCATAGCTTATCCACTGGATGATTGACTGTGAAGCCGTTTAAAACTGGAGAGAGCTTTCAATAATCTTCAAGAAAAACAAAAAACAGAAAACAAATAAAATTCTTGGGACACATTGTGACAGTTGCACAACTTAACCATAATGTTCTGTTCGTTAACTTTACACGAAGGCAAACTGAAGTGGAACTTAGAAGAGTTGATTACATTAGGGGTAAAAAATATGTACTTGAATTTTGAGTTGTTGTGAGGTACACTGTATTTGAATATTTACTCTATAAGCTTCATAATTGTACCTGCTGTATCTGATTCAGTTGCTCTAATTTTTGCAAATTATTTGCACTCTACATGTGCTTTGATTCTGCAGGTTTAGATAACCTGAGATAAACATGTAGACCTTTTTTATAACATTGTCTGGATTGCTCTCAACCAAGTGATTTGCATCATTAACGATGAAAAGCAAGAAATTCACATCAAGTGAGCCACGTTTTCGATACGGTAAACGAGGAGAATTCACAGATGTGTGGCAATTGAAAAGCTTTGTGTAATGCACAGTTGCACACCTTATACATACCCATAGATCTTTTTCGTACATAGGTTTGAATTTTGGCCCAAAATGGAAAACTGCTTTTGAAGAGATTTGATAACAGAACAATTATATGGATTATGGAATAATGTCACTAAATGTAAACCCATAAGATTGTGCACTCTTTTGCTATCTATTATATCTACTGTGTAAATTTGAGGGTAATCAGTTTCAAAACTATTATTATTCCCTGATGAATAATGATGTCAAAAGACCTTGTTACTATGAGGTTTCACTGAATAGTGTATTGCAGTATCCTGAGATGTAAGTGTCTTCAATTATAGTTCTTCATAGCAATACAGGTAACTTGGAATATATGCTCAATTACTATTTCTGGTTTGCATTTATTTATTTTATTATTCGATGAAATGTCTTTGTAATTAGTAAATTTGGGGCTAAAATCTGAGATGTTGTTTTTGCAATGTCTGTCCTTTCAATTGTGATGTATTATAGCAGTATATATGTCCAATAAAATGTCAAAACTTAAATGCCTATGCTGTAGAATATTCAACACACGTGTGGTAATAAAAGGTTCATTTATTCATTTTTTTTTCTTCAAATCAAATTATCATAAGTATATTCTCTAAAAACTGGTTGATGAAGAAAATAAAAAATATACTGTATCAAGGAGAATATTATTTATGGAGAAAAAAAGTAGTGTGAATAAATAATTATTACATCAATGATCAGCTGTTTTTAAAGAATATTTATTTCTAGTGAACTGTAAAGAATTGAATTATTCTTTCAGACATATAGAGATTTTTTAGAGAATAGGTGAAAGACAGAAGGTGTGAATTTGATATAAAATGAGTGAGAGAAGAAGAAAAAGAATGTTTGGATGAATGATTGAATGAATGATTGGATGAGTAAATAACATAATTTTTAAAAATAAATGTGTATAATTCTTTCCTTCCCCCTCTTCCTATCTTCAGTATCGTCCTATATCTGCATTTCCGTTATCTACCTATCCTTCTATATTATATCTACCTATCCATCTTATTATGTGTCTAGCTATCTATGTACCCATCTCTATCCAAAATCTATAAGTATCAATCTGTTTATAATAGCCATAAACATAAAATGAATATATTACCTTTAAAGCGTTTTAAATCAATAAACCCTGGCTCTCATAATAACTGAATTAGAAAGACATTGGCCCTGTAGCATAAAACTTTGTTTAATATCATGACATAAATATAAATACAAGTCCCAAATGCTTGATTCTGATTGTTTGAAAGCCAAGTAATATTTGATGTCATTATATCACAGTTTTATATTGACAAAGAGGAAGAAAAATTGAAGATATACTGAAATAAAAATAGCTTTTTGTGTCCCTTTTACCTCACCATAACACCCGTAATTAATCTTGACCTACACCAGATACCATGACTGAGGCATGAGTAGGGTTCATGCATTATGCAAAATACCACAATTATAACGTTTCATACTCGAAAACTGAAAAATCAACCCCAAATATGAAGCTTCATAATGCATATCAGTAGCACAGTTTCGAAGGGAACATCCGGGTATTTCTCGAAGTTGTGCCCTCCTTAGTAATGGCGGACCGCGCTCCATGCGCGCACAGAGCTTTGAACGGGCGCGTATGACGAGTCCGCTCTCTAGCCTTATTAAGTATATATCTCTATGTCATACACTCTCTTTGTGATTGTACCTCAAGGCTTCCTATACTGGCTTGTTGGTTATTATTCATCATTTCTTGTCTCTGTTTATTCTAATCCGACAATATCATCTATTTTGTGCCAGAAGGGGCGTTCACTTATAACATTCTATTCAAAGTTAACTCTCTTGTGACTCCAGACAGAGGATATCATTGTGTGAATGAATGCATTCATAATTTAATATATATATTGCAGTACTTCCTCAAATTATCTGAATAAGATCAGTGTCCAAGGGGGTTGTATCCTCTTTATCATTAAATCATAATAATGTAACTGTTATTATAATGAATTGCATTTAGCAAGGCTGATTTCATCTACACTAAAAACCATTGAGGAACAAATATCATCTACACTGGAAGAAAAAAAACATAGATATATACGCACATGGGCGTATTAGATAAAAACCTGATAAAACTGTGGGGTTTTTTGTCTCGCCTGCGTAGCAAAAAAGCGAGACATAGGCACCGCTTTTCCGGTGACGGCGGCGACGGCGACGGCGGCGTCAACATCAAAAACTTAACCTAAGGTTAAGTTTTTGAATTTTTGATATAATTTTGAAAGTATAAGTTCTTAGTCAATGAAACTTGGACTATAGGGTAATCAAGTATCCCCAATCATGTGAGTAGAATTTCAGATCACAAAGTCAAGGTCAAAGGTCATTTCAGCTCAACAGACTTGGACTATGTCGTAGCATCATCGAAAACTTAACCTAAGGTTAAGTTTTTGAATTTTTGATATAATTTTGAAAGTATAAGTTCTTAGTCAATGAAACTTGGACTATAGGGTAATCAAGTATCCCCAATCATGTGAGTAGAATTTCAGATCACAAAGTCAAGGTCAAAGGTCATTTCAGCTCAACAGACTTGGACTATGTTGTAGCATCATCGAAAACTTAACCTAAGGTTAAGTTTTTGAATTTTTGATATAATTTTGAAAGTATAAGTTCTTAGTCAATGAAACTTGGACTATAGGGTTATCAAGTCTCCCCAATCATGTGAGTAGAATTTCAGGTCACTAAGTTAAGGTCAAAGGTCATTTAAGTTCAACAAATTTAGACTTTGTTGTGGCCTCAACATCAAGATTTTCAAAATGCTTCTTCTTCATTATTTTTCAACCGATTTTGATTCTGATTGTTTCATATGATAGGGCTAGGAGGGGGATTCAAAATTTTTACACAGAATCATGAAATTCATTATCTATGCTAATTTATGCAAATTTATTCGAAATCACAAAAATGGCTTCTTCTCCTTCATTTCTCGACCGATTTTGATTTGTTTTGCTTTATATCGTAGAGCTAAATTTGGAACACTAAACTTCTACACAGAATTGTGAGATTTTTGCTCCATTGATTATTTATGGTACTTTATGCAAATGAAATGAAATTATGTCCCTTCCAGGGCATCAAACTTTTATTTTTTGACCAGTTCAAAAGTGTACCACATAAAATTTACGATATTTGTTGTTGCGAGGTGCGGATGAGTGATACGTCATTGACGTTCTGGTTTATCATATTGAATTGCGTTACGTTCTGGTTTATCATATTGAATTGCGTTATGCAGGCGAGACCGCCGAGAGCGTTTCCCTTGTTTTGAAATAATTCTCAACTGTTATGCATTTCTGTATTCAATGACTGGCAGATATGTCGTTTGTTTGCAGTCTTTTAACATTAAAGTGTAAATTTTGTTGGATTCCACAGATAACAGGACTCCCCCCCCCCCCCCCCCCCCCCCCCCCTCCCCAACATCTTGAAAATCTTTTTATAGAATGCCAGGATACAAAAAAGATAGAGCCTCTGCAAATAGACATGTAAACAAATTAACTTTGCTTTCTTAAGGGCAGTAGAAGGCCACATAGAATTAGTAACGTCTTACGGCTAGAATGATGTGATTGCTTTCTGCGACGCAAAGGTCTTTAGTCTATATTTTTCTACGTATCAAGAAGGGAACGAGGCTGCCCATTCTGCATGCTCCCCGAGCTGCGCAAATAACACTCCAAAGATGTTGTTTTTGTGTCATTAATAATTCAGGTACATGTAGTCTATTTTATGCTTCAGTGGGTACAGGGTAAGGTTTTCCCAGTTGGGTTGCTTGTTTTCTTTTTCTTTCCCCCTCCCCTCCCCCCCCCCTTTTTTTTTTTTTTTAAAGCATGTCAAATTGTTGGTTTTATAATAGATTAGGTTGACACATCATGGAGAGAGAGAGTATCTGATAATTGAAATAGCGTCTTGGATATATCCTGTTAAGTGTTACTGCTTTTTTTATTTTTTTATTTTTTTTGGGGGGGGGGGAGTGGTGGTAATAGAATTCATCAACTCCTTTGTTACTGCCATCACTTAATAATGTTTGAGATGACAATTATTTTGAGCATCTTCAAATGAAATTTTACTGGACAAGAAATAGTGGGCCCATCATCATCATCATCACCACTAACAACAAATCTGACCTTATCTCCACTTTACTCTTCTTATCGCAATCAATAGTTTTGATGGAATCTTCCTCCATCTCCTCTATCTTTTCTTCCTCATCACCACCACCACAATCATCATCACCATCATCACTACCACCACCGTCATCAGCTTATATATAGTATCCTCAATCTTCATATATCTTTTCCTCCTCCTCATCACCATCATCACCACAATCATTAACATCATCACCATCATCGCTACCACAATCATTATCATCAATTCATCATCATCATTACCATCATCGCCACCACAATCATTACCATCACCATCATCCTCGCCAACACCATCATCCTCGCCATCACCATCATCACCATCACCACAATCATCATCCTCACCACAATCATCATCATCACCACCACCACTATCATCATCATCATCATCATCACCACCATCATCACCATCATCCTCACCACCACAATCATTATCCTCATCACCATCATCACCATCATCCTTGCCATTACCATCATCCTCGCCATCACCACCATCACCATCATCAACACCACAATTATCATCATCATCCTCGCCATCACCATCATCATCATCCTCGCCATCACCATCATCGCCATCACCATCATCACCATCATCATCATCATCATCATCCTCGCCATCACCATCATCGCCATCACCATCATCACCATCACCATCATCATCATCATCATCATCCTCGCCATCACCATCATCGCCATCACCATCATCACCATCATCATCATCATCCTCGCCATCACCATCATCACCATCATCATCATCATCCTCGCCATCACCATCATCACCATCATCAACACCACAATTATCATCACCACCACCACCACAATCATCATCACCTTCATCACCACCACAATCATTATCATCATCATCACCATCATCCTCGCCACCACAATCATCATCATCACCATCATCACCATCATCATCTTATAGTATCCTCATTCTTCATCCCATCCCATCCCTCATCTACACCCATCGCTGCAGGCCATCTGACCTCCAATCACCTATCGATCAAACCCCAATTAAGGTCACCCCATGCATGTCACGTCAGTCACCAGGGTTAGCATCAAGTGTAAAAGAGCTTGATTGAAGCATCTTGAAAACGGCCAAAGTGTTGACTGCCGACAACTCTGACGGTCTTCCTCAAAAACTATTGCTATTCCTGAATCCCTAAGTAGCGAATAAAATAAATTAAAACAGTTAAAGGATTAATATGTTTATCATGTGTTTATTAGATGAATGATGTTTTTCTGACTCCGTTGATCATCCTCAAAACCAATTGCTTTTCAAAGAAATCTATATAGAGGGAATAAAATGAATTGTATCATCTCTTGATTAGATCAGTGTAGATCATATTTTCCTTGATTCCTCTTCTTGTTAGGTGTTCCTCTTCTTTAATATATCATTTGGCACTTTGTTTACAACAAGTTTACAACAGGATTACCACGACTACTCGACCTTTAGATGGATAAATTCTTTGTAATGCTTCAAAATGTCAGCTTCACCGAGCTATTAGAATAAAAAATATGTTATGCAGATCATGCTTGACCTAAATCATTCTGAACCAAAAGAAATAAGGACACAATAATCCTTCCATCTCCATGTGGGATATCTGTCTAAATAAATTCTATTCATTTTTTTTAATTTTTTATAGAAATATGCCTGACAGCAATGACAGGCATGGATATTAGTTTCTGTTCAGTAATTATAGATACAGATGCTGCTTATAAGTGTCGGCTTGCATGGTGATGTAGATATACAGTAGGCTTGCGGGTGCACCATGTGAGAGAGAGAGAGAGAGAGAGAGGATTATAGATATGTTGTCATCTTGGAGCCAGAAGGGATTTAACTCATATACCTTTATATAGAGTTAATGCCCTTCTTGCCCTCGTAGATGATTTACTTTTGGGAAAAAGAGGTGGGCCTTGAGCAATTGGGAAATGGATATGGCGCTTTACAAATACTCATTGTTATCGTTATTATGATTATTATTATTAAGTGAGAAAGAGATAGAGAGAGAGAGAGAGAGAAGGGAAGTGAGAGAGAGAGAGAAGGGAAGTGAGAAAGAGAGAGAGAGAGAGAGAGAGAAGGGAAGTGAAAAAGAGAGAGAGAGAGAGAAGGGAAGTGAGAAAGAGAGAGAGAGAGAGAGAGAGAAGGGAAGTGAGAAAGAGAGAGAGAGAGAGAGAGAGAGAGAGAAGGGAAGTGAGAAAGAGAGAGAGAGAGAGAAGGGAAGTGAGAAAGAGAGAGAGAGAGAGAGAGAGAAGGGAAGTGAGAAAGAGAGAGAGAGAGAGAGAGAAGAGACGTCAGAAAGAGAGAAAGAAAGAATAAATATATATAAAAGGTTGCATCATTACATATCAAATGGCAACCCATAGTTATTTACACTATTACTTTACAGCGACCGCAGGCAGAAAGAAGTACCCTCTGTTGTGAGGCCTTGTGTCTCTAAATTTAGCAGCATTTTAAATGAAGTAAAATTAATGTAATACTCTGTCCTCGCCGAGAGCTTAAAACCTTGCATTATGATTCCAAATTGTGATATATATATAGTCCATGATATGTTGTTGACTACTTGCCTCCGCAATTTAGACATTTAATGAGGACGGTGGAAAACTCACAGCCCCGTTGGGAGAAGCAAGACTTTTCATGTATTTGAAACAGCAAATTATCTCACATCTCGCTGATATTTCCACAATGTTGCTGATTATTGATGTCCAACGCGATGAGATTAGTTCTGCATTTTGTGGTAGAATTAATCAAAAAGTTAGGCTGATGAAAGATCTGTATTATTCAACAGGAGGTTTTAGATCTGAATATTTAAGTGGTTGAGCAGCAAGGAAAATGCATTTTGATAAGCTCATGAAAGGAGTGCTATCGATGGTGATGATGATGATTATGGTATTGGTTATGGTGAAGATGGTTTTTGATAGTGCTATAAAAGAGAAGGAGGAGGAGGAGGAGGAATATGGGATATGAATGATTGGTAATGATGATAATGGTGGTAGTGATGAGCATGATAATGATGATAAGAGGGAGGATGATAACGATGAGGAGGAGGAAGATGGAGATGATGAAAAGGATGTTGATGCTGATGATGATGATGATGATGATGATGATGATTAGATTATTTCCGATGGTAATGTTGATTATAATGATTTCTGTTGTATTTAATTATGACTATGATGATAGTTACAATGAGATATGATAAAATAAAATTACTTTTTCTAAATGAAAATTGCTTTTGATGATTTCTATTGTATTTAGTTATGACTATGATGATTGTTACAATGAGATATGATAAAATAAAATTACTTCAAAATAAAAATTGCCTCTGACTTATGATTGATGCTGATTTATAATTTCTATTCATCAAAAAAATTAAATATGTTCCTTTTTGTTTCATCTTTTCTTCAGCAGCCCTCTCCTTCATCACCAGTGTTATCCTTGGATAGGATAGAGGGATCTAGTACACCTACAGTAAGTTGATCATTATCTTCTTCTACAATTCCAAAAACCTTTATGACATGAAACTTTTGCAAATTGCTCATGGGAGCTATTTTTCTAGCAAGAGATTTTTGTAAATTTCCAAACTTTTGTGTTGAGTTTTGATTTAACAATTTCGCAAATCTTGAGCATTTGCAATTTTTTTTAACACAGAGATAAGTGAATATGCATCAGGGCTTTTTTTTTTTCTTTTTATAAGGCTACTTTCTTTCACCTCAAAATGCCATGACGTGGCATTTTTTTTTGTATACATAGTTTAACATGTCAAATCTGGACCAGGCTTAATACCACTTGAAGAACATAGTTTATTGATAAAATCTTTTACCTCTTTGGAATGCACGAAAAATCCCATTTTCACCTAATCCATGACCCTGATCGCGCTTACGAATCACCTTTCAAACCAACTTATTTTCCCATCACAACAATTTCTGCATGCAACAGGCATCCCCTCCTATGCAAGAAGATTACTGGCGATACATTATGCATTGAGCAAGACACACACAACCGTTGCTTACTCCTATAAACACAGGCTGTGTATCTAAGGTTGAACCTACGCAAATCGGTGCAAAAACATGTCACCCAAGATTTGGCACAGAATTCACTGCAATACTCCAATTTTGTGATTAATCACTTTTTCCGCAGCCATTGTGGCTGAACTCAAGTTTTTTCTGTGAAACTTGTTATTGTAAGCCATTGTAGGTACCCTATCTTTCCTTGCAGATGTTTAATCAGTGGGAAAGTATAATATAATTACATCCACAGTATATTACATTGCGTATGTGTTTTACAAGCATTTATCTGCATTAGGATTATATTACTATATTCAACCTACTTTGAATTTCATTTGTGTTTCCAGAGCCCTGTTTCATAAAACTTGTTATCAATAACAAATGGTAAATTTGTATGACAAATGTGCTCTCAGCCAATCAAAAGCTATGATTTCAGTAGCTTATAACAGTCATTGTAACTTGTTATTGATAACAAGTTTTGTGAAACGGGGCCCAGGAATATTATCAGTAGTAGATGTGAATGTATTAATGCATTTTTTTTGTATGAATTTTTAAAAAAATGTGAGCGAATTTAGAAGTATTATAAATATCAAAAGTAAAAGATATGTCATCATTATGTTATCATTACATCTTTGGTATATTTTGGTTGATCAGAATATTCTCCATTTAATTCGAAATTGTTAGTTTCTTTATGCTTTATGTGGGATTGTACACAAAAATTAGAAATTTGTGAGATTTTGTTGTGATTTATGTTTATTTGGATCTTTACTGATACGCACTACTTTTGATGTGCCTCTGATCTAAAAATTGTTCTCTCTCTCTCTCTCTCTCTCTCTCTCTCTCTCTCTCTCTCTCTCTCTCTCTCTCTCTCTCCTCCCTCTCTCTCTCTCTCTCTCTCTCATCTTCTGACTCTTCTCTTTTCTCTCTCCTGTCTTGTTTTCTCTCCCTTCTCTTTGTTCTCTCTTCAATCATTTCTCTTCTTTCTATCTCTCTATCTGTCATCTCTCTCTAACTCTCTCTCTCTCCCTCTCCGTCTCTCTCTCTCCATCACTCTCTCTCTCTCTCTCTCTCTCTCTATCTCTCTTCCTCTCTTCCTCTTTATCTCACAGATACCAAACAACAGAGACACACAGTGGCAGTATGAGGAGATCACATTAGTGAGGGTAAGTTAACCACAATTATTCTTTCTCTCTATCTATCCTTCCTCGCTCAGTTCATCATTTGGTTGTTTTTCGTTCATTTCACATTATTATAATTTTCTATATAGGTTTCCATTCTTTTACTTGACAGCTAGGTTTTTTTTTCATTCATTTTTGCTTTCTTACCCTCTTCTTAATTTCTTATCAAACATCTTATTCTTCTCCCTCTACTTTTTGTTTCATTTTTTTTCTTCTTCTCTCTTTTTTTTGGGGGGGGAGGGGGTTGTTGTTTATTTTGTTTCTTTTTGTTTTGTTCTTCTTCACCTCCAACCCCTCCTCCTTCTTCTTTTACTTTGTTTTTATTTTTAGGTGGTCTGTCGTAGACAGATCACCTATTGTTTTCGTCAGAATTTTCTTTCTTCTTTATCAGGTGGGCTGTATCTAATACAGACCACCTTATAATTTTGTTAAAATTGCCTTTATTATTATTTATTATTTATTTATTATTTATTTTTCTTATTTCGACCCACTTTTTTGTGAGCAAGATAACTTTAAAATGGCTCGATCAAATGTCTTAAAATTTAGCACACATATGTATAGGCATTGAAACAAAACAGACATTTTTTCAACCTTGACCTTGACTGATGACGTCATCTAGGCGCCATTTTGTAAAATTTTCTGAAAATCAACTCATGACCATATCTTCATAACCAAAAGCCATTTCTCATTGATATTTATCATGATCAAGGTCAATATCAGTCCCGTCAATTTCAGGTCAAAAAACGCGCACATGCGCGTCCGTCCGCGCGTCAGTTTGTCTGCGCGCGCAAAATTTTTAAATGCTCAAAATCGTCTAAAATTTATTTTGCATACGTTTCAGGTCATTTAAAGCATTTTATAAAAAATCGCGCGTACGCACATGCGCGCGCGTTTTCGCGCGTAACACCATTACAAAACATAGAATCGCCATTTTTTTTTCTTGCATGATATTTCTCATATTTTTTCGAGGAATTTGATACCATTTTTATCTCTTTATGACCATTAATAACAAGATGAGCGTCAATTCAAGATAAATGTCTGTGCGCGCGAGCTCTTTTAATACATAGCATATATGGGCAAAAACATGCCTATACAAAATCCCTTATAGCTCTTTTGAATGAACCGTGACCTTCAATTTGTTTTCATATTTAGATAGAGTATGAGTCGGAAATATGATTCCATGTCTCATTTGGCCATTAAGTGTATCGTGACATCATCATAATGGCCTTGGAACTCAAAATACGAATTTGCATATTATGACGTCAGCATAATTATGGAAAATTGATTGTATCTCTGTTAATATTGATCGATTTTCTTCCAAATTTCGATATGTTGTAGCTAAGACAATTCTCTACGAGCCTATTTCCCACCATTTTTCATTTTGATCACGTCATCATAGTAAAAAAATACGATTAAAGGGCACATATCAGAAATTTCTTAAGTTGCGTGTTATGCCTAAGGAAGGTGAATTTCGTTCACATCATTAATCTACATGACATTGTTTCTTAGCAGTATCTCGCTTATTTCTGGTCTATTTTGTCTCAAATTTTAGTTGACCAGCCCACCTATACTTGTTCCAAACAAGTATTATATGTCTAGTTTAGTATTATTCTTTATTTTTATTTATTTGTCCCCCTTTTTTGTTCCGAGGATAACTCAAGATCAGTGTAGTCAATTTCTTTCAATTTTGGCACAGTCATAGGTAAATGTCATGAGACGTGACAGGAACATTTTCAAGGTCATCAAGTCTTCATGACGTCATCAAGGCGCCATTTTGTGAAATCACATTATCCATCATATCTTCATGACGCGTCATCAAAGGTCATTCATATTCATATCACATATACTTCAGGTCAAGGGTCAACAGGTCATGTCATCAAAGGTCAAATAAAGGTTAAGACACGCGCATACGCGTGTGTCAAGATTTGAAAAGGCTCAAAATCACTTAACTATTAAACTATTATGAATCGGGTCATTTTAAGCATTTCGCAAAAAACACACGCATGAGCGCGCATTTTCGCGCGTCCTGACATTTTGCAACATAGAATCGCTGAATTTTCTCAGTCATCATATTTGGCACATTTTTCCAAGCAATTTGATACCTTGTTCACCTTTTTCTGACCATTAATAACGGAATTTGAGAATTCCATTTTCAGTTCACGTGTAATCGCTATGGGAAATGTTTTTGTATATCGGTAACACACTTGACTTCCGACCTCCGATCCCTGGTTCGAGTCCGGGCGTCTCTGACAGTTTTTTTCTTCACTTTTGTTTTCTTTTTGACTTTTCACTGATCATAAGAATTGAAGACAGACCACCTAATTCGTCCTTATGACAAAATTAAATTTCTAGTTATTTTTCTTTTTCTACTTCTTTTTTTAATCCTCTTCTTATTTTTTTCCTTCTTTTTCTTTCATTTATTTTACCTAATATCTTATCAGTGGCACATCTTAAACTTATATATTTAATATATATATATATATATATATATATATATATATATACACTGTATGCGGCTGCTAGCATAAGAAGCCTATTATGCATGCCCCTAAATCATGATATATGTAGCCATCATTTGAGATTCAATTATTCATAGAGTTACAGATTTTCCTCTGTACAATAAGCTTCATATCCTTGCAAGGGGATTTGTTCTCTAAATACCTTCAAACTTGGGAGAAAATCTTGACAGATGTAATTTCATCTTTGGACAGATGTACATGTATGATACAAAGAGAAAAATAATAAATGCCATTTTCCTCTATTCTTCTTTTTCATCTACAATTTGATGGAAAGTGAAAAAATTATTCTGCATTTTCAGGTTATGGAAGACTGCTCTGACATTTCTCATCAAATCGCTGATACTCAAATTATCAAAGTTATGAAAAATTGTAATGGAGATTATTTCATAGTTAGATAGTTTTGTGTAAGTTGAAGAAACAAACTTCATAATTTACTCTTTTTCTTCTAAATCTGAAACGAAAAAGTTATCATTAATTTGCTATGATTATTGAGGCCATTGATTCAATTAAAATGAAATCGGAAGTTGCATTTGTTTAATGGCATCATTATTTTCTTTCTGAATTGACTTCCTCTCATTATTCCAGTTTATCTCAGTAATTTTTCTCGTACCATTTGTATCCTCCCTCCATCTCTTCACTCTCCTCTCTCTCTCTCTCTCTCTCTCTCTGTCCCCCTCCCCCTCTCTCATTCTCTCTCATTCATTCATTCATTGTACCTCCTCAAGTCTCTCTGATATTCAACTCTATGACATCCACTTTCAATAACTATTCTTATGAGATATTAAAAAGACATTTCTCCTTGTCTCAAACATCATCATTTCTTCTTTCTTCAACCTCTGAATGAGAACCTCTCCTTTTCCCAGCTTGAAGTTAAACCTCTAAGGAATACAGAGATTGAGACGGATTAAATAACATTTCATAAATTCTTTTTGCATATGAGCAATTTTCATATTCTCTCTCCAAATTATTATCGCAACTCCTCCTCCAATGGACTCCCAGCACCTACATCGAGTCGTTTTCTAAATTTCAGTCTTTTTGCACTAGAGCAGTTTTTCTTATTCTCTCTCCAAATTACTATCACTATTGCAACCTACTAGCAGCCCCTCCAACGAGTCGTTTTTGCAAAAATTCCAGTCTTGTTGATTTCGTGAGCCCTGAGTCACAGGCATCCGACATATGTCGCACATTTCATGTTGATTTCCCAGGGTGGTTTCAATAATAGAGACTGGCTTCTGTGTGCTTTGGAATCATCCATCAGACACTATCGTGCACAGCCTTATTATTCCTAACCCAACATTCGATAGCGTGCGCCCGCGTTCCGTCGTTGGATGCGGTAATGCATCACCATGCAGAAAGAACATTTCAAACAATTTAGGTATACTTGTACTTGACTTGTGCAAGTGGGATATATTCTTTCTCACATCCTTTAGTCAGCTCAGTCCAAATGTGAAAATCTTTGATCTAAAAACAGTTGAACACCTTCTCTCCTATCGCACATTCATCCCTCCCTCCCTCCCCTCCCCCCTCCAAATCTTTAATCTAAAACAAAACTACCATTGGCCCATTAGTTCATAGTTATAATGATACTCATTATTAAACAAAGTCAAAATGGAATGATCATATTTTTACGCCCATACAGTTGAACACTTTCAATCTCCCATTCTCGCCCTCCCCCGCCCTCCCCCAATCTTAAATCTAGAACAAAATTACCATTGACCCTATTGTTTCATAGTTAGACTGAACAGTGTTTAATTATTCAAAGCCTCAAGAATCTAATCCTCTGGAGAAAAAGAATTGAATTCATGACTCACTGAGGCTTCATATAGTATTTAATTGAATTGACCTAATTGCTCTATGTCCCTATAGTGATTGACTACTGATAGACAGCCCCTTAACTTCTGCCCTGAACACTTTAAAGAGAAGGTTGAGCTCTGACAAAGATGAAACATAATTAGTCACCATTCTCAATTTTATGTTAGTTTGGAAGAATATCATAGAGCAGCAGAAATGTCCCCTGTAAAGGATTGCTATTCAGTTCCCTCATATTGGAAAAATGTTGGTAAATTGCTGACAAATTTGAACCAAACATTTGTATGTAGTCCCATATACCCATTTGTGTGTGCAGTCCATGCGATTGTCAGCAACAATGAGTCCCATTTCTTTTCATTTTGAGTATTTCAAAACCTCACATTATACATTAATGATACACAATCAACCTTTCCCAATTGCTATCAGACTGAGCCAATTTGTTTTACAATTCATTCACCTGACCAGTACGGTACTGAAATTTATTTTTAACGCACAATTTCAGCTCTCTTTTGACCTCCACCGGCTAGTTTCTAAATTTAGGGGGTGGGGCGGTTCGCTGTCGTCCTCAAGCACCCGATGTTTGTTGATTTTTAGCGTTTTTATTGATTGAGCCAAGATGCATGATATTGATCAAGCTCTCTGACATATTCAGAGGAAAATGCTAGTTTTCTCTTTGACGTAAACCGTCCTGGGCAATTTTCTGTTTGTAAGACAAACAAAAATAGGCATACAGAAAGATTAATAATAATAATAGTAATGATAATATTCTGGGTTCATATATCGCTTATTAAATCGATGATATCTCTAAGTGCTTTACAGGTTTATTATGACCATAGGGTTTGATTAAGCTGTGAGAAGCACCTCGAAGTAACCCTGGAAATTTGGAAAAGAACTCTGTTAAAAAAATAATAAAATATTCTTTTTTCAGACCCAGAAAGGCATTCCCTCTGGAATTATTTCTCTTTTAACAAGAGCAAATAATAAAAACCATTTAGAAAAAATATTGACTGTTTGGAAAAGATTTCAGACAGTTTCCAATACTTTCTCCAGATTTTTAAAAGGAAAATTACCCCCCCCCCCCCCCCCAAGTAAACTTGGGCTTGTTGTCTTTTTTGTTATAAGACAAATTGGTTTTTCACATACTGGTACTAAAAAATTACAAACTTGGTAAGGGTATGAATAATGTAGTTGTCAACTGTACAAATTATATTACAAAAGACACATGTGTGCAATTTGTGCCCAACTCTTTAAAAAAAAATCCATTCATATTTGGAACATGAAGGCCTTTCAGAAAAAATTATTTGTCATACATACCGGTAGTACATTTCTATTATAATCTCTTTTACAAACGATCAAAAAGAAGGAGAAAACTCAAGAATTTTTTATAACCTGAACCAGAACCCAACCTTCTCTTTAAATTCCTCCATATTGTATGTTTTCCTCTAGATTCTCTTTTCTCTTTCATCCCGTCCTCTTATTCAATGTATTCAAAATTATGATCAATACCAATGGCTACTAGCTCTGCCCTTGAATTTTGCACATAATGAGATACCAACATGTTTTAATGAGAAAATATATTGACATTTCGACAAGGCCATTTGTAATAAAGGCTTGTACGGTATGTGTACGCACATCACTCCAATCTTTTGCCTGTTCAATTTTGTGTAAATTTGAAAATGGTTCAATAATTTGGAAAAACTGTCATTGCTCTGTGTAATGTGGTGGAGCATGTCATTAACATGAACAAAAATAGATATAATGTTGGATATTAGAAATATTTGAGTTACATAAATAATTTTATGTTGGGAACAACATTGATCAATGATGGTATTAACACCATACAAAATCAGGAATAATTTAAATGTGGTTAAGCTTTTAGACATTTATGAATGAAATGAAAATTTAAATGTCGATGCCAGTTGATCTTTTAATCTTCTTAATGCTCATAATAGTTTTTGTTTTTTTCTGCTGCATCATATGAAAAAAGAGCCAGATGTGTGGTTTTGTTAATCAGCTCAACACTGCATGCTGATGCATAAAATTCATGGATTCTTAAAATATTCATTTTCTTATTCTCTCTCTCTTCCTAGGGAGGGGCGGGTCTAGGCTTCAGCATCGCCGGGGGTACCGACAACCCTCACATAGGAGACGATCCCAGTATCTTCATCACCAAACTTATTCCAGGGGGTGCTGCAGCGGTAGATGGAAGACTCAAGTAAGTAAACGTGGTGTATTAGTAGCTTGTTCTTAAAGGTAAAGACCAGTAATGGTCATGCGATTGCATTGTGAAAGAAACGTTGTGGAATCGATCAGAAAAGGTTGATCATCTAGCATCTAGCATCTGCAAGGTTCTGGAATCATCAATATGATAAGAAATTTGGCCCATTCTTCGTAAAGTTACAAGCACTATACACAGAAAGATGTATATGGGACTACCCTATATCTCTCACAGTCCATGAGAAAAACAAATTTACCAAATATATGAATTAGTAGGCGGTTTCCCGGCAAATTGTTTATCATCATGTATTAGTCAAAACATGTTCTTTCAAATGATTGGTAATGAGAGCTTCCATTTCATTTTTTGAAATTGGGGCGTTTCCAATACTGGTCTTTACCTTTAAGATATTGTTGGGGGATCAATGACCCCCCACATACAGAGACAATCCCTTATATTCGCCACCAAGTAAGTCACTCTTCCAAGAAAATTCATATCAGTAGGGGGGTGAAGACTCCCATATCGGGAATGATTTGGGTACTTTTATCACCAAACTTATTTCAGGGGGTGCTGCAGCTGTCACTCTTGAAAAAATATGTTGAATTAGTGGTTTAACTTTATATGAAGTTACAGAGAAGGAATACTGAGGGACTATGCCCAGATGGGAATCATTGCAATATTGTTTTCACCAAATATATTCCAGGGGCTGCTGTAGTATTAGATGGAAGACACCAGTAATTCACTCTTCAAAATGTCTTATTAGACTTAATAGTTTGAGTGGAAAATTAATCAGAAGTGGGTACATTTGTGCTGTACATCATATTTAATTTGAATAATACTGAGAGCTTTGGATTCAATTTGCTTTCCAGTAAAGCCTTTTTGAAAGTCTGCCAAGTATTTATATTGTATATATGAGAACAATCCACATTTGAGCTGCCCAGCAGATGTTAATTTCCCAAGTAAGTGAAATAAACAACATTTTGGATGTACATGTATTTAGAAATCCAGGGCCCTGTCTTTATTTTATTACATGTATGAAAAGTTAAGATTGATTCAAATTGTTCACACTTGATATCAATCACAATGTCCTACTAAAGATATAAGGGTTTGTTAAGCTGTGATTGATTATAAAGAGGACTTGCAATCAGTCTAGGAACACTTCAAACACTTTATGAGACATTGCCTTGAATTAGGTATTCCTCAGGGCGTGATATAATAATGATAATGAAAAGCCGTTCTTGTATAGCGCGTATCACATTATGAAATAGCGAATCTATGTGCTTCCAAAACACTTTGGATGTTATTACTCCGGGTTTAGCTCCAGCAACCATAGCTAGCACTCAGTACATTCAAGAAATAAATCCCACCAGGGACTTACTTACTATACACACTTATTCTTCTGATCAAACTGGTAAGTTATTGTTTTCTAGTCTTTTTAAATTCTGTTCTTTGTTTCCCTTATTATTTTCTTCTTTTTTCTCTGTTGCAGAGTCAACGATGTGATATGCAAAGTCAATGAGTGGGAGATCCTTGGCGTCTCACACCAACTAGCCGTCGATGCCCTCAAGAGGGCGGGCAACACCGTACACATGGTGAGTACTTCAGAAGGCAGAACTTAAAGGCATCGTTTAACAATGTTAAATCTGAGATGCACAGCCCTACATGTTATCAGTGTCTGTGATATGGTGTAATATTGAAGCCCTAAAAAAATTGCGCTTTAAAATGATCAAGAAGTGCCTCAAAAAAGTAAAAATCTTTGAGTGAACGGTTTTACCATACTCATTTTCCCCAATAGTCTGTAGCATTAACCGATGGGAAATTTGGTTTCGATTTCCAATCATAAATATCTTGATAATCAGACAGGCGATCGGTTGTAAAAGTCGTGGGGTCCCTGACTGACCTAATGGTTATAATTATCATTGCAGCATGAGCTAAATCCAGGATTTTGTTTCAGAATCTGAGACAAAGTTACCGGATCCCTTTAAAAAGAGAAAGGGGCCTATAAAGCAAACTTTTTTTGTCTCCCTTGGGTGGTCTTTATAGACAGGTTTCACTGAATGATAAATTCATCAAGCAATTCTTTTTGTCCATCCCAAGGTTCTAAGGAGATGGCCAAGGAACCCCTCCACCGGCAAGACGCTGTCCATCGAGCTCATCAAGGGCTCCAAGGGGCTCGGCTTCAGCATCGCAGGGGGTCAGGGTAACCAGCACGTCCCCGGCGACAACGGCATCTTCGTCACGAAGATCATCGACGGGGGCGCGGCAGAGCAGGACGGGAGGTTGCAGGTCGGAGACAAGATCACAGCGGTGAGTTGCGTTCGATTTTGTTGTCAGGGTCCAACTTTGTATCGTTTTCATGGCAAGGATGTCTCGTTAAAGAAGATAAAGGATCAGGGACCCGTTTCACAAAGCCTTTTTTCAATGACAAATGACAAAAATCAGTGACAAATCTGCTGATAACCAATCAGAAGCAAGGATTTCAGTAGCTTATAACAAAAACTGTCATTTGTCACTGATGACAAGTTTTGTGAAATGGGGCCCATATGATTAAAGTCTGAAGTACAAGTAGCCTTAAAGATGAAGTTGAGTTCTGGTCATGCGATTGCATTGTGAAAGAAACGGTGTGGAACCGACCAGAAAAGGTTGATCATCTAGCATATAAGAGTTTTTGTGTATCGCAAGGTTCTGGAATCATCAACATGATAAGAAATTTGGCCAAGTCTTGGTAAAGTTACCAACACTTGCACAGAAAGCTGTATATGGGACTACACGAACACGTGGCGTAAAAAGCCGGCCCCCCGATTTTTACGATGTTACATGCATATTTAGAATAAGAAGGCATTTGAAGAGCCATGCTTTTCAGGAAACATGTCTTAACTGATGTTCTTCCACACTTGCATAATAAGAATGAGTAATGCTCACAAATTATTTTCACCTCTTCCCAGAACTCAACCTTCTCTTTAAACATGCATGTTTTGTAACACTGCGTCCAAGTAACTATTACGTACTTGTTTCACAGGAGCATATATTGTAGAACCCAAAACAGTTGAACTACATATCATCTGTTCAGAGCCAAAAGGGCATTAACTCTGTGATAAAATATGCTTCCTAATGCCCTTTTTGCTCCAAGAGACGATACAAGACCTCTCATAGAACATGAGGTATTAGTCCTGCCGGATAAACAGATCTTGCCCTTCTTCTCACCCGAATATTTGAAATGACCTTTTCCTTGATGTGACCTTTAACCTGATGTGACCTTTGACCTCTCAGGTTGGCGATAACAACCTGGTAGAGGTGACCCACGAGGACGCGGTCGCCGTCTTGAAAGCCACCAGCAACAGGGTGCTCCTTACGGTCATCAAGAATGCCACTCTCCTCGCCGGAACACAGATGGCGCCCTACTCACAGAATGACGAGAACGCCCAGCCTCCAGACGTGTCCAACGTGGATATGTCGGCCGCTAACCCAGGTAAGACGAGCCAATTTTTTTCCGTTTAAAATCTTATTAGGGATATTTTGTAAAAAGCACTGTCTCTTGATCGTCCTCCTTTTTATAAGATTCTCGTATATGTCCATGTACATATAGGAGCTCATGCACGGTACTTAGTGACATAATATACCAAATGAAGCTACAAATGTAATTACTAGGAGTTACAGCAATCATCGGTAAGTGTCCATTTTTCCCACATTATGGGGTTGGACGTTCCAATTCCCATCTGGTCCCTCTCCAAGCCTTTGAGCCTATGGCATCCACCTGGATGAAATCGACTGCTCTTCTATCTTCTTTTAAAGTGGGACTGCACTACTTGTAGCTACTTACGCCGTCTATATTGCAAACAATGCCTAAGCGGTACCCGTTGATCTCCTCTTTTCTTATGTTAACTGAGAGCTGATTTGATGAGGTAACCACCTGTCAGTGACCATGCAGGGAGGTCTAATCCCTCCAGGCCAAACTAGTGCAAATATGCTGGTTCAGGGTTTTGAGACTGCAACCTGCAAGTTCATTGCTCTCTGAAGCCAATGGCTCCTTCTCTCGTGACCACATGACCATATCACTTCAGTCTACCCATCCTTATACCATTTTCTAGATTTTTTGTCAACCGTATGGAAGGAGTTTCAGTAATGTTCTTTCTATAAAAATTAAAAACGTAATGTAATACTTTTTGACAAGTAGTATGTTTCATGTTTTGGTATGTACAAGTGAATGTTTTTCTGACAGTGAGTACATTTTATATCCCTTTTACGTTCCTGATTAATTCTAATTGATTTGAACAATCGAAAGAAATCAGATATTTCCTGTCATAACAGTTTGAGAAAGATTCTAATGAAGAGGAAAGAGAGAGTGTTTTTGTATTTGCAAATTTACTTTAGCTGCCATGTTCAATGATCTTGCATTCCAATTTTCATTGAAATTTAAAGCTTTTTCATTCTTTAAATTTAAATAGTACTCGAAAAATATATGTAATGTGAGCTTTTATTGCTGTTCTAAGCATTAGACAGGACTTAGTACTAAAAGGAATGTACAGGCAAAGGTTTGCCCACAATTTCAACCTGTTTGGGATTATTATGGGGCAAATGACAAAGACAATGTTGATTTGAACAACAAAAATAAATCAGACATTCCCTTTCATAACAGTTTGGGAAAAATCTTAGTTAGAAAGAAGATGGAGAAAGTTGTCTTTTATTTTGTTTATTCCAGCCAGGATAACTATCCTAATACATTCAAACCTGCTATAGTGACCAGTGACCACCTGTCTACAAACACCACATTTTTTGTTTCCCTTGAAAATGGTTTCTCATTGAAACATGTACTAAAAGTACCTGTCTACAAAGACCACTTTTCCACATGTTTCCTTTCGGCGGTCGCTATAGACAGGTTTGACTGTATCTGTATAAGTGGTGCTCCGACATAGGACTTTAGATTGTGTATAATAATAGCCACTTGGCAATTGTTGCAGGAGCAT
Source organism: Strongylocentrotus droebachiensis (assembly GCA_035222895.1). Classification (NCBI taxonomy): domain Eukaryota; kingdom Metazoa; phylum Echinodermata; class Echinoidea; order Camarodonta; family Strongylocentrotidae; genus Strongylocentrotus; species Strongylocentrotus droebachiensis. Next base: position 304,268 of record JAVYIG010001370.1, read on the forward strand.
GTGTCATACAAAAGCACCTAGAGAGGTTAGCATCTGCAGCAGATGACAACAAACTATTACCAATATTATCCTGTGCACTTCTTCTTTTAATAATAATACACAACATTTATTAGGCGCTTAATACAGGTGTTTTTAAGCACACCATTGTCTGACTAAAGTTGCCAACCAAAATTTATAATAAACACACAAATCATAAATCTGTTATTCAATAAATCATACATAATCATAATCATAAACTTTTTTCTGCTGGTGGGGTCATGAGTGTCCGGCGTGTGATGCAACCCTGGGGAAATTTGAAGGCTTTGTCTTGATGCATTTTAATTATTTGAATGTGGTACATGTATCTCTTATATTGTCCTTGTCACATAAACCTGCAACACTGGTTGCGTCTGGTTGGGATATAGGTGAGGGCGGTCTGCGCACTATAGTTATTTGGTTAACTTTGCCCGATGCCTGGCAGCACAGCCGGGTGCACCAAGTGTTCCTTTTTTGTGTGTGATTTGCTATTAATTGTTTATTTTCAACTCTGTATTTTGATATCATGTGTTTTCTGCCAAATAAAATAATAATAATAATATATAATAATGAAGATAAAAAGCAATTTAACAAAAAAAATTAAAAAATATATAAAATAATTTTTTTTGACAGTTTATGCAACGATGCAGCCCACCCTGATGCAAGAGCCACGATCCTCTGACCTCCAGGAGCTGGACGGAGCCTTCGGGACCAACGTGGCCTTTGGGACCAGCGTGGCCAACGGGGCCAATGGATCCAACGGAGAGCCCCCATCGTATAATAGGGTAACCAACTCACAGCCACCCAACGCCTTCAACAACACGCCCGCTCCAAAGATCTTCATCCAGAACGATGACGGCATCCCAAGGTGAGTCATCGGCCGGCGAGATGAAGGGAATGAAGTTATTAAAGATTTCAAACAGTATGGTCTTTGGAGAGCCAGAAGGACGCTAACTCAATGTCAAAGAGAATGATGTAATTAAAGGCTATTTTGAGTTTTACACTTTGAATTCTCACCAGCCGCTCCAACAACCAAATGTGTTACCTAGGGCATTTCGTCTCTTTTATTGTTGCTATAGCTATTACAGGGCTGTGCTTTTTCATTACCCGATGGAGGCACAATATTTGCAATTAAAAAAAATATATTAGAAAAAAGAATGCAAAGCTATACTACTTGAAAGTGATCGGATGAAAGTCAAATTGTATGTGATTTTCGAAGTTGTGTTTAAGCTAAACTTTTACGGCTGTAACTTAAAGTAGATCTTAGTCTTCGTGAAACAAACAGTATGGTCTTTTGTAAGCCAGAAGGACAGTTGCTCAAAGTCTAGGTAAATGAGTTAATGCCCATCTGGATGTCAGAAGATATCTTTCTAAGTACAGTTTTCACGAGAGCTCCAGATGCATGTCATTTTAAACATGAGAGGAAGAGGAGGAGAGTTACAATGGGTGGGATGATGGTGATAATTTTAATCAATGAAACACCTGCTTCAAGAATATTATTGAGGAGCAGTTCAAGAAGGTTAATTTGTGGGTGCCTGAGCATTCAAATGACAATCTTACACACTTTGCATAAGAAAAATGCCACTATATTGTTTCCTTTTTATCAAAAGTGTAGATGTGATGCATATATGTACAAGATAATACTAACACGTGTGCTCTTTATCTCTCTCTTCCTTTCTCTCTTCCTCTCTACGCTGCCCATTCTCTTCCACACACTCTCTCTCTCTCTCTCTCTGTCACTTCATTCATCTTCCCTCTTTCACTCTTGCCTTTTCTGTCATCTGTCACTCTCTCTATCTCTTTCTCTACATTTATCCATCTCTCCCTCCCTCCCTCCTTCTCTCCCATCTCTACCTTCATCTTTTAATTTCTTCCCTCTATCTTACTATGTATCCACTTACTTGCTACATGTATTCCCTCTATTTCCTCTTTCTCTGCCTCTCTCTCTCTCTCTCTATCTCTATCTCTCTCTCTCTCTCTCTCTCTCTCTCTCTCTCTGCCTCCCCCTCTCTCTCTCTCTGCATCCCTCCTGCAACTATCTCCCGCCTGCTACAGGGAACCCAGGCAAGTAGTGCTCAACAAGGGAGCCACCGGTCTTGGTTTCAACATCGTCGGAGGAGAGGATGGGGAGGGCATCTTCATCTCATTTATCTTGGCCGGAGGAGTGGCCGATCTGAGTGGTGCTCTAAGGAGGGGGGATCAAATCCTTGCGGTAGGTAGCTCCAAAAAAAAAATTGTCGAACACAAATTCAGTTCAATTCAATCAAGGTTTATTAAAGCCCCACTGTGCTACTTGATGCTACTTGCTCCCTCTATATAGAAAACTTCCCCAATCGGTGCCTGTTGGTCCCCCATGATCCTCTTTTTCTTATGTTAAATGAGAGCTGAGTTAATGAGATAGCCACCTGTCACAGTGACCTCGCTGGCTCGCTGGGTGGTCTAATCCCTTCTAGCTGAAGTAGTAAAGCCTGCCTTTAAAACATGAAAGTCGCAGATTGAATTGTACATGTTGTTACAGTGCAAGTAAAATACAATTTATATATACAAATTGCGACAATAAGAAAACATATAAAATCAAATGTAAAAGATGCTCAATTTAGAATTCTTGATAAAATAGATATTGATGTCCAGTTAAATGCAGTGAAAAATGTTGTGGCAACGATAATGATGGTGGTGATAATGGTAATAATAATTATTGTGAGGAGGAGGAGGAGGATGAGGATGATGATACTGATAATGATATTAGTATTAAGGATAAAATCTTCATGAACTAGAACAGAAATGAAGGAGCAATTCGCCATGAGGTGTGAGTTTAGTCAAAAAAAATTAACATCTTACCTCCATATTTAATGAGGTACAGCATTGAATACAATAAATTGAGTGCAATAAATTAAATGCAATAAATGAGGTACAGCATTGAATGCAATAAATAAGGTGCAGTAAATGAGGTACAACATTGAATACAATAAATAAGGTGCAATAAATGAGGTACAGGCATTGAATACAATAAATAAGGTGCACTAAATGAGGTACAGGCATTGAATACAATAAAAGAGGTACAACATTGAATACAATACATTGAATACAAAAAGTTGGATACAATACAACATTCAGTACATTATCGAATGAGGGACAACCAATTGAATGATTGTTTTATTTCTTCTTTCAGGTTAATAGTAAAGACCTAGTCAACGCTACCCATGAAGATGCTGCATTAGCGCTGAAGGGAGCAGGTCAAGTGGTCACCATAGATGCACAATATAAACCGGAAGGTAAGATATACTTTCCTTTTTATCATCTTCAAATTCCTCCGTGTGTTTGTGTATTGGGTTTTTACAGACGTGTATCAATCAGATATGTTTATTTACATCTGGGGACCGACCTTTAAACATCACCATCCAAAAGACGTGAATCAGTTTCGAACCTACTTCTTCTGGACCACAACACTTTTCAATATAATGCATATATGTATAACATCGTATATTTATATAGTGCACATATCCACCACCTAAGGTGGTCAAGGCGATCCAATATTACCACGGTTCTGCTAGGCTACCGTATCGGTGCTCATAGTGTTTAAAGGTATAGAACAGTTCTGGTCATGCGATTGCATTGTGAAAGAAATGTTGTGGAATCAATCAGAAAAGGTTGATCATCTAGCATCTAGCATCTGCAAGGTTCTGGAATCATCAAAATGATAAGAAATTTGGCCTAGTCGTGGTAAAGTTACAAGCACTGTACACAGAAAGATGTATATGGGACTACACGATATCTGTCCAGTCCGGATAGATATAATAATTTACCAAATATAACAATTAGTAGGCGGTTTACCCGGCAAAATGTGTATCATCACGTATAAGTCAAAACATATTCTTTCACATGATTGACAATAAGAGCTTCCATTTCATTTTTCGAGAGGGGAGCGTTTCCAAAACTGGTCTATATCTTTAGTGACTTCCTATATGCCTGGGTGGGGAGTGGCAAATGTAGATTAATTTCGTCTTGCCAAAGGACATTAGTGCATGTATGACTTTCAAGAGTGACATTTCCCTTTCAGTGATAAGTTGGGTAATATATATCTTCCCCCAAAAAATAAACCTCACATTGTTTGACACTCAAAGTATTCGGGCAGAATTTGCTGCCTATGTTGTGGAAGGGTTTAAAGATAAAGATGATTGCCGGTTATGAAATTGTGCTACAATAGAAATTATAGAAGATATTTAGTAAGGTTCATTGAGTGAATGTTGTGGCATTAGAATTTTGGTGATTTAGATCAATTTGGTTTCATATGAGACTACAGCTTGTTTAGAAGGACAATGTTGGATGCATATTAAGAGAGAACCCAGACTTATAAATTCAGTAATTTGTTATGGCTTTACATGTATTTATGCCAGAGGCAGTCTTTTGTAGGATTTCTTGTTTTTAGTCTATTGTCAATCCGTCTTCTTTCGTTATCAGTCTTATTATAAACTAGTATTCAATTTCAGTTCTTGTGCTGTCGAGAGCTCAAAGGACGTGAATCCACAACCTTTGAATTCAAATTCTTGCTCTCAGCAGACAATTGCCTTCAAGACCTTGCATCACCTATGAAATCGGTTAAACAATTTGTGTGATTCTATTCTTGTTAGGTTTCTTTGGCAATGGAGAAAGTTATCATGAAATGTCATGTTTCATTATATAAATTTACACTCATGAATACCATTCTTTGAGATCAGCAGGTAGCTTTGCTTTTTTTTTTAAAGGTTTCCATATCCAAAGAAAGTACATAAGGCTTGTGATCCCCCTGCCCACCCCCCCCCCCCCCCAAAAAAAAATACTTTTGACCAAAGAAGTACCTGAACAATGTGATAAATTGTTTGCCCATTAGAGCTGTTTCTGACTTATACTGCCTCCTCTCCCAGCAAAGAGAATCCTATATCTGCCATTGTTGCTTATTCTTTAGCAATTGTACATGTCCTATCAAATTTATTTTGACAACTCTTAAGTTGTCACAATATTCAGTGTTCTCGTAATTCTTCCTAGTTGGATATTTGTTATTGTTATACTTGAAAATGTAACTCATAAAGCATGAATCTGAAGTAGAGACTCCTTTCAGCAGGCATGAAAGCATATCTCCTTCCGGGCTTGAAAGTATGGATATTCCATGGGCATTTCCAGGGTTTGGAAGAAAAAAAACAAGGGGAGTACAACTCCTTAAAAGTCAGACAAAAAAGTTGGACAAACAGACAATTTAAAATTATCATTTTTTCTTGTCCTACACCCAAAAAAATATTTTAAAATCCAAAATAATAATAGAAGATGAAGACCCCCATTATCTCTCCCCTACCCCCCCCCCCCCTTCCCCTTCTGCCCATGTATTCCATATTAGACGGGACCTACCTACACTGTAGCCTTAGGATATCCTGGTACATACTGGCACATAATCTGGTACATATATCATTCGGTGGGAGGGAAAATTATGAATCACCAGAACAAACATCATTAATCTAAATACCACAAATACATCATCATGAATATTGACAGGTTTGTAATTTTGTCATTTATATATTTTGCTCCATTTTTTTCTTAGAAATGTTTCCATCCGGTTGACTTTGTTTGTTTACTCTCGTTGAAAAGCAAACTGAAAAATATTTTGACATTGGTTGACTGACTGTCATGACCTATTAGCTGTCATTAAAAGTTCAACATCTTAAAGGTAATACAAAGTTTTGGGAAATTCTGAAAAATTTGGTGGATAGTGATTCTTTACAATTTTGATATATTTGGATGCCCCTGTGGATGTATTATAAGCACTATAAAATTTAGCCTATTAAACACTTTTGCTTTCGAGAAAAATTGAATATAAAAATTTACCGGTGCTCCCGGTAAATTTTGAATAATTTCTAATAGCGCCTACGGCCGTACAATGGTAGCTGCGACCATGAAAATCTCAGAATATGTAGTTGTGATAGATAATTTCCAAACGGGAATATCTAATCAGTCGATTTTAGTCAGTAAGCATTGTTGTATAGCTTATTGATATCTTGACCTTGAGAGGGAGCTATACAACATAAAGAGTTTATTGTTTACAATTTCATAACTTAAGACTCGATTTCAACCGCGACAGCGATCACTGAATATTGTAAGATCGCATATGCTTCCAATATGTTCATTTGAACCAAATTCATGACCCCATACCAAAACTTTGTATTACCTTTAATTTTCACCCTAACTCAATATTTTTGTTAGATTTGATTTGATTTGATTTGATTCGGTTTATTGAAATAAAAGAACATGCAGCTGGGAAGCTGAAATTATTCAATTTACAAAGTCAATATACAACACAATAAACGAACAAAATGTGAATGACTAAAACGTAAGACTATAAGTTATGGAAAATGAGAATCAAATATTACATCAAAATCTAAATATATTACAAACATTAAATCAAAATCTAAATATATTACGAATATTACATCAAAATCGAGATATATTACAAATATTACGTTAAAATTCAAATATATTACAAATATTAAAAACATTAAAAACCAGTTAGTTAATTAGTTACTTAGTTAGTTACTAGACAACAATACTACAAAGATCAGTAATATTGTGCATTTTTACTATGTTTTGAGTCTTTTAAAAAGTATGTTTAGATTTTGAAAATTACATGGTGTGAAATGCATTTTTTTAAATTTCCCTAAAGCTAATGACGTTCAATCTAAATCTGAGAACAGAAATACAAAATAAGGCTAACAACTGTCTTTTTCAAAACAGAGGTTGCTTTTTTGTTGCTTATTAGAACAATTTAAAATATATTTATACACAATACAACCATTTTCATTGTTGTCTTGAGAAGAAAACGTTAGTGGTACCTATAAGGGGTTTCAATAGTAGGGTAGCTCAGCTATTTCCGGGATTATATCATTTTGCATAAAGTTATACTTTTGGCTCTCAAAAGACAAAACAGTCCTCTTGTATTTCCTGAGGATCAGAGTCTTTGAGTCTTTGCATTTAAGTTGACTCATTGCTTATAATTTGCATAATTTGTGGCTCACGGACTTCCGTGTTTTTATATGTTGAAGTGAGTGGGATAATCAGGATCATCCATCTAGAACGTGGATTAAAAACACCTCCAATCTTTTTAAATCCCTAAACAATGGGCAGGATATCCACACCTTAATAATTAGAATCTGAGAAAATGCAAAAGAACAAGAACCAAGTTATCACTCCCACACACATCCTTCTAGTACAGAAGTAATGTTTATTCTGTGGTTGATGGTAATTGTCTACCATCTCAATGCGCATTATGGGTATAATTGACTTTAATTTCCTTTTCCTCAAAGTCTTTGTCATACATTTAAATGTATACAATTGTTAATCATGCCCCCGCCCCCTCTCCTCTTCTCTGTCTCTTTTACTCCTCTTCCTTTCTTATTGATCCCCTTATAACTTATAACTGTATTTTGTGATTGTACATGAATGTGTATACCAGGGTATTTCTTTTATTCCACTTTCTTATTTCAACCTCCCTCTCTATCTCCCCCTTCTTTTTTCTCCCCCACCCCCCTCCCAACTTTGTTCCTTTATCTTGCCCACCCCCTCCCCCTCTCTCTCTCTTTTCTCTCTCTCTCTCTCTTTTCTCTCTCTCTCTCTCTTTTCTCTCTCTCTCCCTCTCTCTCTCTTTCTCTCCCTCTCTCTCTCTCTCTCTCTCTCTCTCTCTCTCTCTCTCTCTCTCTCTCTCTCTCTCTCTCTCTCTCTATCTCCTTGACCTATTTCACACATTGGACTACTAGTATTTTATCTGTGATCAGAAAAGGGTACAAATAAAGTCTGACCTATCTATGCTCTATTGAAATGTTTTATTTGTAGATGTATATAAGTGTGCAAATATGCTTTTATACAGGTATGGCATCATTCTTTGCTAATAGGAGATTAAGTAAGGAGAAAATCTACTGTTTCTTGATTTTATTTTAATGAAACGTAGAGATGGCGCATGACAAGGCCATTTTTAATCTTTATCACTGTTTACCTTTAAGGGCCAACTTCTTCACTTTAAAATATATTACAATTTTGACAATTTTTCATTTTGATCATTCAAATTGATGAATGACTCAATTTGTCACATTTAATGAGGCATCTTTCAAAAGTGATACCAAATGGTGATTATATGGTATTTATCATTATTTTGCGATCAACCAAGATGTAATGCATTTTCCATGTTTTAGTCTTATCATTTTCCAACACACATCAGTATTGGTATATTTGTACAGTACATACATGTTCATAATGCATGCATGTTTACTTCATATGTTTGCCGTTTAGGGCCGGGCAAGTTGTGTAAACCTGGTAAAATATGCACTGCTCCTATAATTTGGTCCTGTACTTGGCAAGCTAGCTATCTATCGTATTTATCATTGAGGGTGAGAACAGCTAAATAAATGGATGGACTTATTGATTTTACAGATAGAAGTCGAGCAGCACACATTGTTATCGAGTCGTACAAACCTAAATTATTCAATACAAGCTGAAGCTGATGCTCCAGTGCCCTTTGCCCCAACGTCTCTCAAAGAGCCATTTGAAATCAAGTCGAGAACTACTGTTTACTCTTAAAGCAAAATGTGGAGCGAACAATGGCATTTGCCTAGCGGATACATTTCAAGAGCTTTTTAATTTTTCTCTCTCTCTGTCTCTCCCCCTCTGTCTCTCCCCCTCTCTCATTCTGTCTTCGATCTCATTGTTGCCATTCATTTTCAATGGCTGGAACATTTACGAGTTGTATTCTTTCGTGAGTGGGTTTCAGTCTGTGGAGTGGGCACTAATCGTCTCGGGCAGGAAACAGAACAGAAATGTCACAGCCGGGACTCAGTCACTCAAGATCCGTATTTAGCTGTCTACAATGCTTTTGTTGAAAAGGCTTGTATCTCTTTCTCTCCCACTGTCTCCCTCTTTTTGGAAATTGACATGAAATGAACTCGGGGATTCTCCATGCCATGAGTAACAGGGATTCTTCTCCATGTATGTTACATTGTATCCAGGATGTGAAATTACACTCTGCAGTAGCCTGTGAAATCTACATCTGAATGGTTGGAATTCCGTTTGATATTTTATTGAAAGGATTTTATTGTCCTGTGTGTGATTGCTTTCAATGGCTTGGACTTGTTTGTATCAACGACTTTGAAATGCAAATATGAAAAGAACTGCAACTGCTCAATGATTGGACATACAATAATAGTGAGTTACTTGTACATGTATCAGGATCAAAGTAGCCTACTAAGTTTTTATGAAGTTTATTTGAGATCATATACAAAAAATGCATGTAGATTGTCTGTTATTTGTCAGAAATGTATGATATTTACAAGCATAGAACTTTGTCTTCATCTCTAAAATGAATAAATTGTATGCTTAGAGCTAGAAAATTGTGAACAAGTTCCAAACTTTTAAATATATTTGTGGCATTCCACCCAGTAAATAAGATCGATTGATCGATCTGTATCAATAAGGTCGATTGATCGACCTGTATTGAAAAAACACAAGTCAGAAAAAATCTTGGAACCAGCGGGATTTGAACCTGCCATCTACTGCTTGCCGGGCAGCGACTCTACCACCAGGCCATCACTGGTCCATGGCACAGTCACGATGAACTGGAAACAAATACCTAAGCGCTCTCCTGATTAATTCTGACTCATTAATATTCATTAGTCCGCCATAGGACAGTAACTTTTATAAATGTAATGCTTCCTGGGAGAAGTTTCAATTATTAAATATATTTGTGGCATTCCACCCAGTAAATAAGATCGATTGATCGATCTGTATCAATAAGGTCGATTGATCGACCTGTATTGAAAAAACACAAGTCAGAAAAAATCTTGGAACCAGCGGGATTTGAACCTGCCATCTACTGCTTGCCGGGCAGCGACTCTACCACCAGGCCATCACTGGTCCATGGCACAGTCACGATGAACTGGAAACAAATACCTAAGCGCTCTCCTGATTAATTCTGACTCATTAATATTCATTAGTCCGCCATAGGACAGTAACTTTTATAAATGTAATGCTTCCTGGGAGAAGTTTCAATTATTAAATATATTTGTGGCATTCCACCCAGTAAATAAGATCGATTGATCGATCTGTATCAATAAGGTCGATTGATCGACCTGTATTGAAAAAACACAAGTCAGAAAAAATCTTGGAACCAGCGGGATTTGAACCTGCCATCTACTGCTTGCCGGGCAGCGACTCTACCACCAGGCCATCACTGGTCCATGGCACAGTCACGATGAACTGGAAACAAATACCTAAGCGCTCTCCTGATTAATTCTGACTCATTAATATTCATTAGTCCGCCATAGGACAGTAACTTTTATAAATGTAATGCTTCCTGGGAGAAGTTTCAATTATTAAATATATTTGTGGCATTCCACCCAGTAAATAAGATCGATTGATCGATCTGTATCAATAAGGTCGATTGATCGACCTGTATTGAAAAAACACAAGTCAGAAAAAATCTTGGAACCAGCGGGATTTGAACCTGCCATCTACTGCTTGCCGGGCAGCGACTCTACCACCAGGCCATCACTGGTCCATGGCACAGTCACGATGAACTGGAAACAGAATTAATCAGGAGAGCGCTTAGGTATTTGTTTCCAGTTCATCGTGACTGTGCCATGGACCAGTGATGGCCTGGTGGTAGAGTCGCTGCCCGGCAAGCAGTAGATGGCAGGTTCAAATCCCGCTGGTTCCAAGATTTTTTCTGACTTGTGTTTTTTCAATACAGGTCGATCAATCGACCTTATTGATACAGATCGATCAATCGATCTTATTTACTGGGTGGAATGCCACAAATATATTTAATAATTGAAACTTCTCCCAGGAAGCATTACATTTATAAAAGTTACTGTCCTATGGCGGACTAATGAATATTAATGAGTCAGAATTAATCAGGAGAGCGCTTAGGTATTTGTTTCCAGTTCATCGTGACTGTGCCATGGACCAGTGATGGCCTGGTGGTAGAGTCGCTGCCCGGCAAGCAGTAGATGGCAGGTTCAAATCCCGCTGGTTCCAAGATTTTTTCTGACTTGTGTTTTTTCAATACAGGTCGATCAATCGACCTTATTGATACAGATCGATCAATCGATCTTATTTACTGGGTGGAATGCCACAAATATATTTAATAATTGAAACTTCTCCCAGGAAGCATTACATTTATAAAAGTTACTGTCCTATGGCGGACTAATGAATATTAATGAGTCAGAATTAATCAGGAGAGCGCTTAGGTATTTGTTTCCAGTTCATCGTGACTGTGCCATGGACCAGTGATGGCCTGGTGGTAGAGTCGCTGCCCGGCAAGCAGTAGATGGCAGGTTCAAATCCCGCTGGTTCCAAGATTTTTTCTGACTTGTGTTTTTTCAATACAGGTCGATCAATCGACCTTATTGATACAGATCGATCAATCGATCTTATTTACTGGGTGGAATGCCACAAATATATTTAATAATTGAAACTTCTCCCAGGAAGCATTACATTTATAAAAGTTACTGTCCTATGGCGGACTAATGAATATTAATGAGTCAGAATTAATCAGGAGAGCGCTTAGGTATTTGTTTCCAGTTCATCGTGACTGTGCCATGGACCAGTGATGGCCTGGTGGTAGAGTCGCTGCCCGGCAAGCAGTAGATGGCAGGTTCAAATCCCGCTGGTTCCAAGATTTTTTCTGACTTGTGTTTTTTCAATACAGGTCGATCAATCGACCTTATTGATACAGATCGATCAATCGATCTTATTTACTGGGTGGAATGCCACAAATATATTTAATAATTGAAACTTCTCCCAGGAAGCATTACATTTATAAAAGTTACTGTCCTATGGCGGACTAATGAATATTAATGAGTCAGAATTAATCAGGAGAGCGCTTAGGTATTTGTTTCCAGTTCATCGTGACTGTGCCATGGACCAGTGATGGCCTGGTGGTAGAGTCGCTGCCCGGCAAGCAGTAGATGGCAGGTTCAAATCCCGCTGGTTCCAAGATTTTTTCTGACTTGTGTTTTTTCAATACAGGTCGATCAATCGACCTTATTGATACAGATCGATCAATCGATCTTATTTACTGGGTGGAATGCCACAAATATATTTAATAATTGAAACTTCTCCCAGGAAGCATTACATTTATAAAAGTTCCAAACTGTTGGAGCCCCACACATTTTTTTTTACTTTCACTGAGGGTCCAGGTTAGGGTCTATTGGCAAGAAGCCCTTGTTTCGAGTATAAAAAAAAAATTGAGGGTCTGTGCTCATTCATACCCCTGTTAATTACTCACTGACTACTAAATTCTCTCATTCCCATAGGCTTAATACAGGGAGAACCCAGTTCCAGTAGTGTTAAAGATAAACTTGAGTTCTGTTTGTTTTTTAATTGAATTCTCACAGAGTCAAACGAAACTTACACTAAATGTTCAAGATTACAAATAAATGTCATTTGCCAAACAATTTTGGTAGAAAATGTATACTGGCTGAGTAATGAGCATAGAAAGATAAGGAAATCAAGGTATAAGGAGGCCCGACACCATTTGTGTAGTCCCGTATATATCTTTTTGTGTACAGTGCTTGTTACTTTACCAAGACTGGGCCAAATTTATTATGATTTTGATGACTCCAGAACCTTACAGTACACACACCAATACTTACATGCTACATGATCAACTTTTTCTGATCCATTCCACACATTTTCTTTCAAAATGCAATCGCATGACCAGAACTCAACTTTATCTTTAAATTTGAGCCCTTCCTTCTTACTCTTCTTACTTAAGATTGGTAGAAACAAGGATACCTTCATCATTCAACATAGATTTACAATACCCGGTAGTTTTTTTTTCCTGTCTCTAGGACTTAGTCTTTAATAGATTATCAAGTACTCTAAGAGGCTTTGGATTAGTTTCAAGGAATGTAGTGCAAGTCAGTACCAATGGAATACAATATGGACTTTATAGCGTGATATCTTCATACTCGTACTGTATACCAAAGGTCAAGTGACAAAAATTACCCTACTGAAATGTACGAGAAATGTATGTAGTTTACATAGCAGTGCAACCAAATTCTGGTTATTTTACACCCAATTATTGTCATCATTAAATTATTTTATGATTGTGTATTATTTACACTTCTTTAATAAACAGGTTTGAAATGAACTTAATTCCACTACAACTGTATAAAGATGGATCTCGCCCTTTGAAAACGATTTTGGTTGTGACTTTGGTTTGAATGTAAATATTTGTACTGTCATGAATAAATACATTCATTTCTAAAGAACTATTTAAAAATCTATTAATTTGACTGAGCTGACCTACCCAAACTTGATTAATGTTAACCTCTTAGGCTAAATTTCTATTTAAAAAGTTCACCGTATTGTATAATTTTGTCCATGCATGAAATGCAAATTTGCTCATGAAAGACCGGAATTTGATCTCTTTGTGTGCCATACTTGTTTGTTGGCAAACATATAATGAATGGTTGTATGAGTAGCACACATACACATACATGTAAATGTTCGACTGCTTTCCTCTAAAAATTTAAACCTGACGCTGAGTTTATGCTTCCGTTCTGTTTCTTTCAACGAAGGAAGTTAGTCCGATGCCTATGTTTTCTTTGATTATGGACCCACTACATGTACATGTATTGTTTCAAGTTTATTTGTTTCCACTTTATAAAAAATAACAAATTGAACATGATATACGTAGTAATAATTAACTAAACATTCAATATAGAAACATAATGTACATGGTAATAGTGATGACAAAAGATACAATCATATATGATAAATATGATAAATACACTGAAAAAGCTAAATAAAGTGGGGGTTCTAATAAAAAGAAAAGCTTGTATTATGTACATGTATGGCAAAGGAACATTCCTGTACATGTAGCTCATTTCATAATCTCTTTTGTGAAAAATGAATTGTGTTTGAAGCAGCCTTTTATACTGTAGAAACCGTCTACTGTAACCATGTATACAGTATGCCTCTTTGTGTCATGATAACAATGCATTTGTTATAATCTTTCAATTATATGAGATTCTATTCATCTCAGTAGGCCTGTCTTCATCAGCTTGAGTTCGCCAAATAACCCGCTATTTTCAGACTCACGATATTATCCTGAAGCTCGAAATTGCGTCTTCACCCGACCAATACGCTCATCACAAACTAGCTCGGACGGGCGCAAAAAGCCAGATATTTAGGAGAAACAAAAACAAGATTTCTCAGGATATTTTCTCAACCAAATATCCTGCCTAATTGCAACTGCGGGCTGATGAGGATCGGGATAGTTAAAATAGCGGGTTATTTGGCAAACTGAGCTGATGGAGACAAGCCTAGTGAATGTTTAGTCTGGTACATTGAGTCATCTCACAACATCTGGTTTCATATTGTATTCAAAATAAGCCCATTTTCCCTCGAGAGTTTCTATATTCAACGGCTGATTTAATGAGATCATATTCAGCCTTGTGCCAATAACCTTTGTCTTCCCAGACAAAAATCTTTACAATTTTGTTCAAGGCTGATGCATTCTTTTCTTTCATGTAAAGGTTTGTTTTTGACATCCCTAAATATACTACTCCATGTTGGGAAGGATTGGTAATGCAACAAATATGCATCATGACTCGTTAATAATAATAACAAATTATAGAAGCTTTAGTGAACATTGTGCATGATATAAAATAAATTATGAACAGGCTATTTTCATAATGTTGGTAATCATAATAATGTTTACACAAGTGGGCTTGTGGCAAAGTGGAGCCTGAATAGCTTGCTGAAGCATTATCAGAAATAGCAATGACAAATCCACTCCAAGACATCACTTGAAGAAAATAAATTTGACTATTTGGAACAGCTGAATGACTTCAATGACATGGTATATGATAAAAGATGGGGTGGACGGAAAAAGTTTAATTTATCAGCTGTAACCACAAATAGACCGGTTTTATTTTATGGTGTATCTTTCCTGGGGACCTACAGTGACGAGTTATTCAATTAACCTGTTATTAATGAATGAAATACAATACTTGGAATCCAGTCTGCATACATTACTTGTTGTTATGTCAGGCAAGTCAATAGACTGGTATGCATACTGTTTGAAGAAAGGTTCTTCTTTGCAACCTGTAAGCTTGCCTAAGGCTTACATGGAATACCTCATCACGAGATCGCTAGAAAAGAAAATCCATGAATTGAAATATGTTAGTAAAATGGTCTATAAATAAAATATGTTTACTGAATCCTAAACAAGACCAACCAATGAATTTCAGACGATTTAAGTCCAACTTTGTCCATGTTGTCATTTCAGAATACAACTGTTTTGAAGCGAAGATCCAGTCACTGCGCGAGGAGATGATGCAGAACTCTGTTAGTCCCACGGGCAGTCTTAGGACGTCAGCTAAGAGAACATTATTTGTCAGGTGAGTTTACTTTTAGTTGTCTTTATTTCATTGTTTTATTTTTATTTGAACTTAATTTTTTTTTGTCGGTTATTTTCATGTAGCTCTATCTTTAGAAGCATATTTTTTAATCTGTTTTAATTTCATGACTCGGTCTTCTCAAGTTTTGGAGTTACTAAGAAATCCGTTTTGATTTTGTTTGTCTTTTATATTTATACATACAACTTTAAGTTCAAACCTTTAAATTGCAGAAGTACATGCAACTTGGGCAAAATAGTCATCAAAATGCACCTTTTACAGAATAGAATGATCCACTATCTCTGTTTGAAATCATTCTTTTATTGGAAATGTATTACCTCTATGGAGTGGAATGTTCAGGGTTTTTAGGTTGTTTGTTTTTTCTTCTTCCTCACTATGTACATTTACGATAAGTAATTACCAAAAATCACCATAGAAAACAAAATAATACCCCATTCACAGTGGCCTCAAACACCGCGACAGCAGCGGGACTGTCCCGCTGCTGTCGCGGTGTTGTCTTCAGTGTGAAGGCTCGGACCCGTTATAAACTATCGCGGGATAACACCGCCTAGCGATAACGCCGACACAAACTATCGCTAGGCACGCCTAGCTACAGCAGCGGGACAGTCCCGCTGCTGTCGCGGTGTTTACTCAGTGTGAAGGCTCTCCGCTATAACACCGCGACAAACACGTGTGATTTGTTTACTTACCTATCACTGACCTCTTTTCTCCAGCAATGGGGAACATAAAGTGAAATAGAAATAAAGTAACCAGTGGATTCAAATTGATTTTATTATTATGTAGATATTATAATTATCCAAATAAAAATATTTCACACTTCAAAAAATTAAAATATTCTGACTGGAAGCAATAAAAATGCTAGTTTTTTAAAAAGTAATATGATCGAGGATACAAAAAGCAACTTGACATGTTTACCTTTTGCTTGTTTGTTACGGAGGTAATAAAAATCACCCGCTGCAGCGTGAATGGGTACATGATATTTATCCCGCTGCTGCAGCGGGATAACTTTTCTACTGTGAATGCATTTGTAGCGGTGTTATGGCGGTGTCGCCGCTCCGCTACAATGCCGCTACAAATGTCAAAACCACTGTGAATGGGGTATAACTTTGATTTCTTTTATCACTTTGTTCATGTGCTTGATCTCCACTAAATCACCAAAATTCTCATTTCTCTCTTTTGTTTCTTCACCCATCATCTCCTATCAGGACTCTGTTTGACTATGATAAGAGCAGGGACAGCGGTCTACCCAGTCAGGGTCTTAGCTTTGACTTTGGTGACATCATCCACGTGACCAACGCAAGCGATGATGAGTGGTGGCAGGCGCGTCACATCCTTCCCAACGGAGAGGAGGGAGAAATCGGCATCATTCCAAGCAAGAGGAGGTCAGTCACCTTTAACCTTTAACTTTTAAACTTTTGTTTTTACATTGAAACCTGTCTATAAAGACCACCCACGGGAGACAAGAAAAGTGGTCTTTATAGGCAGGTGCTCTTTATGTACAGGTTCCATGAGAAACCATTTTCAAGGGAAACAAAAAATGTGGTCTTTGTAGACAGGTGGTCACTAAAGCAGATTTGACTTTATGTGTGTACAGAGTAGAAAGCAGGTTGGATTCTGATCAGAATCGTTTCTCCAGATTTTTGTCTAAATTTGAGCAATTTTTTTGTTTAAGTGTGTGATTCTTTCTATAATAAGTACTCATTGGTTTGTATAGCACATTATCTTGATTTTCTTTTTTTTACTTGATATCCAATTTTGTTTGGCAATGCTTGTACAACACTTGTGTATCATAGTAACAACTATATGTCATGGTATGCAAAGTGGATTCCATCTACAAACATGCTATCATATACAACAGGTGAATTGAATAATCTAATGCTTGGGTAAAGTCAAACCTGTTTTAGTGGCCACCTCTCTATAAAGGCCACCCGTCTACCGTGGTCATGCATTTCGTCTCCCTTGAGAGAGAAATGTGTGTTATAGAACCTGTCTAGTAAGGCCTTTTTTGTTCCCCCTTGGGTGGCCTTAATAGACAGGTTTGACAGTATTTAGGGGGACAAGCATCAATAACTTTCATGACCCAACCTATTGTTCAGATGAATTAGTTTAAATGATTTCACTTTTAGAAACTCTGGCCATTACTATGAACATTTTAAACTCTATCATGGTTTGAGTCTTTTTTCTTCTTTGTATTTAGTATATACGGAGGAAGCTTTACAGTAGTAATATTTATAATGATTTAAGATTTGTTTTGGGGGATTCATGTTAATTTGTATATTTCTCTCTCAGTAACATAATAATTTTTGTATTTCACCATACAGAGTGGAGAGGAAAGAGAAGGCGAGGTTACGGAGTGTCAAATTCTCGGGTAATAAGGACCGCAACAACATCCAGGAGCCAGCGGTGAGATATTAAACTTTAAACGATTTAACGATAAAACATTCTGACTGACTAACTTAGCAATTATAGTATGTCACTTCTTTTCTTTTCCTTTTTAACCCTAATAAGGCCGGGGGGGGGCCATTATGGCCCCCCCCTCCACGATTTTTCTGATTGTTCGAGAACGCATATGGATGGCGCCTCGCCGCTCGCTGACTTTTTTCTTTAGAGTCTTGCGCATCTTTAAAAAAAAAAAAAAAAAAATTGGACCTATAGTTACAAGGTCACGTGACCTTTTGTCTTTGCATGTCAGCCCGAAAATCGCTCATTTTTGTGATTTGTGTACAAAACATATGGAAATGTCATTTTTCCTAAAAAATAGATCAAACATTGGTTATTGGGTCTTGTTTAAAGTTTAGGTGGTTGTTTTGGGAGTCAAAATAGTTGAATTGTAGGAAGAAATGAAAAAAAACAAAAAACAATAACATACATAAGTTAAAAAAACAATGAAATACATAAGAAATTATCAAAACAAGAGATAACATAAGGAATAAGCTGGCTCTTTCAAATTTTTTTGTCGTATTATTGTTCCGAATGGTCTAATGAATATATGTAGTGAAAACGAATGCTTAAATATGAATAATATAGGATTTATGGGTAAAAATGTGATTTTATGACGTTATTTGCATAAATTACCATAAATATGCAAATGAGGGATTTTTTTCAAAAAATTGAAATTATCATACTGTTCTATACACTTCACTTGACATGCGTGCAAATTTTCGCGGAGATCGGCCGTTTCACGGCCGAGATCTTAGGGGGGGGCCATAATGGCCCCCCCCCCCGGCCGTAGTAAGACTTCAAATAGCCCGGCCTTATTAGGGTTAATTCTTTATTTTACTGTTGAAATGAGTTAATGACAAATGAAACATAATTTATATTTAAACTGTTCCTAACAGATGACTGTGTTGATGTATGAAGTAATTTTAAAGATTTGAGAATTAATTCATGTGGAGTGTAAGATGTTTTATGGACACTATGTTTGGAATTTATAATAAAAAAATTGCAATTGCTTGTGCAGAGTTGGCATAATGATTTTTAAATGTTTTAAATATATTTGGTTTATGTGTTATATATGGGAATATCGATTTGCATACATGTACATGCCATGTAGCCCCTTGTGTTTAGATTGGTGTTAGTTGATGATTGTATTAAATGATAACTGTTCTCTCTCCAGGGAACTGTAAATAGCAAAGGCAAGAAAGGTTTCTTCAGGAAATTCAAGAAAAACAGAGACAGCGATCAGGAGACAAGCGACCCAGAACGTAAGTGATATCTCAAATAAATAAATTCATCAGATCATAACGGTAACTTGCAAGAAATTCAGTAGCATTCCTTAGACTTGCTTTCCATAGATGCTATATTACCATTTGATCCACTAATTGCAGGAAGCTAATCAAGCCTTAATGTTGTAGGAGGGAACAAGTGACATCTAGACAAAATAGTGGAAATATAGCTAGAAACAGTAATGTTTTCAGCATAAAGAACATTATTTGAAGGGAAAAAAAGTCCATTGCATTTCTGGTATGTTTCTATGACAAGAAAAATGGCAAAATGTCACTTGCCTCCTTTTGTCTGAGTTACTAGTAAGGCAGTGTACTAGTTAAAATAATGACAATGAAAATGCATGATGCTGCCAACTGTTGCATGTTGTAGAAATGATTTAAGTCATGTTCTGTATGTAATGTCTGTTTTTAGATAATGGAGAAAAATCTGTACTGCATGAACGAAACTTTAATGCAGTAGCTAGATTTTAAACAAAACAATGAGTTAGTTGCTTTGGTGATTAGATTAAGGAAATTTGTTTGCTTCATTTCTATATGTGCAATTTTCTAATTTCTTGAAAGCTTTGATAACCTCTTTAAGGTGATGTTCTATCTTTCCTCAATTTATTTTTCATACAACTTAACTCATTTGAAACATCAACTAATACTTCCAATTTCTCTTCCAAGTTGTAACTTTTCTTCTTCAATCGATCATACTGTCTTTATTTCAGTATTATCTTGCTTTCTTCATCATTATAAAAAAATGATGCAATTATTTGTGTGATTTTGTGATTTGCATCAAGAATACCCTTTATCCGACTCATTGGCATATTTGCTAATATTGATTGCATTTTCCAAATGATTGCATCTTACTAATGATTGCATTTCCTAATGATTGCATTTTCCAAATGTTTTCATTTGCTTAATGATTGCATTTTCCAAATGTTTTCATTTGCTTAATGAGCGCATCTTCCTAATGATTGCATCTTCTTAATGATTGCATTGTCCTAATGATTGCATTTGCTTTATGATTGCATTTGTCTAATGATTGCTTTTGCCTAATATCGGCTAATGATTGCATTCTTTCTCTCTTTCTTCATTTCTTGCTTTTGCTTTAACTGCTTTGCCTTAGTGTCATCTTCAGTAATAGTCTCTACATCATCACCGCCAGGTCAATAATACTATCAGTCATAAAATCTAACACTAGCAGTGACCCCTCTTTCATGATATTGAATATGGTTTACATGTATATGATATGCTTTGACTTCAATGTATTGCAGTCAACAAAATCAGTCTTGTATTAAGCATTTTTGCCGCATTGTGCTACAAGAGAAATATGAATTCACCAAAAATATTTACACAAACTTTTTTTGAGCGTTACAAAATACCATGTTTTGACAAAGTTCATATCGTACTCTCGTTGACTATACATACATGTAGGTATATTAAAAGCAAGACTTTGTATTCATAAAATAATAATGCCTCATGAAGAAAAAACAAGGGGCACTATAATCCATTTTGTTATGACTGATTTAATAGACAAAGCATGTAATATATCATAGTTTCTATCATGAACCCCACCCCTTAACATATCCATGTGTCACAAACATACGTCATTTAACACCCTATCTTTAGAAATATTGAAAATCATGCACCTGTTTAATAAACATTTGACTTTTCCCAGTTATTTTCATATTTTTGTTAACTTTTGTATTCATGTTTTCATGGCCAAATGGCTAGAAAAGCTAGAGTGAAACTTTTGAAGGAAAAAATAGGCTTTATTTTGACAATTAAAATAGCTATGAAAAAAAGAGTGAAAAAATATGTTACAAATCAAGCCAAGCTTCAAAGCTTTGGATTTATTATTCAAGGACACGTTTCATTTAAACATTTTAAAATTGAATATATTGATTCATTTAACTGTTAAATAGGGACTGGCATGAAGTATATATGTTGGTATCACTTTCATTCTCACTGAGCCTGAGGTCCCATGTATACTGGATTATGTTGTTGATTTTGTAAATGACCCACCCCCCAATGTTATGTTGTTTTCACACACAAACACACACCCACACACACAACAACAGAAACACAAATCAGTAAAATTGCATGTGTTTTAATAGTGCTTTTGCTTTGTACATGTACATCATTACCGTGTATTTTTATTTGTCCACTAAATTGTAATCATTGATAACAAAATACAGCAAATTTTTATATTAAATGAAAAATGTGCTTTAAATTGTACAATAGTACATCTCCATGCACCCTCTATAGTGACTTACCTCTCAATGGTGATGTTTGAAGAAAAAAGAATAAAAAGAAAAGATTTTAAAAGATTATCTCTGTGTTTTGTTCTTGTTTGTGACCCCTTTATCTCGCCACTGTTATATAATGCATGCAATCCTGTTGGAGGTTAAACATCAACCTGTACACAAATGAAAGTTATATGTGATGTAATTTCAAATGAAAACTGTGCATCTATAACAAAACTGGACCCAAGTTACAATCATTGATGAAACTTTTTTTTTTCCCAAGCAAATAAAACTCAGTGGTTTTTACTGACTTCTGTACCTTGTGTAAAATAAATAGTGGATAGATAATGCATAGGAATATCAAATTGTATTTGAAATCTGATTACAATTACAGTCAAACCTGTGTTAGTGGCCACCTCTCTTTAAAGATCACCTGTCTGCAGTGGCCACTTGTTCTGTTTCCTCTGGGTGGCCTTTGTAGACAGGTTTTACTGTAGTTCCTTACTTTATTAACCCAGCACATGTATGACACTTTACATGTACCCACGACCTACATGTACATGTGAAACTCTGTGATGAAAACCTAATATTTCATTCTACATTCCTGTGTACATGTACATGTATGTACGTTTCACCACTCGCTCATGTATGTTCCACCGGCCCCTCATGTATGTTCCAACCTGTATGTGGGTAATTCCATAAATTAGGGACCCACTTTGTGACATTTTTGGTGTCCCACTTACATAAGGAACCCACACCTATTTGTGGCTCTGAGTAAAGACTTAAACAGTGGAGTATGATTGTTAAGTGATTCTAGGTATGAGGATGAAATATTATGCTAGGAAATCACTTTACAATCTCACTCCACTATTCTAGTCTTTACTCAGAGCCACAAATACGAGTGGGTTCCTTATGTAACAGGGACACCAAACATGTCACAAAGTGGGTCCTTAATTTATGGAATTACCTGTGTACAAATTATCGTCAGATTGTAAGGTGAAACATCGTAGGAAATTCACCAAAATGTCACTGTTTATCGTACAACTAGAACCAATATTATCTATTTTATATGTTAACATTGTCTAATGCACAAGGTCATATTTTCTCTCCCTCACTTTATTAATATATACAGCTTTCACGTCCAACGCCAGTGATAGCGAGAGTAGCTACAGTAAGTATGGTAGAAACTTAACAAGTCACATGACCAGACATTAATTACACCAATGATTAATGTTAGAATAATCTTTCTAAATTGGCAACAACTAATATAAGATTTGTTTCAGTTCTGTTTGATTAATCTCTGTAAATTGACAAAAACTAATATATTAATTTTGTTCACACCTGTTTAAAGGTAAAGACCAGTATTGGAAACGCCCCAATTTCAAAAAATGAAATGGAAGCTCTTATTACCAATCATGTGAAAGAATATGTTTTGACTAATACATGATGACAAAAAAATTGCCGGGAAACCGCCTACTAATTGATATATTTAGTCAATTAGTTTATCTATTGGTGTGTGAGAGATATATTGAGACATTTATCAAATGAGACATGAAAGTAAGAACATGTTTAATTTATGTATGATTAATCTCTGTAAATTGGCAGCAATCAAACCATCAATATTTTGTGCTGAACATGAATCATACATTATTTATGTGTCAGGAGTATACATTTTTTTTTTTTTTCTTATTCAAAATACAATTACCGGTAGTATTATAGTAATCATAGCGTTGCTTTTAACGAAGATTGCATAAAGTTATTTCAATGTTAGATATCTAAATAAAGATAATGTATGGTACTGTTGTAGAGAAAAATATTTTCACTGAAGTCAACTCATATGAAAATTGCATTGAGAATACGCTCATGTCAGCTGTAGCCATCAATGGTTCGATATCAGTTGCCCAGTATACTAAGTCTTTACAAATTAATGAAATCAAAACATTGTATGAGCTTTATTGTCAGTGTGTATTAATCAAAGTTTCTCAATACTTTCAATATTTAACAGGGAATGAGGAGGTTATTCTTTCATATGAAGCAGTCGTCCAGCAAGAAAGTAAGTATCAAGAGAATAATTTGTGCCTTGATTTTAGGTCTTCTATTCCTGTTCGTCTATTATCTTCCGTTGTATCTGTTCTCTTTAAAGATAAAGTTGAGTTCTGATCATGCGATTGCATCGTGAAAGAAACAGTGTGGAATCAAGCAGAAAATGTAGATCATGTAGCCTATAAGTATTGGTGTGTACTGCAAGGTTCTGGAATCATCAAAATGATAAGAAATTAATATTAAGCTTATCTAAAAGCATTTATCAAAGGCCCTAATTCAACCAGTCCATTCTCGAGTTACAAGAAACACCAAAAAAAACATCAGATTGGCAAGTGGTGTGAAGAATAATTTGTCGACTTTATATTGTATCTCCAGTTTGATATCATAAACAAATCAATAATTATGTTTCCTCCATTGTTTGTTTTTTACAGTCAAATACACAAGGCCTGTCATCATTCTTGGACCCGGTAAAGACAGAATTAATGATGATCTCATCTCAGAAATGCCTGATGAATTCGGAAGCTGTGTACCACGTGAGTATTCCATTTCCACCTTAAGAAGCCTTCACACTTTTGATTTCATATTTAGTTTAATTCAATGGATCTGGGTTTTCATTACACATCTTTTATTTATCTGACAAGAACGGAGAAGATGTGTATTCATTTTTGCCCTCGACATAGAAACAGGAAGGCATTTTTTAGTTATGAAGCATAGCTAGAAATCCTAGAATATCATTCAAATTTTCCTGAGGTCTTTTCCGTTCTAGTTCAAAATAAGGACAAAAATGAACCTCTTAGCCTGCTTTTCCTTTAATGTTTAGACACCAAGTAATAATTCATTTGAAAATTAATTGCTGAAATGTCAAATGTGAATAAGAAATAATAGTTAACTATTTTTGCATTGGTGTCCTGCTTCTAGATGTTAGTGATTGAAAGATACATGTGATAATGATAAAAATTATTTCTTTATATAGAGCATTTTACATATGTACTGTACATGTACATGTATATAAAAATGTTGAAATGTAATTTACAAATAAAATTAACAGAATAAGTAAGCTTTGAGTTACATCTTGAAGATATGGGCAGATTGCTGGTCGTGGGGAATTGGGGTACATATAGTTGATTTTAAAGCATTTTCCCAACTTTTTTCTTCAGATACAACGAGAGCAAGGAGACCTCACGAGGTCGACGGTCGGGACTACCATTTTGTAGAGTCGAGGGAACAGATGGAGAAAGATATCCAGAATCACCTGTTCATTGAAGCCGGCCAGTACAACGAGAATCTCTATGGCACCAGTGTAGCGTCAGTCAAGGAGGTCTCAGAAAAGGTACATGAAATTCAGTGTGTGGGACTTTATTTAAAGGGATAGTTGAGTTCTGTTGCAGAGGGCACTACACAAAATAATTTTTTGTGAGATAATGAAAAACTGAGTGTCAAATTTGAGAGAACATACAATTTAAATGACAAAATTATCTTTGTTTGATCAAAATCGGTTCAGAGACGGCTGAAATATCCACAAATATAATGATTTCTAATACTTGTGTACCACCACAAATATTAAATATTTGAAAAAGCTGTTGAAAAACAAAATAGCGCATTTTACGTCGTATTTCAGCCAATGTCGATGTTGGCATTTTCGTGTTGGTTATATTACGTACAACCAGCCGGCCTATGTATTGTTATTTTTTATTAAATAATTAATTAACAGTCACCATATTTTTTTGAAAGTGGAGCTAAATTGGTATGATCGTATGGGCTAAATATCACCCATTTTGGGGTCTAAAATTACCTTTATAGCAACTTTAGATTCTAAAAGGGCACTAGAAATGTCATACCGGTAGATAAGAATAGGAGCAATAACCATGCACTTTGAAGGCATTTGCGGCTGAAAACAGAACTCAACTATCCCTTTAAGTAATTGTGTAAGTCTAGTAATGATATCAGTAATAACAGCCAAAGAGGTTTCAGAAGTTAAGAGTTTAGTTATGTAATTGGGCAAGTAAATTGGTAATTATAATAATATTAATGAATGTTGCTTATATGGCACATATTACTTACATATATGGGGCCAGTCACCACGAAATGAGTCCAGTGTCGCATTAGGCTCAATCGTAGTAATAGCGATGTATAGTGTGTATGTACTGAAAATTGACCCACCTACCACATTTAACGACATTTCGTGGTGACAGGCCCCATATATATAAAGTGCCTATGCAATCAAAACAGGGTATTATTAGTCGGAAGATGGAGGTTCATAGCTAGCTGTCAACCCCAGTTTCAGGACGGTACCTGGGCCCTGTTTCATTAAAGATAAACTCCAGTTCTGGTAAAAAGAAAAGAAAATTAATCTCACACAATCAAACAAAATTTACACTGAATGTTCAAGATTACAGATAAATGACATGTGCCAAACAATTTTGGAAGAAAATGTGTACTGGCTGAGTAATAAGCATAGAAAGACGAGGAAATCAGGGTAGTACCAGCCCCGACACCATTTGTGTTGTCCCATATATAGCTTTCTGTGTACAGTGTTTGTTACTTTACCAAGACTTGGCCAAATTTATTATGATTTTGATGACTCCAGAACCTTGCAGTGCACACAAATACTTACATGCTACATGATCAACTGTTTCTGATCCATTCCACACCTTTTCTTTCACAATGCAATCGCATTACCAGAACTTACCTTTTTCTTTAAACTTGTTATCAATAAAAAATAACTGTTATAAGCTACTGAAATCCTGGATTTGATTGACTGAGAGCAGATTTGCTATAGAAATTTAGAATTTGTTATTGATAAGAAGTTTTATGAACCAGGGCCCAGGTTCAAGATCCTCACACTACTGCTGTCTTGGCAGTAGTCTTATTATGATATCAGTTTAATTATCTATTCTGCTAGGCTCTTTTTTTTATATCCAATGCTCTAATTAGTACATCAGTTATTCTCAGACTAATATCTCTAATACATCAGAGATATTCCTATAGTAAAATCTTTCTAAAGCTACCTTAAAATTATCTTTTCCAGTTTGCTTTTAGTTGATCTGATTTTTCTTCCTTTTTGTGTTATATTGTATTTTTGTACAAGTATGTTTACTGTATGTATTTTTCATGTTTTGCACTAGTGCGCCTTGATCATTTAATTTTTAAGTGGATATGGCACCTCATAAATCTTATATATTGTTATTATTATTGTTATCATTAATATTATTTATTCCCGTCTGTTTGTGTGTGTGTGTGTCCCAGGGCAAGCATTGTATCCTTGACGTGAGCGGGAACGCCATCAAACGCCTGCAGGTCGCCCAGCTCTACCCCATCGCTATCTTCCTCAAGCCCAAGTCGGTAGAATCCATCGTCGAGATGAACAGGAGGGTCTCGGAGGACCAAGCCCGAAAGACTTACGAGAGGGCGCTCAAACTGGAACAGGAGTTCCTTGAATATTTCACAGGTAGGGAATGAACAGATTTATGAAGGGATTATATTTTAGGGGCTAGAAATTAGGATGTTTTCAGATAGCCACAGCTATTTTCAGAAAATGCATTTAAACAACGCCAAGGATACCTCTATCAATACCGTATTCTAACAATGTTCTTTTTGTTAATGAGCAATTTATGAATACTGACGCTCTTTAATAACGTATTTCATTAACCAATACTTGTCCTTTTTTAAATCGTGCACGTAGATATGAAACTTGAAAACAAAGATAGCCATTTTTATTCAGACTTTCTTCTAATGGTTATGTCACAATAAGAGACCTTGCCTTTGACTACGTAATATCTTCCCTTACATTACTTATAAATTACTGATCATACTTCAAAAAGAGGTAAATTCTCGTTTGATTTTTGTAATTTGTAATTGTATTTGAATTTTTAATTTTTTAATTTTTCTTTTTTCTTGTTTCCATAGCAATCATTTTGGGAGATACCATAGACGACATCTACCAGCAGAGCAAGGAGATCATTCATGAACAATCCGGTCCAACGATCTGGATCCCAGCGAAAGAAAAACTGTGAAAGCGGATCCCGTCTCTTACGGGAGTTACAACATGAATCACCAAAATTGTATATGTCAAGAAGAAAGAAAAAACATTTTGACGACATTGCACAGCCAAGTTGGATATTAGAGATATTTTTTGTACAGACAAATTTTAACAATCGTGGAATATTGGGGGAAGAATTGTATGTTACGATTTTTGACATTTATCCCCCTCTGTGTTTTATACGCAAGATGTCTCCATTGCTACTTCGTAGGAATCCGTTAAGAGTGCGTTAGTGGAACCCGCTGTGCTCATGGGAGGCATATATTATCCTTCCCCTACCCGAGTATATGTTCATGAGGAGCTCCATGCTTATTTCATCAGACATTAGACATATATTTTCATCTTATATGCAGTCTTATGTTTTCTTTCCCATTTTCTCCACAGATATAGTTTTTTTGCAAACGGCCTGTTGAAATGAAGTGAATAATTGCATTTTTTTTATCAAAAAGGAGAACATAATATGAAACTCATGATATTGAAATTACTCTCCGTAGTGTTGGTTTTGTATTGCCATTTTGCAAGAAGAAAAAAAAAAGATATATTAGTAAATATATATATATTATGCCTAAGTATATACAGTATACTCACTTGTGACTATGCCTGATTTCACTGTAGTAAATTGATTGATGCAGCTAACAAAGAAAAGAAAATGAAGATGAATTCATACATTTGTGTGCAAACTGCAAAGTCCCATGATGTATTAGAATTGAATTAAATTTCATAGTTATTATTACCAACCATTTTCTTGCTTCTTTTATACAAATTCTTGTAGCTTTAATATTTGAGGTCATGACCTCTGACCTCATCAAAATCAAAGCCCAAATGTGATGAAATTGTTTTAGGGGGATTATCTGTAGTTTCTGTACTAGACCCTTAAAAGATTATGGATTAATCGACTTATGTTTAGGTTTTTTGTACTTTATTACTAGATGATGATTTTGAATATAGCAAAGTGAAGACATGTATTAACGTACGTGTATCATGATGTGTGATACAATCTTTATGTGGACCAAATATCGATCATGAGTAAGATTCATTTCGTTTCCAGTCAAAGTTTGTTATAAGTTGATGGCAACCTTTTGCAAGAGTGTTTCCCCCTTTCTTCATATGTTTATCTCATTCTCTTTTCTTGCTCTCTATCCGTCTCTTTTCATCTCTTCTTTCTCGGCCCACACATCCAAACTTTCTTTCTCTCACTTTCTCTATATCTCTCTCTCTCTCCCACTCCCTCCATTTCCTTTTCATTTCTCTCTCTCTCTCTCTCTCTCTCTGTATCATATCTCTTGCGTTCATGCCCCGATTGGTATAAAAGAAAGGCCTATCATGAATTGTTTACTTCTTTAGATTTCTAATAGCGACACTTTCATGCAGTGAACAAGATTTGTGTATCATTCAAATTTGCTGTCCCATGCCAATGTTAGCATGTTCCAAATAGATAATTGTATAAATCACTCGTATGATTTTGTCTGTAATATTTCATTTAACAAGGGCAACGTGTGTGTATGGACAAAAATACTATGAACATTTCTACAAATCTTCATCCATGTAATTAATGCATTTCTCCCTTGTAAGTGTAGCCCCGCCCCTTTGTTTTTTTACTGAAACTCTCATTTTTTGCAATCGGTGTAAAATAATTTTTCAAGAGCTCTCAACATACATCATACATGTATATACATACCCCACTCCTTCTATGTCAGTGTGTATTCCCTACCCTTGTATGGTCACAGAAAGCATAAAATGGTGCTATAACAGTCTCATGGCTTTCAAACATGTTGAATTATTGTTTTAATAGTCGTAATCGCATGTATCCACACTTGCAGAGAATCATCGTCACTTTGAGAGAACATAATTTGATCTGACTGTACATGTACCGGTACATGCATTTTATATTTTGATCACATGCATGATAAACCCATTTTCCTATGGGAGCTGGATGGCTCCTGTATTCAAGCCTATGAGAATGAGAATAATGCAGGAGTCAGTGGATTAAAAACAATGTATGATGCTGTGTTTATCTTCTAAAGAAATGACACAAAATGAGTACATTGCTAATCAAGTAAATTTCTGTATTTTGTAGCACCTTTCATACTAGAAAGAACATACTGAAGTTCCTCTTTATTTTTTTGTTATTCTTCTTTTTTGGGGGAGTGGGAGTTGTTCTGATTAAAGTAATTACAGAAAGGAATGTGTTATGATTATTCACGTGAAGGCCTTTTGCTTCTCATAGAACTCTGGTTTGGATACCTTACTTGGGATATGATCTTCTGTTTTGCTTTTCGGATGCTATCATTTGTGATAAACCAGCTTTCATTTGCTGTAGATACTTGAAAATGAGCGTTCACCATTAGAGCAGTTACTCAAGACATTTATACAAGCAAGCACTCATTTTATTTTATATTTTATATTTCTCTACCACAAAAAATGGGTCTTATCATATTTCATGTCTTTTTTTTCCTAACCGAATCACATTTTGGGTGGATATACTTGTTTATTTCTTGGGATATATGTGACTGTTAAAGCGTTGGATATACAATATTTCTCAGAATAAAGGACATTTAACCCAATGGTGTGGGACTAAGCAAGATCTTTAAATGATTATAAGCATTTTATCAAATCTTTATTTGCACTATAAATATATAAAACCTATTGGTTACCACATTCAGAAGTAAGATTGTGTAAACAGCATATATGTTCCTATGGAATTATTATGAAGATCAGGTGATAGATATTGCTCACTGCACTTTGAAATTGTTTATATTATAAAGGACATTAGTGAAAGACTTCATGGGGAGCTAAATGGAAGAAAAAAAAAGATTTAATCCTTAATCTATATCATTTAATTCAAGAAATGATACATCATTGTTTAAATGATCAACAATTATATCTGCCCTAAGACTTGTCCCAATCCAATGTTTTGGATGATTTTTCACAATGAATTTTGCAGTTTTAGGTGATGGTAAATACTATCTGTGTGTGCCCCTCCCCCAAATAAAAAAATGTTGTATTGTTGTTTCAGATCGTAGATGTACACACTCCTTTTATGCTCTAACCATTTCAAAGATTATGATAACTCTACTGCCATTAAGTGCCCCGCAGATGTTATATATTATGTACTTAGTATCACTATTTCATGATTTTATTTTTTTTTGGTCTCTTTCCAATTTTTTCCAGATATACAATATGTGTGGGAGTTGTAGCACATATTATAACAACGATAGAGAAACGAGACTAAAAGAATTTGATTGTATATTCATCATATGTTGATATTTAATTACTAGCATGCAAATGAAGGATTATATGTTATGTAGTCATTTATGATTATTGTATGTTTCTTTCTTTTTAAGGAAGGTTAAGTGTTGTACAAATAAAAAAAAAGTAGACATTTTGAAATAAACTCACAATCGTGTCTCTTATGCAGTCCTTATTGATTTCGTTTTTTATTTATATTTTCATATATCCTGTAGGTTACACTGAAATTACTTTCAAAGGCAAAGAAATTATAATGAATAGAAAGAAGGAAAAAAAATAATAATATTGGCTCAAAGGAAAATCTTTGATAGACATCTACTCTAAAGGAAAGAAGTTGTAAGCACTATAATAATGGGAAATTCAAATTGGCTGAATCGGTAGTGTGGGACAACTTTCACATTTGCTTCAACACCCAAAATGACTAAAAATGTCGATTTTTCAAAATGTATGACTCAGGATGGTCTTTTCTTTATAGAGGGCCTATAATAATGTGCTATCCATATTACATAATATATTTTGAGTAGTGCCCCAAGGGAGAAGGCATTTGGGAGAAAATGGGAAATTAATTATATTTTGTTCATGAAAAAATGGGAGTTGTCCACTGACAAAATTACCAATTCGAAATTTGCATAGCTATAGTGATCTCATATTTCAAACATTCATAACTCTTATCTTTGGCTCGATTTATTTTAAATATCCATTCTGTTTCGTATTATTGCAAGGGCTGGATTGCCTTCTCAGTGTTCCACTGATGTACGGAAGGCCAAGCGTCACCTTTTCTATTCTTAAAAAATTACTATAAATATGGAATTAGATTTATAAATGATCATAAAATGAACTAGAAATTCATTTCATTGTGACATTCTGTTTTTATTAATTTTTTTCTCATAGAAATATAGTGCTTTGTATGAATAGAAAAGGTATACATTTAGCCCTCCATATATTCGAGAAAGAAGAGAATACTGTCATTAAGATGTAATGCCTGATGTCAGTCAAAGTCATTGGTATGCATTTTGTTATGACCGTAACCATGGTAATGATATTTAAAAAATAAAAAAAATTTTTAGACATACCCTTCGAAAGATGCAAGCGTATTTATTACATTTCATAAGAAATCATGAACAGTACATCGAAATATCTAGCTCATGTACAATGATACAAATGAAACAACTTGAACTATATATACACAAATAAAACTAAGAAATGACACTTTAAATAAAAAGGTATATAATCGTGGATATATCAAACTTTTGTCTTAGTGAAATAGAGATATAACTAAAAGTAACACAATATTCTTGTCAATACACCAGTTTACAGTTGTGTGCGCCATTTTAAACAAGGCCAATGACCTAGAGGTCATGTATTTATGCGTAAATTAAGATTGCGCCCATGCAAATTATGATGATATCACTGCCTACGCGCTGCGTTGTGCGCGCAAATCATCATTTGCATGGGCGCAATTTTAATTTACGCATAAATACCAGAGGTCAGAGGTTATTGGCCCCAATTTTGGGGCCAATGACCCGAGGTCAACTGTCTGCGCATGCGCACTGATACAACTGTAAACTGGTGTATTCTGATCAGATAATCAGAGTGTAAAGCTGAAAGGTCATACTTCACATTTTCGCTGCTAAAATTTGGTATAAAATCATTATAAATCAGTAAATAATTATTGACTCATGACTAATTTCTTGGTTAATCAAAATTTTAGCCTGAAAATGGACACTGTATATTACCCCCTCAGTCTACTGAGACAAAGAATGTGAAAAGGCATTCATGTTGTCACCTTCACCTTTTAGACACGATGAAAGAAAATAGTTGATTGGACATTCCTAAATGAAGTTCTTTCTAATATAGAACAGTTCACAAATGTATTCAAGTTTTATGCATGCCTTGTTTAGATTACTAGTAACGACACTGGAGCTTGTCAGTGGAATGCCCAACATAGCAACACCTAATTATGAAACCAGAATTCTGACTACTGAACAATATCATAATAGGTGAATGGGGTTAGATTGCAAATAGCCTCTCAGAGAAAAAAATTGATATAAACTCTTCTAAATTCTCGCAAGTTCGATATCATTTTAACAAAAACACTCGTTATTTCACCCTTTCACTGATGCCCCATTAGACCTAGATAAAATATGAGGAAAAAATAAAGGACAGTTCAGAACTAATGACTATACCGAGGGTATAGCATCATTATTTTCCTTGAAAATTCCCCAACAAAATAAACAGGTATAGCGATTCCTCTGTCAAGATGCCACGCCCACCTTAGAAGTGCCACGCCCACGAACCTGATTCCCCGATCTCTGGTAAGATCGAATGCAATGCTGTCATTTTGCTTGCCGGTACCGCGTGCATGTACTGGATGTATAAAACGTCGTGAGGGATGTTGGACTAGCTATCCGGAGAATGCTGTAGATTTGGATCAAACCAAATCCAACCCCAATATTTTCAAGGTAAGATTTTCTTGGCATGAATGATATTGAGCCGATGAGCCACACATCCTTCAATTTTGATGAAGTATTTATGATCAATCGAACGGAGAAATGAACATGGAAAGAAAAAAAAAAGTCTGACATTTAGCCTGTTCATTGGAGTCAGACGTCTCAGGCGCGGATCTACGGGGGGGGGGGTTTAGGGGGTTTAAACCCCCCCCCCCCCTTGGGCGGCCCAAAAAAAAAAAAAAAAAAAAAAAGGAAAAAAAGAGAAAAAAAAAAGAAAAAAAGAAAGAAAAAAGAACGCACGCTGGAGAGAAACCCTTTCAAGTGCAAATATTGTGAGAAGATATTCAACTCATCGATCTGGTAACTTAACCAAACACATGATAACTCTGGATATAACTGTGTATTTAACTGTTACTTGATTTAAAAAGACGTTATCATGCACTGCTTTTTATGGTCTCCATTGTGTTAATAGATGCCAGGAAAACATCACTTACGGGGTTCAAATAAACACCCCCAAAAAAATCGGCTCGCCGCTTCGCGGCTCGTGGACGATGCTCCGCATCGTCATTATTTTGGTCAAACCCCCCCCTTAGCAAAAAGCTAGATCCGCCCCTGCGTCTACCCCAAAACAGTGGCTGATTCGGATACTGTGGCCGGATGAGGAGGGGGGGGGGGGGGGGATGGGCAAGGTATGAAAATAATGTAACAACCAGATCAAAACAATAAAATAGAAAACTAAACAAAACAAAACGTGAGGCTCTTGAAGGTAGACCGAAAGCTTCAGTCTCTGATATCGACGGTTGTCCGCTGAGCTGAGATTGCATCTGGCTCCTCTGACCGCCTCTATTGGAATGTCAACAAATGTCAGTTTTATTAAAGAAATGACCCATATCAGACGGTTATTTCTGTCTAGGCTCAGGAAGCTCGAGAACACAAATTTTATTTTTTTAGCTTTTTGGGAGTCATATTTTAGTGTATTCTTAAGAATTTTATTAAGATTCTAGCTGACATAACTGACAATTGCGTGTGATTTCGGGTGTCGACAATATTTTGTTGAAACTTCAACTTTTTTATATTTTGGCAAATTATATAAATAATTCATAGGCATAGGCCTACAGTAACTTTGTATGTAATTATGTCATAACTATTTAGTTTAAATGCAAAGAGCTTAAACATGGCCTTTCCCATTTGCTATCCAGCAGATTTTTGGACTGTAGAGGGCGCAGCATCATAATGCCTGAGGGACCCTCATTGTTCAAATGGTGTACCATGACCAAACAGTTTCTTGGTCGGAAGACAACACGAATATGTGGATCATCAAAGACAGTGGATAAGATGAAATGGAGCGGGGCCAGCCTTGAAGACGTAAGGGTCTACGGCAAGCGACTCTTCTTGCACCTTGTACACAAGAGAGAGACTACAGCTGAATCGGAGTCGGATGATTCCGATGAACAATCGGTGTGGATCAGATGTCATTTCTTGATGTGGGGGAGTGTCAGGGTCAATGAATTCAACTGCAAACCATCGAAGACCAACAAGTTTCCCGAGCCGAGACTTGTCTTTTACTTCAGCAAGGAGGAGTTCTTTGTGTTCTACGGCGGGAGCTTCAAGGAGATGAACCACCCTCCGGAGGACGAGAGCAGAAGAGATATCTTGAGCGATGGTTTTGATAGATCCAGGGCAGAAGATTGCATTCTGGGAGATCTTCCAATCTCGTTTATATTGTTAGATCAGAAGAAATTCGCAGGGCTTGGTAATATCATCAAGAATGAGGTCTTGTTCAGCACAGGAACCCATCCAATGCAGTTGGGGTGTCAGCTGTCTAGAGCCAAGGCTACCGTCATCGTTGAGAAAGTGGTGACTTTCACGAAGAGATGGCTGTCTTGGAAGATGGAAGAGAAGCCCGCGAGCAAGTTTGGTGACTGGACTGAGATCTACAAAAAGGCTATGTGTCCTAAAGGTCATGAGACAACAAGATCGATGTTTGGCCCCGCTGGTATGGAGAGGATCACATACTGGTGTCCAAGTTGCCAAGCGATGAATGACCAGGAGGATCCTCTGACTGAGAGCAGAGTTTGGACAGACACATCAGACCAGGATCCAGAAACTGTTGAAGGACCTACTGTAAAAGAGATATCACAAACCATCTCCAACTCTGAACTCCAGATGGCCACTGCTGATGATACAAACATGACAGAGTCCTTTGCAG
This sequence comes from Strongylocentrotus droebachiensis, assembly GCA_035222895.1. Classification (NCBI taxonomy): domain Eukaryota; kingdom Metazoa; phylum Echinodermata; class Echinoidea; order Camarodonta; family Strongylocentrotidae; genus Strongylocentrotus; species Strongylocentrotus droebachiensis. The sequence continues at coordinate 339,666 of JAVYIG010001370.1, forward strand.
CAGACCAGAACGTGCCACGAAGTGCGATTCTGACTGTAAAGGAACTTAAACAAGAGGAGACTCCAGCAAACAGCAACCAGGAGCTGGAATTCAAGGAGGACTTTCTTATGATGCAGGAAAGCCAAAGTAGCCCTAAATCTGAACAGACTTCTTTGGGCACACCACATCATCAGCCAGAGATGAATGATACTTCTCTCCTCACACTGTCTCTGAAAACAGAACTGAACAATTTCGGGACAGGTCATGTTGGGAACAAGAATCTACCACCCCCTTTGATAGAGGAACCAAGACAGCGCTTACCCTCAACCAAAAAGATCAAGCTTGAATCTGAAGCAACTTGTATCTTTGATCTCAAAGAAGAAGAGCCTGCTTTCACCTTGTCGTCATTTAGCTCATCCTGTCTCGTTAACAGCACTTGTGTTCCGGATCGGCAATGTCATGATGAAGATTCGACCAGGATTTCAGTGTCCATATCAACCATTAGAGAACTCATGAGAAGCCGTGTTAGGATCAAAGTTAAAAAAATTGATGTTGGCAGTCAAGACTGAAAATACTTTATCATAAACTTTCATGTCATTTGTTGGTATACATAATTGGAGAATTTAAGTAGTGAAAAAGATGCTAACAGCTATTGGCAGAAAATAAGCAAACAGTCATTGACAGACTGAGCGTTTTTTTATTTTGGACATTCACCTGTAACTTCTATTCTGTTCATGGTTTAAGTGCTAGTTTGTCACTTTTTTTGTTACCATTTAGTTATCATTTCATGGTACAATATTTTATATACTTTTCGAACATTGTAAACAAATATATATATGCAATGTATTTTTAATGTCAAGTAACATTTACTTGTTCAAGGCGTTTTTGAACGTATGTTTTTCTGTTGTGTTTGGGTTTCTGTTTCAGTTTTTTTTTTTTTTTTTTGCTCTATAATTTGTCTTTTTCTTCAATGTTTAACCGTTCTGCAGTGTTCATGGTTTCAATTTCACAAAATACTACCGCCTTTTTTCATTAGTTCTACCTCTGATACTTGCTGCCATTATCATGAATATATTGACCATAAAAGACCTTTTCGTGAGTAATATTTGAGGGACAAAAAGATTTTTGTTCAGCGTTACTTTCTCTTTTTTCACTTATAAACAGCTTTCCTGTTGGCATATTTGATTATAAACATAATTATGTTGGAGAATTTAAACATGAGATTTGTTCTTCGATTAAAGCCACACTGTCCTACTTGTAGCTACTTGCTCCCTCTATGTAAAAAACAATGTATAATCGGTGACCATTGGTCCCCCATGATCCTCTATTATGTTAATTGAGAGCTGAGTTGGTGAGATAACCACCTGTCCAGTGACCTTGCAGGGTAGTCTAATCCCTCCTATAAACTAGTGCAGATAAGCTTTAAAGAACAAATAGGACACCAACATGTTGTTTATACCGTTACTTGAGATTTTGAGAATAAAATCTTAAGCAATCTCAGTGATTCATAAAAATTCATTTATACGTGAATGAACATTAGAATCCTATTTATGAATAGCGTGTGCATATCAAATATTTTTCAGTAATCATGGATTGGATATGAATGACAACACTAATATTTAGATGAGATCTGAGAGATGTAAATATTATTAATTATATATGCTTGAGAAATGTGAGAAATGAACATGAATAATCATGAGGATTATATTTCCGAGGTGGCCTTTTTTTTTTACACAGTATAAATCTTCTCAAAGCTATAATAAGCATGCATCATTTTCTCGTGTAATTGAAACAGATGTTTTAATCATTATTTTGTAAAAACACAATTTAAGATGATATTTATTGTTCTACTCAAACATTTTGCACATTGGTCAGTATTGTATTGCCATGAATGCCAATTGCCACATTAATTTGCTGGGCTGCCACAACTGCAGAAAAATAGGGTATTGCAACAATTTGGACAGGATTGCTCCTTAGCTTCACTAATAATAGCCTAACCTTTCTCAGGTTTCATTTTCCACATCACTACCACAAGTTAAATCTCAAAATCTTTGTTAAATATGACCATTTTAACACCTAATTATACAAATTGAATATAAAATTGGGAATGTGTATGTGAGCCAGAGGCAGAGCATCAATATCTTTGTTTAATACGTCAAATTTACCACCTAATAATTCAAATTAACTGTGGAGTAGGGAGTTTATACGTTAGTCATTGCAAATAAACACTTACAGGGTCAGAGTGCTCAAAGAGCAACTCGGAGCATCAATTTTTTTAATTTGTGTTTGCTTATTTCCGTTAAAAGTTTTGTTACATTCGATCAAAACGATTAAATTTAATTGTATCTTGTTAAATATGTAGTGTAAGTTACATGTTTAATTGTATATTACTTACAATTGTCAATCAGATTTCACAAATAAAAAGGAAAATTACGTTGTTTCATCAGTTTCATCAAAGAGTTTGGTTCTTATTTTTCAGGCTGATGAATAAAACATTCACAATAAACATTCTCATTTTTTTTTGTAGTTATTTTTATTGTGAAGGGAATGACAATATTGGATCTGATCTGCATTGATAAACCATTTGTTATTGTGAAAATGTGCCGCCCTCCTTCCCTAGCTTCCATCACCCCCCCCCCCCCCCCCCCCCCCCCCCCCCCTCTCTCTCTCTCTCTCCCTTTCTCCATCTGCTTCCATTATGCAGTACCGTACCGTAATTCATATTACTTTCTAGCTTCACTTATATCAACCCGTTCGCAGATTTAAAAGCGTGCAATTAAATCTACATGCCCAAATCTTGGGCCCGTTTCATAAAACTTTTTATCTATAACAAATTACTAATTTATATGATAAATGTGCTCTCAGCCAATCAGATGCCATGATATCAGTAGCTTATAACAGTAGCTTGTAACTTGTTATTGATATCAAGTTTTTTTTATTTTTATATTTGTGTGTTTATTAAATTTTCAATCATATAAAAATTACATATTTACAAGTCATTGGTAATAATTAGACAAACAAAAAACCAATATGTATAAGAACAACTAACAATAATGAAAGGACAAGAAAGTTATAAAAAAAAACATTATAGTAAAAAAAAAATACACTGTACACATATAAATCATAGTTTGAACTCCAGTGCATAAAGGGGAGTGAGGGGGCACAGGAATAAAAGTTAAATCAACATGAGTATTATAAGTCAAATCGCCATTTCTTAAAATGCGAAACAAGCTTGTTCCTTTTTTTCGCTGAGAAATATTCAATATCTTTTTGTTTCTTTATAAAACTCTTAAAAAGATCAACACTTGGTAAATCCCCCTTAAATTTACAAATATAAATATAGTATTTTGCCACTAACAAGAGATATGTAATGAATCTGTCTGATGAAAAGCCAAAAAGTTTTTTAAAATTGGTAAGGTTAAAATTATTAATATGTTTTTTTTTATTATGTTTAACAAATATGTCCATATCGGGGTAACCTTTTCACAATCACAAAACAAATGAGTAATTGATTCCTCCTGGTTATCACAAAATACGCAATTTGGTGAATCTTTTCTTTTAATTTTATACAAAAAGGCATTTAAAGCTATAGTATTATATTTGATATCAAGTTTTATGAAACAGGGCCCAGTTGCATCTCCTACGATAAATTTTGTTTTGTTTCTTTGATTGCTTGCTTTTTTGTTCGTATATTGTTTCAGGTTTTGTTTTAGATAAGTTGTTTGCTGTTGTTGATCCTATTTGATTGGTAACCGGAAAAGAGTTACACCTACGTGTCAATGTTAGTCAATTATGTCACCACTGTCGACAAATCATTTCATTCCTAATTTTTGAAAAAAATACTATGGTAACTAAGCAGATAAATAAACACAAAACAAAAGAAAATGAAACGAATGGATAGGTTTTGATCTGATGCGCTCTAGATAGTTCATGAACCAGCCGATGAATTAAAGTGGGTGTTTCAGCTCGCGGTTCGGATATAGACAGTGGTGTAATAATAATAATAGAGAATATTTATAAAGCGCACAATAAATTGTAAATTCTCTGTGCGCTTGACAATCATAACAAATTTGAATATATCAACAACATTAATACAACAATAAATAACAAAATAGATAAGCAAATGACAACAACAAAATATTTATGAGAAAGTAAACCAATAATGCACCTATAATTACACCTACAAAATGAATTGACATTCTATCATTGGTTGAGGAAGGGGGTGCTGGTGCCGCGGGGGAGGGGGGCAAATGGAATACTAAGTAGATGAAATGCTTGAAAACAAGTCCGCCGAGTTGGGGGGAGGGGGACGACGTGGAAGAGCGTCCTATCATTGTTCATAATTATGTTGCATTCTCTCTCCTTTTTCCTTCTTCTCTCTTTCTCTCTCTTAGATCAAGAGCGTTTTGGGTGCCCCAGGCCTGTTCCCCCTATACGTACGCCACTGGATATGTTTATAAATGTAGCTCTGTAGTACGTCTTTTTTGCTTTAATTAAGGGACTTGGTAACATTGTTCAGATGAAAGAAAATGGTGCTAATATAGTGACTTCAATGCTAAATGTATAATTTAAAGATATTCTGAAACTTTTAGTGAAAACAGACCATTATTAATGATAACAATTGGGAAAAACTGATCTGATCGATTCCTTAATTCTCTCGACTATATTATTAAAATTTAATTACATTTTAGGTGAATGAAAATCTTCACAAAGCAATGAATTGGCTCTATATACCATTCCAGACATTCAAGTGTTGAAAGATTTTAAAAAGCATGTTTTATGTCTTATTTTCATGGGAAAACGGTTGTCCCATGCGGAAGACACGGCCGAAGGAGTACCAGGAGTCCCGCTGGACGCCTTGACATTCGGGTTTCGAGAAAAAAAGTTGGGAAAATGTACTTTTAGAGGGTGTCGCACAGTAACGCCTTCAAAGGAAACCATAAATATCTTTGTGGTTTGATTTTATTTTTTTTCAGGATTTTTTGCATGTTAGAGGGTTAGTACAATAGAAAGAATATAATAAGTAACATTCCATACAAAAATTACGCAATTTTTTTAACAATCCTCAACAATGTTACCGAGTCACCTTTGAAGAAAAAAAATAAGAAGAAACTAGACATATAATACTTGTTTGGAACAAGTATAGGTGGGCTGGTCAACTAAAATTTGACACAAAATGGAGCAAAAATAAGCGAGATACTGCTAAAAAACAATGTCATGTACATTAATGATGTGAACGAAATTCACCTTCCATAGGCATAACACGCAACTTAAGAAATTTCTGATACGTGCCATTTAATCGTAGTTTTCACTATGATGACGTGATCAAAATGAAAAATGATGGTTACTGAGCTTGTAGAGAATTGTCTTAGCTACAACATATCGAAATTCGGAAGAAAATCGACCAATATTTACAGAGATACAATCAATTTTACATAAATATGCTGACTTCATAATATGCAAATTCGTATTTTGAGTTCCAAGACCATTGTGATGATGTCACGATACACTTAAAGGCCAAATGAGACATGGAATCATATTTCCGACTCATACTCTATCTAAATATGAAAAAAATTGAAGGTCACGGTTCATTCCAAAGAGCTACAATGGATTTTGTATAGGCATGTTTTTGCCCATATATGCTATGTATTAAAAGAGCTCGCGCGCACGGATATTTATCTTGAATTGACGCTCATCTTTTTATTAATGGTCATAAAGAGATAAAAATGGTATCAAATTCCTTGAAAAATATGAGAAATATCATGAAAGGAAAAAAAAATGGCGATTCTATGTTTTGTAATGGTGTTACGCGCGAAAACGCGCGCGCATGCTCGTACGCGCGATTTTTTATAAAATGCTTAAAATGACCTGAAACGTATGCAAAATAAATTTGAGACGATTTTGAGCATTTAACGTTTTTGCGCGCGCACTGACGCGCGGACGTACGCGCACGTGCGCGTTTTTTGACCTGAAATTAACCAGACTGATATTGACCTTAATCACAATATATATGAATGAGAAATACCTTTTGGTTATGAAGATATGATCATGAGTAAATTTTCAGAAAATTTCACAAAATGGCGCCTAGATGACGTCATCAGTCAAGGTCAAGGTTGAAAACGTTACCGTGCTTTGTCCATATGCCCATACATTATGTGTGCCAAATTTCAATTTATTTGATTAAGCCATTTTCAAGTTATCTTGCTAACAAAAAAGTGGTAAGAATTAAGAAAAATAAATAATAAAGAAATAAATAAAGGCGATTTTAACAAAAATATAAGGTGGTCTGTATTAGATACAGCCCACCTGAAAAACTCTGAGACACAGAGAATAAAAACGTGACCGTGGAATGGTCGTCGTATCTTGCTTGTCACAAGTGAAATTATATGAACTTTGTATACTAGTAGTCGTTTTGCGATTTTGTCTTCGTTCTTTATCTTTTAGTTGGGCCACTTTCTCGTTTGTTTAGTTCATTTTTCATTATTCCTTCTTTCTTTGTTTTTCTTTTTTTTTTGGGGGGGGGGGATGGAATTATTAATGTCGACGCTTCTGTTTCCTTTTTGGTTTCAGGGTATTAATCATCGAAAATACTGGCGCCATTTTAATATGTGAAGTTGTGTATAGCTGATATGATACATTGTAGAGGTGTTGTGGTCGAGTGGATACGTCACCGGACTGTCGTTCACAACCACCGCGGCACTAATGTCCTTTGGCAAGCATTAATCTACATTTGCCACACTCAACCCAGGTGAGGTAAATGGGTACCTGGTAGGATTTTTCCTTGAAATGCACCTTGGCTGATAAGGCTGCCGGAGCTAAAGCTAGGGAAATAAATTTCAAAGCTCTTTGGAAGCGCATAGAGATGTAATTTCATCAACGTATTATGCGGTATAGAAGAACTAAACTATTATTATTATTATTTTCCACACTCAACCCAGGTGATGTAAATGGGTACCTGACAGTAATTAATTCGTTGAAATGCTAGAGCGCCGTAATGGCAGCACAACTAAAGCCGGGGTAATAATCCAAAGTTTGGAAGCGCTTAGTGATTCTAATAAGCGCTATATAAAAACTGAGTATAATATTATTAGTATACTATGCTGACATGGGGTGTGGGAAGGTTGGTAAAATATCGTGACTAGTACAAAACGAATATAACGAATATGAAATGAATACTGAAGCTTTACAAAATAAACAAATAAAAAGCACGAAGAAAGGAAAGATTGAAAGAAAAAAAAAAAAAACACGAAACAACCGAGAAGAACAGCAGCAACTGATCAAGCAAAAACGTGCACTGGCGATGCTTTTTATAGTGCTATAGCGCCCTCACCGTCATTGTTCTCAGTTCATAGGCATACTGAAGAAACATCCAACATGAAAATAAAATCATAAGAGTAATATAATAAAACAGAAGAAAATATGTATGAATACAAGTTCTTTGATATATGAACTTTTCAACAAAAGACTGTTGCATATTTGTAAAATCGAATTACATGTATAAACAGATATCTGTTTTTTAATCGGGTGAAGATCGTTATTTTGTTAGATATTTTTACTCGTTTTAAATAGCTCATATAGTTTCGGAAGCTCGTAAACAAAGACGGTATTGGCTCATCATAGATCCACAATTGAGATACCAAAAATTGATAATAAACACAAACAAGACAGTTGATTGGTAACGGTGCAGGATTGAGAAGTCTTATTAGCAACTTTTTGTCACATTCAATTTCCCACTGTTTCCCCCTCTCTTTTGTTTCTCTCCTCTTTTCTCCCTATCCTTTTTTTTTGTCTTCTTCCACAAATTGATTTGGGGCACGTACCCCTGTGCCCCGCCCATGTCTACGCCACTGGTCCTGACTCAACCCAATTCTGGCAATTTCAGGTTATGAAAATCGCTTAGGCCTATATTTTGCTGTCGTATGCACACACAAAAACAGTTGATACCAAAAAATAGAGAATTATCGGTACTGTTATGCTCAATTTACAGATCATTTGGTTGACCATTTGTGACTGAACGCTCTATTAATTTTCAAAGAGGGCTTCTCCGGGCACTTCCGATTGTCTTTTTTATCTTTATTTGTTGTATTTGTTTTCTCATCATAAAAATACGTCATCTCTCTTTGTTATCTATTGAACCATCAAAGAGAGATGAGATTGTAGAAAAACAATTTCGATACAGATCAGCGGCATATCCAGCATAGAGGTTGTTCAGGGGAGGGGGGGGGGGGGAGGGGGGAGGGGGGAGGGGGGCGCATGTGAGGCTGGTGGCAATTTATATCGTGGGATGGCAAGTGCAACTATACGCCTGAGCAGCGACAGTGGCCTAAGCAAAGAGCAATCGCGTTACTTGTATCGAACTGTTTTTTTTTTATTGTCGGGGGTCAGCTTAACTGTCAGCTCCAGCCTATATCCTTAAAAAGGGCTCATTTTATTGTAAGGGT